>OZ018334.1:49283535-49316035 GCA_963969495.1 Ceratothoa steindachneri
GCATTCTAGGCTGGTAAAATGAGACTAACACCCGAGAACTGCAAAACAGTCTCATCTACCGAATGCAAAAAAAAACAAAAAGAACGGAAGGGTCTTGAGACACAGGAATAAGCAGCACACTCAAGAAGTTGACACTAAACATGGAAAACATAAACAACAAGCTAAAAATCTAAACAGTAAACATGAATGGATAGTTAGGGAAAGCGAATGAATTTGGGAACATTCAGAAGGGCTGACTCCGACATTATCCTCATATCTGAACATTGCGTCAACACGGATAACACCCGGATGAAAATCCCGAATTACCACGTCCTCGCAAAGAACTCCTCTCAAAGTTGTTACGACAGTGCTGCAATTGCCATAAGAAGGAACCTCGCCTTCAAAAAACTACTGGTGCTAGATGAGTCCTTCGTTGCTGTTGAAATCACAACTCTAGTAGGAGGACTCACAGTTGCAGCAGCGTACCAACCTCCGCGTCACCCATATTTACCTATTAATAAACTATTAACTCTAACAGGTCACGGCAGAACAGTTTTAATATGGGGAGATCTATTGCCAAATTCAGAGCCTCGGGCTACACCAGAACAGAAGAGAGGGAAAGAAACCTGGAAATTTTCCTGGACCGAGGAAGACTCCAGAGTCTGACACAAAATTTTTGGCCTACCTGACCAAAAGATCCGTGACTTCCCGGGATATTATAATGATGAGCACCAACTTCCCATTAAATCTGATCTGTGTGCCTGGCCCCACGGTTCCAAGCGACCATATCTCGATAATGACTGCCATCTCCCTAGCACCCATTCCGCCCAGGAAAAGCTTTGCAAAGGCAAACTGGGAACTGTACAAGAGAATGCTCAACAGCTACGAACCAGCCGACCTAAGCGAGGCTCTTCTTGAAGATATCGACGAGGAAGTGAACAGGATCTCACAGCTGATCATGGACGCGGATGAGAGTTGCATCCCCTGCATCACGTACAAAAGCACTCCGCACCCCAGGTGGACAGAGGACTTGCTTGGGACACAGATCTATGAAGTCAGGCTATTCGTCACCAGCTGAGACCGGACCAGGAAACTCCTCCAGATCAGAGAGGGGCTCAAAGCCATAATGAACGAGCAACAACAGGCAATATGGAACGACATAATTGAGAAGCTCGATTCAGAGTAGAACCCTTAAAAATTCTGGAAGAGCATTAAGAAACTGAAAGGTCTGCCTCCGAAGGAGAAAATCAGGATGGAAGAACACTGAGAAATCATAGAATAACCAGAGACTTGAGAGGAGATTCAGGAGATACTGGCGGCAAGTATTCTACATCTCGCCCGAGGAGAACGAAGACTTCGACCATGAATTCGAAGGCCAGGTGATTGATGAGCTAAATGTTATCATTCATCGCACGCACCCCCACCCGCACATTTCTGAGCAGACGAGAATGGAGGGGCATGGCCGTCCTATCACTGCTGAAGTTTTTTAGCATGCTCAATTCCTTCAAGCAGAGACCACCAGGCTAGACAGGGATTACCAAAAACCATGTGGTAAACGCCCCCTTCCCGCCTGCTTCAGGGTGTCACGAACGTAATGAGTGCAGCCCTGAAAATCGGCTATTTTCCTGGCGAATACAAGGTGGCAAAAATCATCTTTATCCCCAAGGGAAAAAAGTCACCGAAGCGGCCGATAGACTACAGACCCATCTCCCTCTTAGGAATGATCGGCAAGATTCTAGAGAAGATCCTAGTCAACAGGCTACAGAATCAACTTAAAGAGAAAGGAGGCCCATAACCCACAACACGGTTCCGGAAGAAGCGCGGAACTGACACCGCACTCGCACTTCTGACCGAAAAAAAATCGTCAAGTGCCGAGCGCATGAAAAGTATATTGACATCGTATAGGGGACATGCAAAAGGCCTTCGATAAGGTCTGGCTGAGGGGCCTTCAATTTAAGATCCTGAAGCTTTAGCTAGACCCAATCTTGGAACGAATTATCTGTGACTTTATCATGGAACGACGCTCCAGGATCATGATAGAGGGTCACTAAGAACGAGAATTCCTCCTCGAGTCGGGTGTCCCACAGAGCAGTTGTCTGAGCCCGCTCCTTGATCTAATCTACCCGATAGCTTTATCAACTCGGATGAAGGAGGACTCGTTATATTTCCAGTTCGCGGATGATATAACCCAGGTGACCCCTGGTAAATTCAAGAATCCCATGGCTCAGGCACTTGAGACTGCCAACGAAATTCGGAACATCAAATAATTCGAGAAAAAGTGGAAGATCCGCACAAATAGCCGAAAATTCAATGTCTTCGCCCTTGGCCGCAGAAAAACAGCGCACGTAACAATAGGGCACCTAATATTCCTCTATTGCAAAGGATGGAATGTCCTTGGACTTCACATCACCTCTAGCGGGTATAGTCACCACAGTCCACAAGGCAGGAAAATATGGCGAAGTTGGAACTCACCAAACTTCACAGATTTAGAGATCTGAGCTCGATAGCATCAGGGAAATCTATTTTATGCATATTCGAGCCACGCTCATCTACCCCGCGATGGCGACTCAAACCTTAAGCGCATGCAGCGGGTCCAAAACAAGGCGATTATGTATATCAACAAACTCAGGAGGGGAGATAGAATCTCCCAAAGAGAACACCAAAAAGTCTCTTTAGCACCAATCAACCTGGCGATATAGAGTCTGGCAAAAAGGACATAGGAGAGGATCCTGAACGAAATAGCACCCGAACTGGCTCAAGGACTAAACATACCAGCGGGAAAAATCGAGAAAGTAGACAAGAAAAGGCAATTTCCCAGCTCGAGACAAGGTTGCGAGGAACAGTTGGCACCATTGTTCACAGAGTTCCCAATAAACAAACAATACAAATAGTAGTAGTAGTAGTAGTAGTCCATCGATTTAGACGATGACATAGAACCTGTGGGTGAATGCTTTTAAAATGGTCAAGCCATTGCACTCTTTCGGGCTCAGGAGTCTTAGTCCAGTGGTACGCAGGACGTTCAAGACTGGAGACTTACTTGACTGCAGTGGATGGCCGTGACGTTTTAGGTGCCTGGTCACGACCTCGGCTTTCCACAAAGCCCTGCAACAGCGTCTTCATGGCTGTTGGATTTCCCAGTTGATCTCGTCCGACCAATCCGCCGGAGTCGTCTGCGCATGTTATGGCAGACACGCCCTAACTCACCGAGGGTTTGAAACCCGTCGGCTACCATCAACCTGGTTTAGCCCGCCTGTCGAAGCGGTATACCAGGATGTGGCCGCTGTCACATGTAAACAGCTTCTTGGAGCCACAGGAGAGGGTTAAGCGCCAACCAAGTGGGGAACAATGAAGGACGAGATACTCTTCAAGAAGAGCCAAGCCCATCCGCCAGAGGCACCGCCTCTCTCTGAGCACCCCATACAAATAGTACACAAAGAGTAATGTATGAATGAGGAAAGTATATATATATATATATATATATATATATATATATATATATATATATATATATATATATATATATATTATATACATATATAATGTATATACATACATATAAATATATATTATCTCCCTTTTTTAGAACGAAGACACCCAAAACTAATTAATCTGTTTATTTTGAAAACAAAAACATTTTCCATTCCCTAATAGTTTGAAGCCCTGCAATTTTATAATTCAAATATTACCACCTCTGCTGCTTCCCATTTCCCATATAATTTTAAATATCTGATATTCATTATTTCTCGTGTCACGATGTATCCGTTAAAAGGTCTGTAGTTTCTTCCATGTTACTGAGAGCATATCGCATTTGTGATCCTTGTTTCTTGCAAGACGAAATTAATACAATCATCCAAACATTCATTGAGCTGCAATATCCCCTTTGGTTTATAGAAAAGTGTCACTATAAAGCCAGAACCATCTATTACTCCCCAGCTAATTATAAGGAAAACAAGTGTGACAAATATTGTTACCTTCCTATACTTCCCCCAGTTAATCAATTTAAAAAGTTGGCACGGAACAACAACATTAATGTTGCCTTTCAGTACGAGAATACGATCAGAAATAGCCTATCCAAAAATAGATCGATCGATAAAGAACAGGGAGTTTATTTTATTCCATGCAAATCATGCAATGAAGTATATATCAGTGAAAGCAGCAGATTTTCCAAGAGAATGAACTAACACAAATGCGATAGGCGACGTGGTGCCCTCTCCTCGAGTTTATTTCTACATATGTCCAATGAAAATCATCAAATTGATATTGATAATGCTAAAATAGTTTATAGGTCTCACAATTATATAAATCGACGCTTAATTGAATCGGCACTTATAAAAGAAATTCCCAACTTTAATATTTCCGAAGGCCAATTCAATACTAATACTTTAATAATCAAGAAATTCATACTTCGGTTTCACAAAAATGCCGCTATATTATCGCATCTTCCACCTAGCGCCACTGATTTGTGCGTTTGTACGTTAAGCAACTTCTGTATCTCACTTGTTCACTAGCGACTGACGATGACGGATGTTTCCGTCGAAACTTGGTTTCGCATATAAAATTAATCCTATTACTATGGTTTTATTCCTATAGATAGTTACACGTAGGCTATATATATATATATATATATATATATATATATATATATATATATATATATATATATATATATATATATATATACATATATATTTTAAAATAAATAACAAATAAAAGTAGAGTAATAAATAAGATGATAAATTAGTAAATTAATTAATTCACAAATAGAATACGTAATATGATAAATGAACTAATTAAATATTACATCAATCTCTTCTCTCTCTTACAATAAATAGTATATACCTAAGGAGAAACAAAAGCAGAGGAAGAAATTAACACCATTCCTTTATTCATTTCAATATATAGTTGATAAAAATATATAAAAACAAATAATATAAAAAATAAACAAATAAATTACAATTAAAAATAAAGTTGCGAGAATGCATAAGTATGAAAAGAAAAGCTTGAATGTGTTATACAAATACAGATTTACACAACTATATGAATTACAGGATTTATTTTCATAGATTAATAAAAATAACTTCTGAGAAATCTGAAAAGAGTAGCTTTCATATCCAAGGCAAACTATATTCTTTTCACTCACTTTCTATCGCCTTACCTACGGCATAATACTTTCCTAAATAAATATTCATCTAAAAAACATCTACACCATTCAACACGGCGCTACCATCATCATGCCAGGGATCTACAATAAACAAAAATATTTATTTACTGAGTCCTGAAATCCGACCCTCAAACCAACTGTATTCCACTAATCAATACAAAATATTGAATGAATTACAAAGTGATATTGCCCAAATATTTCACCTTCATGTGGGGTTTTTTTTTTACCTCCCTCTCTATCGATGTCAGCCGTTGTGTCCATAATGGAACTAAAGTAATCCGTCCTTGAGGAAAGCCTCAAGAGGTAATCAATATAACATTGGAAGACTCGTTAATCATCTAGATTCCTTTATACCAACTGAATTTTTAGTATGGGGTGGGCAGGATAGCTATGGGGACCGTACTAAGTTAATTCTTATTTAAGACAAAACTGAAATAAAGACCTACGATTCACCTAAATTAAGACCAGCTTTTGTAGGAATTCGGCCTTGCGGCCTTTTTAAACTTTTGTTTATGGTACTATTTAATCATATATCTATAAAATATGGTAATTTCAGAGTGAGTATTTCCTCTGAATGCGCATAATAGAGCTCCAGAAGAACGATATATCTCGTGATAAACAAAAACCTTTCATTAGATTCAATTGAACCTAGTTCGCGTTGGTGCACCACAAACGGGCGGATGAGATACGAGATCATGTTTATCGAAGTTGCTCGCCTCCCGATCCCTACCATAACAACCAAGTATTCGACCCGGGCAGCTAAATATTCCTCATATTTCCACTAAAAGCGGGGTTTCACCTTGGCCTTTGTGAAGAAATGCGATTTAGCACCAAATGTACATGAGTTGCACTTGAGCGTTGTATTTTGGCGTTTCTATGCTGTACCAGGCAAATCCACCACTCTTGCAATTAAGTCAAACGAAACACCCAACTACTTAGGCCAGCTACTTTGCCACACAAGTCTACTGCAGGTCTCAAGCAACTTGTCCTGTAGGTTTCAGCACTGTCACAAACGACATCGTACAAATTCACTCTATCTAATTTAATCGCCCCATCTTCTACTCGATTCTAGCCATTTGTCGTATTTGGATATTTATTTTTCTCAGGAACATATATAGAAGCAAATGCTTATTCATCATACACTGCAATAAATTTGTAAATTAATGTATGTAAATGAAACGATTACCTACCACACTACGATTCTTTCATTAATAATGCATTTTCCCCAATTAAAAATGTTGATGCGGATAACTAATATCTAATTAGACATAGAAATAGTGAAATTTAAATATTAAATAGACCTCCAGAAAACCTCCAACCTGGTATTAATTTACCCATCAAAATCTCTTGTGGCTCGGTGACGGGATCCGGATGACCCACGACCAGGGTGGAGAACTTCTTTTTTGGGGGGACATTTATTTAAAAACAAAAAGGCGTAAACCAACAACAGCATCGCCCCCAGAACCGTTTGGTAAACAAATAAAGGTGAATAAAAATGTAGAGATGGTACATTTGGGAACTATTTGCTGGGTAAGAGGGAAGAGCACAACGCGCATGAAAAAAAAGAGAAAAGGGGGAGAAATAAAAAAAAGAGAAAGAAAAGTTTCCCCAAAATTATGGTCGACAGTAAGAATGATGAAACGAGGCCAGTCAAAAATATTCCTTCAGTCATCGAATCCTTCGCGAAATCTCAATCATCTTGTACCTTAGGCATGTAAAGACCCACCTACATCCTCCTTAAAACCAGACAAAGTGGTTCAAAGTCCTACTTTAAACGTCAATCTTTGTACAAATTTGTTGCTGAGATTTTGTAATTTGATAAATAGACATTTTGTTTAAAATTCTATCGTTCAAAAGATAGACCTAAAACCCTTTTCTTCTCTCTGGGGGAGCAATGGAATCGTAATTTTCCTTCACTTGTAAACGTAAGCTAGATAAGTCCAGCATGTCATCTCTCATTACCGTCCTGTGTTGTTACCTGGGCGAACAATTACTTTTATTTTTGTCTCTGTCTCGATCAGTTGTCGAGGAAAGGTTCACCTGGGAAAATGTCTTGGCCATAGCTTAAAAATATCACTCGGAATTTCCGTTCGAGCGAGAAACCCAACCCATATTGGTATTCGATAGCAAAAGGGTAACCTACAATGAGCAAACACTGACAAAAGATCGAAAAAGAAACCGATGGGGAAAACAAGATACCCACTTAATTCCCTAAAGAAAAAAAATGCAAGAAAGTAAATTCGAGGCTCGAAAAAAGTGAAAATAATGAAACTGGTACTCGAAACTGGTGATGCTATCGAAGACGGGCAAGAACACAGAATGACAAGGATTTATGACAAACTTGAGATTGGATATTGAGATTGGATAACCGACTAAAACTTCAACAATCAAGAAGAGCAAACATTCCATGCACAAATAAAGGGTGTTCCAATAACTTGGACCGATTTTAAATGTGAGTTAAGTTTAAGCGTCTAATGATTTTTTTTCTTTTTCTTTTCAAATTTAACAACTTCAATCTTTGGCAATTTCAACCATGGAAAGATTAACAATCGAACAACGTGTTAAAGTTATCGAAGCCTATTACGAAAATGGACGATCAAACAGAAACGCATTTCGGGCACTTCGCGATTCTTTTGGTCAACATAATCGACCAACCGAGAGTGCAATTGAGAAAATTGTTCGTAAATTCAAACAAATGGGGTCGGTGGCAGATATGAAAACGCTATTGTGTGCTCGTTTACGTCGTTCAGCTGAAAACATTGCTGCAGTACGCGAGAATGCGGCCGAAGATCCAGAACCTCTCCACAACAACGTTACATCGAATTTTGACAAAAGATTCGCCTCTACACGCTTACAAAATTCAATTGACACAAGAACTGAAGACTGCTGACCATTTGAAGCGCCGTACATTCGTCAATTGGGTGCACGAGCAAAGAAGAGCCGATGATGGTTTTTCGCAAAAAATCATCTTTAGTGATGAAGCCCATTTTCATCTTGGTGGATTCGTTAATAAGCAGAATTGTCGCATTTGGGCTGATGAAAATCCCAGGAAGATTGTTGAAAAGCGACTGCATCTTCAAAAGGGCACTGTTGGGTGCACATTTTTTGCTAGCGGAATCATTGGGCCGTATTTCTTCGAAAATTATTTCGGGAATTCTGTTACGGTGAGAGGCGAGGGAGACCGTGCCATGAAAAACAACTTTTTATGGCCTGAATTGAATTCTATGGATGTTGAAGATTTGTGGTTTCAACAGGACGGCGGCGCCACATGCCACACATCCAATGCAACAATGGCTTTATTGAATGAGAAGTTCCCAGGTCGCATTATCTCTCGAAACAGCGAGGTCAATTGGCCACCACGATCGTGTGACTTGACGCCTTTAGATTTCTTCCTTTGGGGTCATCTCAAAAGTAAGGCCTATGCCAACAAGCCAACAACAATTCAACAGCTGAAGGATGAGATAATAAGGCATATTGGTGAGATCGAGGAGCAACTATGCAGAGACGTCATCAAAAGTTTTGACCATCGAGTGAAGGTGTGCCGCCGAAGCCTTGGCGGACATTTAGGCGATATTATTTTTCACACATAATTGCCATGACTCAAATAACATGATCCAAGAGTGAAATCAATAAATTTTCACCAATAACACTTTTATTTACTGCTAACTTCGATCCGTCTTAATGGAACACCCTTTATAATCAGAGTCCCCAATCCTGAATAATATCCATAAACCCCATAAACGAATATGAAAGACTAAAATGAAATTATGAAAGAGTAAACATTAGAATCGACCCACACAAAAAATGGGAAGTCTCAAACGTGACGTGGTTAGAAAAAAAAAAAAAAAATCAAACAGTCGAGAAGATTTAACAACACTAATTCTAGAAATTTGACGACTACTCCGGGGTTACCGGTCAGATAGACTTCATCTTCATGGCGAAAAGATTTTGATAATTTAAAAGTTAAATTAAGAGGACATCAAATTCAGAGTAATCGGAAGATTAAATTCCGCGAGATTTAACTTTTTTTTCATCTTCTTTTGTTTGTACAGAATTCTGCTAAAGTAAAAGATGAATCAAAGGATTATATAAGCTCAATTAAACGCAGCCTATAGAAATATCACTAATTCAGAATTTTAGTGTGTAAAAAATAGCAAACTTAATGGCAATTATAGAACAAATGAAATGAATAAATAAAAAAACAACTATGTACAACCATGAAACTAAAAGTGCCAAAAATGGACGCTGGTGGGCAGAGCCGTAGCAACCGCCCCCGATCCTCCGGCTCTTGAAGGGGATCTCACTGTGCCCCCCAAATTTTATTTTATTAATGAAAATATAAAATTTTCGAATACACATTTTCTGTAAGTATTCTGCAGCTGAGAATAGTATTTGCCGTGCCTGTCACTTCTTGTATGGGGGCCCCACAATCTTGATGGGGGGGGGGCGGCAATAGACATTGCTACGGCTCTGCTGGTGGGTAATGACGTTTTGTATTGGACCTTCGAACTAACCATTTCCTTAAAATCTCCAGAATCCAGAACTGAAACGTAGCTGACGGGAAGCTTTCCCTAATCCAGCCTTGGGAATCAAATTCGAAGTTTCTAAGGAGAAGAATGAGAAAGGAGAAGAATGAGAAAGGAGAAGAATGAGAAAGGAGAAGAATGAGAAAGGAGAAGAATGAAAAAGGAGAAGAATGAAAAAAGGAGAAGAATGAAAAAGGATAAGAATGAAAAAGGAGAAGAATGAAAAAGGATAAGAATGAAAAAGGATAAGAATGAGAAAGGATAAGAATGAGAAAGGATAAGAATGAGAAAGGACAAGAATGAGAAAAGAGAAGAATGAGAAAGGAGAAGAATGAGAAAGGAGAAGAATGAGAAAGGAGAAGAATGAGAAAGGAGAAGAGTGAGAAAGAAGAATGAGAAAGGAGAAGAATGAGAAAGGAGATGAATGAGAAAGGAGAAGAATGAGAAAGGAGAAGCAAAGGTTTGAAAAACTTGCCCATTTTTCGATAGGATGTCTTTTCTTAACACTGACTCGGGTCTATTAAAGCCAGAGTCAAAAAGGCTCATCTGAAACTTCTAATGTATGTTAAATTTATAAAAATGGCGGAGAAAATGAATCTGATAGATGTGCTGGTGGGGGTTACTCTACTAAACGCCATTACTCCAGCTAAGACTTGTCTACGTGGTATATGGAGACACTCTGCAATTCGTGTGCTACCTACGGCTTAGCCGAGCAAACACCGCTTCCGATTTGATAGAGGTTAGGTCATTGGGTATGGCTAGTGACCAGATAGAGTAAGGATTAGAGCCGGCTAAATGATGGCTGCCGTACACTCGTTGAAGATATCAGTGGTTCGGATGCCATGTTGGTCGCCGACGAGAAATAAAAGACGTCTTAAATGAGTGAAGCTCGGTGATAGAACCCCGTCCAATTTCTAGTTTCTTACAATCCGTTCTCTGAAAAGGGATCATCCGGAAACCGAAAGCGAACCATTTGTGGTCATTTGATAAGATCCGATGAATATACAGTCAATGAGGCCAAAGTTTTGAGACTATATTTTTTTCATATAAGAAAACGCACACGAATCGAACTTTTTTGTTTGTTTTAGTGTTTGTATCATAATGTGAAGGCGAAATATTAAAAAAAAAATAGATCAACCTATTTTTTTTAATAAGTCAATGTGATGAGCACAGTCAATGTTATTCAGGACTGCTTCAATTCGTTTCGGCATACTGGAAACTAAATTTATGATATGTTGAAATTTTGCTCTTTTTTTTGTTTCATTACCACCTACAATTTTTCACAATTGGATTGCTTCTGTTTATCAACCGCCAGTTTGATTAATTATCACCCACAAATTCTCTATTGGGTTTAAATCTGACGAATTCTCGGGCCAAGGTCCGAAAAGTTCAAAGTTATTTTCAGCCAAGAACTTTGTTATTGCTAAGGATAAGGTTCGCCCCTCATGCTGAAAAATACAGTTATCATCCCCATAATAGCCCTGAACTGTTGGGAAAAGGTGTATGAAGAAACGCTTTGGTACCTCGAGTCCAATGCAGTGTTCTTGGGCCAAATTGTTAGCGGTCCAGTTTCTTTAGATGAGAAGCAGCTCCGGACATGGAGTGTGTCCAGATGCTTCACCCTGGACAGGACAAAGGACTCGTGAAAGCGTTTTCCTTTTCTCTTCTTAACGAAGGATCTTCCAGAAGCTCCAAACAAAGGGAAGGGAACTTCAGACTATCACTTTGCCCAAGTCTTCAACAGTTAATTCTTTATATTTCCTACAAAAGTGGATGGAGGCTACCCGTAAGGTTCTACTTGGAGAAATGAGGCTTCTTCGCAGACTTTTGTCGAAAAGTCTCCGCCTCGCTGCGCGCTGAAGCGTTCATACCTGCTTTCTAATCGTGAGCAAGATTAGCATTGGAGGCAACGTTATTCTTGAAGCTCTTGTGCATCCAGAAGACTTTTCTTCACAGGAATGCAAGTCTTTTTAGTCATTAATGATGGTGCTTCTTGATGCAATACTCTTAGCAACTATCTCTTTCCATTTCAGGCCACTTTGGTGCAGAGCAACAATGATTGCACGCTTTTCTTGGCAAAGAACCATTTCTGGAATTGAAAGAATTTAAACATTTATCATCATCATTACTAACTATAATTTAAGAAGGGATTTTTTTGAGTATTTGAATAATAATTTCATCTTAGTTTGGTTATGACTTATGTTTTTTATCAAAGTTATTTCTAAAAATTCTTTTAAAATATCAAAAAACAAAATGGTGAAGATCAGAAATAAATATAAGTATCGAAATTTTGTGAATTTTTCAAAACCCCAAAGAATTACAAATGATGAAGTTCAGAAAATTTATTTTTATAATTCTATATTTTAGTAACGTGATATTTTGAAAGGGGGGAAATTAAATTTAGAGTTCCTTTTTAAAATTATTAGAATTAGCGAAGTTCAGAAAATTTATAAAAATTTAACCATGGCTGCTTTTTTTTTTAGATTTTAATCTTAGTAGTGAAGCGCAAGCTCCCCTCGTAGGGATAGGGGGAGAAGCCATTGCCTAGTATATATATTTTTTCATTAATTTTTAAAATTTACTTGCTAGGAATAATTATAATATTTAAAATATTGCAGGTTTATTAAAAAGTCAACATTTCAAAAATAATTAAAACCAAATGCATTCCTTGGTTAAATTCAAAATCACCCTCCGTTCCTGTAGGCGGTGATTTTCAGTCCATGGAGCTTTGTTATTCAATCAAAAGGGTAAAATGATGACGAATATGGGGTAAATGAATGATGTGTAATTATATAATAATCTATTTCGTAATATTTTTCTGTAAACACTAAGCAATGGCTTCGCCATTTAAAAAGGAACTCTAAACTAAATTTCCCCACTTTCAAAATATCACTTTGCTAAAATATAGTTATAAAAATAAATTTTCTGAACTTCACCATTTGTAATTCTTTGGGTTTTGGAGAATTCACAAAATTTCGATACTTCTATTTATTTCTGAACTTCACCATTTTGTTTTTTGATATTATGAAATACTTATTAGAAATAACTTTGATAAAAAACATAAGTCATAACCAAACTAAGATGAAATTATAATTCAAATACTCAGAAAAATCCCCTTCTTAAATTATAGTTAGTAATGATGATGTTTAGTCCTAAACCTTTTGGCCACGACTGTATATAAAGGGGTATTATATACCCCCATAAAAAAAATTCCTAGACACCAGTCAGGCAAAGGTACGAACTTGATCCCCGTTGCGAGAGGGAAGGGAATAAAACCCAATGCTCAGGGAAAGATCGACCTATTGGTGGTGGGGGTTGCACGGCGACCAGGGAGGTAGTTATCTTCTCGGAGCTCCTTTACAACATCGGTTCTTGGTCACCTTGATTGCCCTCTTCAATTTTCGAGTCAGTCCTTTGTCTTTCCGTTCGTCCAGCCACGGCTCGTAGTTGCTCAGTAGAACGCCACGCCGGATGTTTATCTCCTTTTGGAAAACTGTTTAGTTTCTTTTAAATCCATTAGCATAAATCAAACGAGACATTGATCTCGTAAAATCCAATTGACTTCCATTTCTATGTAGAGTTGCTACAGTCGACAAGTGACAAAGAAACGAAAAAATCCCACTGAACTCAAAAAATGAAATGCGTACAATGGAGTTATTTGAGAGAACACACTGACAGCCTAACTACAATTAATACGGCAATATTTATACATTCGATTCTCTTGTTTGCGATCGACAGCACGTAAAGGTGTTAAATCAACATTACTATCTAGTCATTCTCTCTCTCTCCTTCTCTCGCCCACTCTTCCTTTCGTCCACCCCCCCTTTCCCTCGCCCACACGCACTCCTTCCCACTCCCTCTCTCCCTCTCTCTCTCTCTCTTGTTATTGTTCTCCCTCTTATTTAGTTATAAAAAGACTTTTCTAGGTTCATACGTAAAGTCAATGAAAGTGAGACATAGGTCCTTAATGCATAATCCGATGAACCTCAAGAAGACTACTTGCACACGAATCACGACGTTGGGGATCGAAAGAATGTCATTTTCTTATTGCAAATGAGTCATGATAATAATAAAAAAGAGACGCCAGACGAAATCAAAAGGAAATTGGTGAAGTTTGTAAGCAGAGCGAGTTGATGAGAATAGAGAAAGAACTAAACGAGGAGGGGAGAAAGTTCATTAGAAACTAAGAAAACGGGTGTATCAGAAATTGGGTAAACGAATGAGAAGAGAAATAATACACGGATGAAGGGAGAAAAAAAGGTAGACAAATACAGAGGAGCAATGACTTTGAAGTATTAATGATAGACTTCAGTAGCCAGCTGCGATACATGGGCGAACGGGATATTATGAATGAAGCCCCAGGACCAATTTTGTATAGGGAGCAGAGGCCTTAAAAAATACGAGGCCCAACCTACACAAAGTGAGATGAGCAAAAAATGTGCAACTACTGTGACCATCAACAAAGCACTAATACAAAAGGATGACAGCACCAGCGTCGCAAAACCTAAATAAATATTCGAGTGTGCAGAAAATATCATTATAAAATAAACTAATTGGATGTTTATTTCGTGGCATGGTGTAACCCTCAATGAAACCTGGAGGGAACAAAATGAAAACTGGAAGATACCACGACCTTGAATCAATGCGAGAGGTCCTCTCCCGAGAAAAGTGACCGAGATGGTGAACCCGTCTTAGTAGACAAGGACTGGCCGGGATCGTCGCACGGTTCGTAGCGCCCAAACTTTGTGATGCGACGACGAATGGAGCTGCAGCATACGAGGAGCGTCGATACGGACAGATCAATGGGGAGAATAATTCCCCACTCGCTGAATCGAACGCAAGGCATCCTTATCATGGTGTTTGTTTCATATAAAGGCTACTTACTGATCAATCCACAAGCGCCATCCGCAAAATTGGTCTCACAGTAGGCCCAGCCTATTATCGTAGGTAATACAAGTCGGTTAGGGGACCCTGTTTCTTGGGGAGGGGGAATGGCTTGAGAATTTGGTACAACATTTTATTTTATAAGCCGAAATGCCAATGCATAAAATTTGTAAAGCGAGAAGTGTAAAAAAGAAAAAAGCGGTGGGGCTAAACGATTTGAAAACGAAGATATAGCTAGTCAATGTTTAGATTGAATGATTTGAACAACACAAGATCGTCATAAGTTTTTGAAAAGTAAAGAAAGGGATGAATTTCGGGGGAAGTGGGGATCTAAAGCAGCGGTGCACAACTCAAAGTGGGTGGCGGGCCAAATTCCTTTTCCATAATTTATCAGCGGGCCGAATAGGAAACTAAAAACGAGCAATTCTCACATTACTTTATATTTATAAACTCATTGTTCGAATTGCATTTTAAAACGTATTTTCCTTTGCCGCAAATCCACTCTTTTGAAGCCGTTGTTGTTCAACCAATTTCCCCACGTTTGCTTCCAATGGAGATATTACGACCAAGGATTCAATGATTGAAATAACAACAATTGGCTCGAATTTCTAACAGGAATCCCGAAATCAGTTTAAGAAAGAAATCTCGTCAATGTATCAACAATGAAATCCCGCTCGAAAAATGTAAACAAACAAATTGGCAGTGTTGCCGAAATCGCGGTTCAATAAAAAAAAAATAACGATAAACAAAAATAAAATGATCTGGGCTTGGCGAACCACATCGAACCTCCACGGTGGCCACATGTGGCCCGCGGGCCTGGAGTTGTGTACCACTGATCTAAAGTAATGCTATCTAACATTAGCTAAATAAGTTGTTTTTTTAAGAGCCCATCTGGCGACTACCTAATAAGGCAAAAGTCGCCGTACTCACGTTACTAGGCTACATTATTAAAAAAACAGTAACATGTGAATAACAACAAGAGAAAAAAGGAACAAAGGCTAAACAAGCTAACAAGCTAAAACAATAACAACAACAAATAAAACAAGACAAGTAAAAAAGCACCAAGAAGGAAGCGCGTTCCGGCGTCGAGGGTAGACCCGCCTCCCCATCGGCGAACCTAAATAAGAAACTCATCTCTCACCTAAGAAAAGGCAACTCAATAAACACCCGTGTAGAGAATCTACAAGAGTCCGTACATGTAGGTAATCAAGGGCAGTGTTACTCACGAAGGACCAAAAGATTTCCACTCTCTTCAGAACCTGGGCACATTAAAATTTTAATACAATTAAAACATCTATGAGAAAAAGGCAGAGATACAAACAAATCCATGGCATAATTTATCGCGTCATCCATTAAAGTGCATAAAATTCTCTCCAAGATTGGAAAATATTAGTTTTGTTATATTAAAATAACCTTGAAACTCTACTGATGTTAAGCTTTTATTTAGATTTGGCAGCGCCAAATACAAACGCATCAAGGTAAAAATTCCAAAACTTCGCATGATCTGCCTTAAAAATCTAAACAAAAAATATGCCATCGAGATAAATAAAATAAAATCCTACTTTATCAGTTTCATTAATTCTAATGCTTGATATGGAAGGTTATTCCAGATATATTGCATGCTAAACTGTATTATTTTGATGCGATGGGACCTAGGATATTTAAACTAACACCACAACGCCCATAAAACTTATTTACAATTCGCTCTACATAGATGGGCTTGCCACGGAGCAAGAAAGAGCAAGAGCTTCCTTCCTTTCACTATCATTATCCTGTTTGTTATTTTCCTTTCTTTTAGGTCACTGGCCAAAGAGTTATTGTTCACGGCTGAACGACAGACGGAATAGTGAGAAGAACCAGGGCTGCCAGTTTTGTCCTTAGCTCTACACCCAAATGTGCTCCAGTGTGTACTTAGCTCCACACCCAAATGTGTTCCAGTTTGTCCTTAGCTACACACCCAAATGAGCTCCAGTTTGTCCTTAGCTCCACACCCAAATGAGCTCCAGTTTGTCCTTAGCTCCACACCCAAATGAGCTCCAGTTTGTCCTTAGCTCCACACCTAAATGAGCTCCAGTTTGTCCTTAGCTCCACACCCAAATGAGCTCCAGTTTGTCCTTAGCTCCACACCTAAATGAGCTCCAGTTTGTCCTTAACTCCACACCCAAATGAGCTCCAGTTTGTCCTTAGCTCCACACCCAAATGAGCTCCAGTTTGTCCTTAGCTCCACACCTAAATGAGCTCCAGTTTGTCCTTAACTCCACACCCAAATGAGCTCCAGTTTGTCCTTAGTTCCACACCCAAATGTGTTCCAGTTTGTCCTTAGCTCCACACCCAAATGAGCTCCAGTTTGTCCTTAGCTCCACACCCAAATGTGCTCAGTCAGCGAAGTATGAACACTATCAGGATGGGGCGCACCATCGTGACTACATTTTTAATTTCTTGTTTCACGACTGCGCGCACGTGATTAAAACGGGGGTTTTTTAATCAATGTTTCTATATTAAACCATATTATTCTAACATGTTAACTCATGAAGATGATTTGCCCTATATCTATTCTAATTTTTCCTTATTAAGTTTAAAAAAAAAAGACCGTTACATTTACAAAATTTAAACCAAGAAATCTAGCAGGGCATTGAAAATCCGATCTAGGTGTAATCCTCATGAAATCTGGTCCGTCTCTATTGACATTACTGATACTGCATGCTTACTTTCAAATTATATTGTTCATGCCTTATTTTAGAACATTTTGCAAAGTAAAAGAAGGTGAATTTATGCTGAAAAAAGGGGTTTATAAAATTTCAAGTACTTGGCATTATAATTGATAGGAAAATCGCCCAGAAATCGCCAAAAAGTGATATGGACGTCACATAATTTTTTTACGACCAAGCCTTTTCGTATTCGCACATATTTTAAAAATCTGGGCGTTTGTGGAACTCGATGAGGGAACAGTGTTGCCGCCAAGCAAAAAGAGTTGCCACCTAGCCGTTTATAGACGTAGAGTGCAACAGACGCCCATCCACGAAAGAATGATTTAGATTGGAATGCTGTGTACTATACGAAAGTTTGACAGAATGCTGTACTATCAACATTATTCACAATGTCAATTAAATATGTAGAGCCATTACAGCGGAACAAAAATGTGAGCCGTCTTGAATTTATAGAAATTTCAGAGACAACATACGGTTGACAATTCTCGCGAGATATACACAAGCAGTCGGTCAATGACATTCATTTTCATTTTCTTTCCTTAATGGTTATGAGAATAGCAGAAAATATAATTACGGTGTAGTAAACGTAGAAAATGGAGGGTTTTATTACACACAAGCAACTTGTGCTTATAAATAAAAAGAGAGTGTCGGATGATCGAGTACACAATATTTTTAAGTTATAAGTGTGTATGTGTGAGCTGTGTACGTTTGTTTAGAGAGAGCAGTAAGGATGCATAGATTGTGTTACTGTATGTAAATCTGTAGTTTGAAGAATCGAGGGTGATGGATGGATACCAGGTCGTATCGGAGTAGAGAACGGAGGGATGGGCAATCATTTTTAGGAAGCGGGCCTAATGAAGCTTATGTAAAGCTTTGCGGGCCACATTGAAGCTTATGTAAAGCTTTGCGGGCCACATTGAAGCTTATGTAAAGCTTTACGGGCCACATCGAAGCTTGTGTAAAGCTTTGCGGGCCACATCGGAGCTTGTGTAAAGCTTTGCGGGCCACATTGAAGCTTATGTAAAGCTTTGCGGGCCACATCGAAGCTTGTGTAAAGCTTTGCGGGCCACATTGAAGCTTATGTAAAGCTTTACGGGCCACATCGAAGCTTGTGTAAAGCTTTGCGGGCCACATCGAAGCTTGTGTAAAGCTTTGCGGGCCACATTGAAGCTTATGTAAAGCTTTGCGGGCCACATCGAAGCTTGTGTAAAGCTTTGCGGGCCACATTGAAGCTTATGTAAAGCTTTGCGTGCCGCACTTAAACAGTTAGATGCAAATTTCGAGAACATATAAGTTAATTGTAATTACATATGTTTGCATATGCTACATAGTCATAGATATAGCTACATATTAATAACTAAGGATTTGGGGTTTTTTGCATAGTTTTGCCACGCATTTTAAAATGTTGACATGCTTATACGGGTGGCCCAAAAGTTACTTCGCATTTTTTTAAATTAATAACACAGAAACTAATTAAGTTATAAAAGTGGGTGATATATAAAATGGAAGAGGAGATCTTGGGTTTTTATTATCCTTCAAATGTTCTCCATTATTGTTAAAACAAAGGCGGATTCTTGGCACCCTATTTTCCATTATATTTTCCAAAACATCAGGAGTGATTTTGTCGATTTCTTCAATGATGTTTTGTTTCAATTCTTGAAGATTATTCGGTTTATTTACGTATCCCTTTTCTTTAAGGTATCCCCAAAGGAAGAAATCTAGAGGGGTAAAATCAGGTGATCGTGGTGACCCAGAAACGTCACCTAAACGTAAAATTAACCGACCAGGGAAGGCTGCTCTTAGTGTTGCCATGGTTTCTCTCGCTGTGTGTGGTGTCACCCCATTTTGCTGAAACCACATATCGTGCATATGCAAATATTCCATTCTCGCAATAAATAATATTGTATCATTTCTCTGTAAGTGTCCCCTGTTACTGTCACTGTTTTTCGGTCGCAATCCTCGAAGAAGTAGGGACCAATGATTCTCGAACTGGTTATGCCGCACCAGACCGTAACTTTCTGTGCATGAAGAGGCTGCTCGTGAATTATCATGGGGTTTTCAGCACACCAGAATCTGCAATTTTGTTTATTAACGTATCCAGTAATGTGAAAATGGGCTTCATCGGACATGATTAGGTGCGAGGGAAAAGTCGGATCATTTGTTAGTCCCAAAAATGCGCGTGCGAAGTTTATTCTTTTTAGATGGTCTGCAATATTTAATTGTTGAGTTATTTGAATTTTGTATGGATGAAGTTTCAATTCTTTTGTTAGGATGCGTTGCAATGATGTTCGAAAAATTCCTAGTTGACTGGAGCGTATCCTAGTTGACGTTTGTGGCTGTTGTTGAACACTGGTTAACACACGCTGAATGACACCTGCATTTCGCACAGATCTCGGTCTACCAGAGCGTTCTTTATCACCTGTAGACCCGGATTCTCTGAACCTTGATACCATTGAAAGAATGCAATGCCTCGAGGGACTGTTTCGTTGATTAAATGCTGTTCTAAAGTCCCTCTGCACAGTAACAATTGATCCATTATGTTTTAAATAAGTAGTCACAATTCTTGCTCGCTGTTCTTTGCTGTATCTTGCCATTCTGGGTTAATAATTAGTCGGGTATTATTGTGTATTATATTCTTTATATACATATTATAGATACACAATAAAAAGGTAAAATAACTTTCGTACAACAATAAACCCCCAAGATCTCCTCTTCCACTTTATATATCACCTACTTTTATAACTTAATTAGTTTTTGTTTTATTAATTTTTTAAAATGTGAAGTAACTTTTGGGCCACCCGTTATCAGAATGAGAGGACCTACAGCTTAACGTGGAATCCGAACCACAATTTACAATTCTACATCATGCGATCATAACCCAGGGCGCATGCGTCTCCCATCCACGTAATAACCACAGTCAATGTAGCTTAACTTCTGAGAGCGAAAGAGCGTGTAGGATAAGGATAATGAGAAAGTAGTTATAAATTATTGTATTTTTTTAAGAACATTTTATCTACGAAGAAAATATATTTGAAAATAAGTGATTTAAGAATATATCACACATAAAAAAAAATGAAATAAGATTTGGGCAAAATATTCAACAATTAATTTCTAATATTTTGTCGAATTCTAATATGAAAAACTTGGCATGGGCGGGATGCAGCCTGCGGGCCACAGTTTGCCCACCTCTGTAAATCTAGTGGGTAAAGGAAGCTTTGTGTGTATGGTTTCTGCAAGAGCTTTTAAAAGTGAATAGGCGGAGATTGATTCCAATCAGAGATTGTCCTAAGTGATTTAGGAGAGATATGACCAGGGAGAGTTTTTCGCCCTATCTTGACGGGGAAGTGGTCAAAATGCTTTCTGAACTTCGGTCAGCGCGTTGAGTTGTAAGAAACAGACGCGTAGGTTGGGAGACCTTCTAGAATGTGAGCACCCTGTTTATTACGGTTTATTTGTACAGTAGGGAGGAAATATCCCCGATGTGTAAGTTTGAAAGATTCCGGGAATTCTGAAAGAGGAAGCAAGGTGGGACGCGGGTAAGCGTCATGGGATTAATAAAATTTAGCGAACGAACTACGGCCCGCCGTTGGCCTGCCCCCCCCCCCCCATCCCCACCTAGAGGGGATAAAATAAAGTGGTGATCGGGAAGGCAAAGCTGTGGTAGGGTGGTGAATTTTAGTTGCAAAAGTATTTGGAAAACAGCGAGGTGCCGTTGAGTGATTGGGCAGAAGAGAGCAAAACAATGTTTTTCTTAAGGCTCAACTGGCGACTGTCATCAGAGGCACAGTCTGAACCTCAATAAACTAGTGTATTTCTACGATACTTTAAGAACTGCAAAAAAACCCAAAAGAAACAATACCCAAACTGAAAAGAAAGGAGAAAAAGGAAGAGGACACGGTCAAGTGCCGAGGGAAGCACGCATACTCAGTGATTCGAGCATGCAACGAGAACTCAATTAATAAATACTATAGATATATCAACCTCCTCTCAAAACTAAGCCAGTCAACACGCGGGAGGTTTAATGGTTGTGACCTTGCCCGTCGCTGTATCGGGAGAGGTAAGTCGAGAGATAATAACAAAGACCCTCGAGAAGAATGTGCCGAAGACTGGGGAATCACGCAGTGGTAGCAGTAAGGTGCGGGGAGTGCTCCATCAAATGGTTGTGCGTCCCCCAATTCGAAGAGGACAGAGAGAGACCTGAAGCCGTCGCGGCATTGAGGAGTAGGCCCATGGGAAGAGCCGCGGCGTAAAGTCACGCAACTTTAAGTTCCTCTCGGCCGTCTTCCATCTTTTTACCAAGCAGCCCATATGCCTAACATAATTCCTGCCATATAGTGGGTGTGAGGAAGAACGAAAAGCTGGTCTAGTCCCGCAGACCTCGTGGATGCTTTGGCGCCCTCATTCCCCACAATTACCACATATCCAGGAACCCAGATGATAATCTGGACATCCGCGCGGGTCAAGGCAACTGTGGCATCAAGATACAGGTAACCGGGGTGTGTGGAGATTCCAATGACGCAAGAGGACTCAGGGGGCTTGTGAGTCGCTAAAGATCCCAATTCGGTCTCTGAATCGGGCACGAGTTATCTTCCATATGAAACGATGTATTGCAACCAGCTCAGCCGTGAAGACAGACGCAGTGCCTGGTAGAGCTCCACTAACTTTTGACAAGACGAACACTATCCATGGCGCGGGTACAAGAGACCCTCAGGCTGCGAATATGAGCCTCCCAAGTGAGGCGTTGGTCAAATACAAGACCAAAAAAAAGATGCGAGTACACCACTTACAGGCGAACCCCAATAAGAAACGAGTCTGGGTCAGGGTGGAGCCGTGGATGGAAGCAGAAGTGCACCACCTTAGGCTTGTCCAAGGAAAACCGAAACCTGTATGCTTCGGTATAGCGAGATACGCGGTTCAATGCCTGTTGGAGTCGATGCTCTAGAGTTGGCATCTGGGCCGCACCAAAAGAGATCGAAAGGTCGTCCACGTAGAGCGTAGCGAGAACACCTTCCGGCAGCACCGAGGTGATGCCTTTGATGCTCAGGGCAAAGAATGTGACAATGAGGACACTTCCCTGCAGGACACCCTCTTCATGCTCCATTGGGCTGGAAAGGGCTACGATCTCTCAAAAAATAAGATATAGAGATTGGGAAGCGTCCCCTCGCCCCCATCATGTGCGAGTCTGCATGATACCGTATCGCCCTGAGGTATCAGAGGCCTTCTCCAGATCGAAAAACACCGTGGCGTAGTGCTGTCTATGAAGGAAGGCCTCGCAGACTGCATTTTCCAGTCGGAGCACAGCATCAGACGTGGAGTGGAACTTGCAGAAGCCGCACTGTGCAGAAACAAATAGCCTCCGCTGACCAGAAAAATAAGTTAATCTAATATTTAGCAATTTCTCCATCAACTTGCACAGGCAAGAGAGATTAGGAGAAAACCGGCCGGGATAGAGTGCTCTCTCTCTCTCTCTCTCTCTCCGGTTTGTAAAAATCGAGCACAGTAGCGATTCACCAGGAATCTGGCAGGATATCATCTATCCAGATCCTGTTGAAGAAATCTAACAGAAAGGCCATGCCTCGCTCACCCAGGTGTCAAAGCACGGTGTACGGGACATCGTCCGGACCAGGGGCGGTGTGCGCGCACGAAAAGAGAACGGAACGCAACTCACTCACAGTAAACCTGTCGTCGAAGGGTTGTCCGCTTCTAGAGGTAAGGTCCAGTTGGCGACCTTCCGCGACATCACGACGCGCGTTGAATGCTGGCGGAGCAGAATCCCGGCTAGAGAATGAGGAGAAAGGGGTCGTCGCGAAGGATTCCGCCACGGAACCGGGGTGCAAGATTACGGTCCCATTTTCATGGAAAGGGAGGGGGTCCTACGAGAACTTGCCCCGAATTTTTTTGACTCGCTTCCACACTTCTGCTAGAGAGGTCTTCCCGTTAAGTGAAGACACGTATGCCCGCCAACAAGGGCAGCGGGCGTGCTTCAAAATATACCGGAACCTAGCCTTCGCTCGACGAAATTCATCTAAGTAAAATAGTTCCGGTGGCACTTATAGCGCATATAGGCATAACGCTTCTGTTTGGGGGCTGCCTCACACTCAACTGACCACCACGAGAACGGCGGCGTGCAAACAGCAATATGTTCTAGGAATAGTAGTCAGGCGCACGGCAATGAGGTTGCCGGAGAAGAACTAAAAGTCCTTATCTACCGTCCTCTAAACGGGCTAGAAAATGATATTTCAATAGGAGAGTGATCACTACCATGGAGGTCATCAACTACCCCCACCCCAAAATCAGACTGTGCATCCGAGAGCACAAAGATAGATCGGGCAGGAAAATGCAGCAGTTCTGGGGCAGTGATAGCGTAAACTCATCCATATTTAGGACACCTATTTCCAACTGGTCGATCAGGTCGACAAGGACTTGACCCAGGGATTAATAGAGTAGTCTCCCCAGCAGGAGGTGCCTACGGTTTAGATCGAGCAAGAGAAAAGGCCTCGACAACCGTCCCACGACGCGACGAAGTCCCCTGCGTCAAAGTCAGTTGATGATGGAATGTACGTGGAAATAACAGTATACCTCCTATCCAGATGCAACTGCACAGCTACTGCCTGAAAGGGGGTATCTAAAGCGAAGAGAAGAACAGAAAAATCATGCCGGGGGTAAATCGGGCATCCTCCTCCCCGGCCCCCATCCCGTGGTGGTGAGGTCGCAAAAACCTTGTACCCTGGGAGGATGGGCAGGGGGCACGCGCCAAGCATAGTCTCCTGCAAAAAGATAGCTAACGGGAAACGGGGGGAGACTATCCTCCGCAGCTACTCCCAGTTGGTCTGAATATGACCCAAGAGGCTTAGGTCGGAAGGGATGCTGGGGCCCTCTTCGAAGAGAAGACCCTCACGGGAATGGACGTACGCTTCCTGGAGAAAGAACTGCGGGAGCTGTCGCCTTCTAAGAGTTATCGGGGAATGTTTGGCTCGCCATGCTAGTCTTATCCTTCTGCCGCATCAAAACTTTTGGGAGGCAGGGTGGCTTCGGAGGCGATGGTCCCTCTTTTGGAGGATCCACCGTCTTCGAGCCACTCAGCCTACCACTGGGTGTTGACATAGGAGCCGAAGCTCTTTTAGTGCTGTCCTCCTTCCGGGGGGCATCTTTATGAACCACGGAAGATGGCCTAACGACGAACTTCAGGGGTGTTGCCTCCTGTGAGTCTAACGACTCGGTGGAGGGGAGCGGCCGTTTCGCCTTAAGGGCAACAGTCACGCTGGGGGAAGGAGGGGAAGCCCTGGATTTAGTCGGGGCTGGGTGTGAACCTTTCATGCCACCAGCTCTACCAGGGAAGCGCCCGGGGTGGGTCGAACCCACAAAAGGGTTCCTAATAGGCGCCGAAATGACCGTGCTCGTAGACCTAGAGGGGCCAGGAGCAGACTGTGTCTTTCTTAGCATTTATGCATAGGCCTGAACGGCCAGGATTTCCATCTCAAGGACATACGCACCACATTGCTTCGAAGAAGCGAGGTGCGGCTCTCCACAATTGACACACTTGGCCACACACGATTTGGACTTATCGTGTGCGGCCTTGGAGCAACTTACATCGACTTCGGATAACCCCAGCTTTGCTCGTCTACGGGAGTGATTCGTATTGCCGAAACGGTGGCAATAGTAGCACCTACACCGCAGTAACACGAATGCCTTCCCGCGGTAGTGATACCAGCCGGAACGCACTGACTCAGAGAGCTTGTAACAGTCGAACGCGACGAAGAGCTGGGGTGGGTCTCGAAGCCCCTCCCTATTTTTTCATCACAGGTTCGACCTTGACCGCTCCATTGTGATGTCATATATGGAGAATTCCAAGAGTTTCCTCATATAAACCATTCATTTCACAAAGTTAATGGTAGAGTGCGGTGTCACACTCACCTGCGGGCCATTAAGTGTCCGAAGGGCTCTAATCATGGCCGCCTCGGAGGGAATAGACGCATTCGCCAAAAGGCTCCCATCCAAGAAACGGGACACCTTCGGCTCTCTACCAATCACGTTTGCTAAGGAAGTGTTTGAAGCCAGCGGGCTCTAAAAGGCCAGGTAATCTCCGAATGAGGGGACCCGACGTAATCGAGGCTCCGCTCTGACTACTTTTGGTCTTAGTCTGGGAGTCCCCACACGGGGGAGCACCGGAGCCGGACGTGCCGATCTTGGCTTGGTCACATACTGAAAGGGCAGCGGCCTCGTTCGTCCCCGTGGCTCTATGGGAGGGGGAGGAGCCCCGAGACTTTTTTGTTTTTAGGATAGGATGGCGGGGAATGAACCCGCTTCTCCCCTCCGCCGGAAGGAGTCCCTAGGCCAGATGGACCGTCCTCAGCAAGATCCTTCTCTGAAATGGATGTTTTTGCTGTCACAGGGGCACCAGCCGGGGGAGCAGATCCCTCCTTACTTTGTAAGGCCTCGGGGCACGAGCCGTCCGAAGGGGACCTTGCACAGGGGCGGACTTGGGTTCAGTGCTTTGCACTGAGCCCAGGTTCGACCCCAGGGAAGACCCTACCATCTTTGGCTGGGTCACCTCAGGGACCAAGTCCATCTCCATGTGGCTACATCCGCCTCCATCCTACGAGACATCACAGATCCCATTCGAGGTTCCATTTTAACCTAATGACGGCGACCTGGCATCTGTCGAGGAGGAAGAGAAGGGGGCACGTACAGTGACCTCCTGTAGGCTCTGCCGCTGGAAAGAGGTAGGCACCCAAGGGCGCCTCCAAAGAAGGGGTGAGGGAGAGTACCCTACACTCGTAGCCCTTTTGTCCGAAGGCTACTCCGGTGATAGTATAGGGGAAGGTAAAGGGAGCGTTTTTTTTGGTTTAATAACTCATCATTGGGCATGTTGACCCTATATCTTTCACGGGATGCATACGCTCATCACCCCACGCAGTAGCCCGCTCTGTGAGGGGTGAATACGGAGCCAGCAGAATCAGCTGCCGCCATTTCAGGACTCTCCTCCCGCCAAGTGACCTGGCAGCCCATCGGCATGGCAGCTCCACCTTAGGCACGGCGTAAACTTGATAGAGGGTGAAAGAAGAAAGAAAGAGGATGTGAGCAAGGTGTGGGTCGGGATGAAAGAGGTTGTTAAAAATCCACCATCCCAGACCGGAGCTCAGGGGTGAGGGAACATTGACCCCTCCCTCCTCAGCCCTGATGCGGGATGGTTGGGCGAGACAAAGTTGGTCAGCCTTTACCCTGTGAAATTAGAGGCCGTCCAGAGGAACTTGTGGGAGAGGTTGTAGAGAAAGTGAGGAAGCAGGGTAATGAGACAGACTGTCAGAAGGAAGAGGCTAATCTGGGGCCAGACGAGGCGCTGAATCCCTTCAGCACGGTGGCCAGGAAGGCAGATCGCCGCTCCCCTCACGGGGTCAGGTCCTATAAGAGGACGAAAGTGCACTAGGCAGCCAGAACCTCTGTGGATAGAAGAGCAAGTGTGGAAAGGGGTAGGATGGTATGTAATAAAGAGAAGTAGAGATAGGCGGGTCCACTAACCAGTAGGGTGGGTGATCACCTAGTATTATGATACCTTGGCGCTAAGTAATCCCAAGATGGCATGCAGTCCATCAAGCCACCATATCATGTCTAGCGGACCGAACTTTGTCCAGGTGAGGACAGTCTCTCCCGGTACGAAGTGTGGGTAGACAAAAGGCTGAGGGGATAGCCGTAATAATAAAATAATAACTAATAATAACAATAATACTACTAATAATAAGATGAATAAAGATAAAGTAACGCTGAAGGAGAACGAGGGTGAAGAGCACTAACAACTTTCCCAGGCCCAGACAGAGTTCATGTCAGCCCAGCGACGGGGCTTCCCTAATTTGCACTCATGCTGGGAGGATGTGCAGCTCCTCCAGGTACCAACCCTAACAGGCTGCATGGGGTTATACCCGTGCGGGGTGAAGCGAAGAAAGTGAATATATGTACCCATTACGAAGTCTGACAAGCTCCCCGCAAAAAAACACCATTGGGGGGCTAGGGACCGACATGGCAAGACATTTTCTTAAAAACTTTCCATCGTTCCGAAACGAAGTGGTCCTCTCGCGGGCGCCGGCCTTAGGGATGCATCAATATTCGAGCAAGACTCGGAAGTTATAAGAACTCTGCTGCGGATTTACTACTAAATCTCATTAACAAAATAAAAAAAAACACCTTCCCAAATAGATAACGGAGGTATTCATTTCAATGTGATATTGCCACTTAGAATACGCAAGTGTATGTACATAATTTTTTTTTAACTAAGTAATAATTATTTTTATTAATATTTGCCGATATGGATCACCTGATGACGTGTAAAAATGACATCATTAAAAAAAATCAATATCTGCAACTAACAAACAACCTTCAAATATGACCGCTTCGACTTTTACTCGAAAGAGGTTGCACGTGTTCCAAACAGGGATACTGGAGGGGTCGCGGGTGTATGTATACAAAGCCTCCAAGCTGCGACAGTTCTCGTAATAAGGGGGGCGGAATCACCAATCTGTCAACGGCCGTATGTGTAACGAACCCGTGTGCCGTGTCGACGTGCGACTCTTCTTTCGCTAGTTATTACTACGTTCTTTAACCGGGCTGGCTGCGTGATTCTGGCCGATTGGAACGGCGTATTACGGATGTCAGGAGGAAGCAGCGTTGCTCAGAAAACTCAAGACGACTATCCGAGCCGAGCCATTTTATTTTTCTTGCACAAATATTACGGCGATCAATCCACTGGGGAGAAGAGGAAATTGATCGCATAAGGAAAAGATTATGAATGGCTCTATTTTTACAACTACTCTAAGATAATTTAGGCTTCCTAATTTGAGTTTACTTTTTCTCTGTTCAGCCGTAGAACAATATGGGATGAGATATTTAGTACTTCTACTACCAGTATAATCTCTTTTTTGCGAAAAGAGGATGAAACCAGGGCGGATCCTCATTCCTCCTTCTGTCCGTTACCACTATAACTTTTGTATATTAATAACACAAAATGGAAGATGCATCATTTTTTTATCAGAACGTAAACATAAGAGGCTGTACCATTATTGAAAACGAGGGCCAAGAAGGCAATAAACAAGTCATAGATAGGTGTTAAAACAATACTGGTGTAGGCAGGTGCCCCTACCAACTTCCTGCGATAAGCATAGAATAATAAATGTAGGAAAGGTTCTTCAGCATGATCTTAAATAGTGGTTGCCAACCTACTACCTCCAAGACAAGTACGGCCTGCAGTCCCCGCACGAAATATGGTAACAAGCCTACTAACTATTAAATGAAATTCTGGAGTCTCCCTTTAAATTTAATCAATATTTCAATATCGCATATTGTGAAAAATCAATCCAGAACATTCCGGATTTATGTCTAATTTATTTAAGGGCTTCGAGTCTAAGACAGCCACTGTCAGCAGGGTGTCTACTTGTTTGGCGATTTTGAATTCAAGGACTTTTTAAATTAAAAAAGTGCAATAAACATTATGGGACATTGATGAAGGTGAGTTATTTAAAGAAAAAATGGGTGATAATCAAAGCGTAACCAAAATCAACTCACCAGTGCAAAAAAAGGTATCCAAGCGACAGTCACAGAAGTATAGCGAGCACCCGTCATAAAATACAATGCATGCAAAGCATACATATGATCACTCCCATTAGAGAGTAGATTAACTTAAATATTCACTATTTTCCTAATAGACATTAAAAGTATATAAATAAGGAATTTAAAAAATCATTTGAACAATCACTCGATGATTTATTTTTTAAATTCAAGGACCATCTACCTTTTTCAGCAAATTCAAGGACTTTTCAAGGATTTCAAGGGCAAAAAATAAATTCAAGGGCTTTTCAATGATTTCAAAGGCAGTAGACACATCTGGTCAGAGACCTAAGCTTTTAGATAGTTATATACGAATTTCAATGTACTTATAAAATTTTAAAAATAGAATAATATAAATCATGAATGGAAACCACTATAACAATAACGGAATTCGTTTAGTTTAAGCATCCCCTTAATGTAAAAATTTGGCCAGGTATTAGTGTAATGATGGTTATAATTATATTTATAGCTTTAGTGATATTTTTTTTTTTTAGCAAACCGTCAACAAAACGCATTACGGTTGATGCCTGTTGGCGAACTTTCCAAGGACACGTGGCGATATGTTTTTGTTTTGTTTTTATTTGCTAAACACTTTGGTAAGGCCATAGGCCTAATTTACCATGAAAGTGTTATTATAAATAACATTTGGCAGAACTATAATAATAAGGATTTTGCATGGCGCTCTTCAATCTAAGGCCGGCGACCTCACAGTGTAGGCCTAACGACTGAGGAAAATCTTGATAGGAAGTTGATGTTACAAGGACCCTTGAAGGTACCAAGGGAGGGAGACAAGCATATCAATGCCGGCAGATAATTTCATTTTTTTTTGGGGGGGAGGAAATACTGGAGGAGTGGGCAGGTCGTTCCGGCCCTGACGGTACGAGTAAGGAGGCCTCGCTCACCGACTTCACTTCAACTCTGACCGGGGCTGGGAAAGCTACCCCTCCCCCCCCCTCTCTCTATGCATCTACTTTTCTACAAGTATCTACCCTTTATTTCTCCCCCTAGGTTTAAGGAGACGACGAGCTACCCCATGCCGCGCCAAAGGCGAGGCTTTGGAACCTCTATAAACACGCCCTTGAACGCCCGCAGGTAGCAAGAGACCAGGCCTTGGGGCGAGAATAATGAAATGGGCTTTGCCTCCAATAACTCCTTCCCTGTGGTTAATGCGCTGCTACCTCCCCGTGGCCATCTCCCTACGGCCATAAGGCTGTAATGTCTATGGGAGTGGGATTTATTGCAATGTTTGCTGCCAGGCCAACTAAAAGTCTCGCGTCTTACCTCTGGGTCTGTCCCATGACAGACCTTCATATCCTTGGCCGACTTGTCGACGACTTAGAAATGAGTCTACTCTCTCATGCCTGCATCTCTGACTATTCAGTTGCGAGCTCCGTCCTTTGGGGATTAACCATCCACTGGGCAACTTCCGGTCAGTATGAGTTAAACCAGACTCCACCTTTGTGTTGGGATGGGCGAGAACTAAGCCAACGCGCCTCTTAACTGGTGAAGGAAACTGGGACTTGGAAGGCATTTCACCTTTCAACAAGATAAAGATCCTGAACATACTAGCAAATGTACTAAATAAGAAACAAAAACTAGCACACCACCACATTACTGTACTCAAAGCCCAGATTTGAACATCGAAAATCTGTGGAAGGAACTGAAGACGCGTGTGCACAATTAAAATGTTTGCTGAAGAAGAGTCAAATGAAATCCCTTCAGAAACGTACACGAATCATTTACATTCTTATAAGAAACGCCTCCATGTTGTTATTGAGGTTAAACGGGATCATAACAGACATTAATTACATGTTGCCATTGTTTATGTTATTCCCGTCTACCGAAAAATAAATCTTGCCATTAGTTATACCTGCTTTACTTTACCATTTTCTATTTCTATGTAGTCGCAATGGAGTTAAACCTATACGTATCCTATCAAGTGTCCTATACTTATTAAGGATTCTGCATTTAGCGTCAAATAGCTCCGGGGGTAAGGCCCAGGGAGGCAACGCTGCCCTTACCCCATAAAAGGGTTCAGCCTAGTTCACCTTCCCCCATCGGCGGGGGGGAGGTGAAGGGGTGTGTCCTCTACATGACCAAATTCTTAGCAGGGCCATGAGAAAGCAAAGGAGGACCCGCCGCTAGTGGAGGAGAGTCGCCTGGAGACAACTCTGCAGATTGGAGTAAATGGGGGAACTCCGAACCCGTTGGCGATGTAGAGAAGAGACCCTCCCTCTCCGCTGGGAAATTCTTGGAGGGGCTCGTGAGAAGTCATAAGGGTGTGGGGGGGGGGGACACCTCAATCAGAGGAGCTGCCCGAGTACGGCTCCAGAAGCTGTAGTTCTTTTTCTTTTAGGAGCCCATCTGGCGACTGCCTACTTGGGCATAAGTCGCCGTACTTACCACGACAGCCTAGTACTCGGCTACTTTAAAATAACGACAAAAAGCAAAACAAAAAAAAAATAAGAGAAAAAGGGAACAAGCAGAAAGCAGGCTCCAGCGTCGGGGGGAGGTCCGGATCTCCCCGGCGCAGGGACGTGAGACCTACAGAAAAAACCCCCCAAAAAACCCACCTAGTTAAATAAAAGGGCGAAAGCCGGCCTCCAAATATTCATAGAGTCAATAAGTCAATGTGCACGAACCCATCCGAGTATAAGGGATAAGCGGTAGCGGGAGAGGTAACGAGAACGGAGATCGCCCAGACTGGGACATTCAAAAAGAATGTGCCGAACAGTCTGGGGGACAACGCAGTCTTCACAGTATGGCATTGGCAAGAGCTCCATCAAATGGCGGTGCGTCCCGCGAGTGTGTCTAATTCAGAGACGACATAAAACAACCTGAAGCCTTCATGGCATTGGGGGAGGGGGTTAGGTCAATCGGAACAGCCGCGGCGCAATGACACGCAACTTTAAAGTTCCCTTCGACCGTCTCCCATCTACTTTGCCAAAGAGTCCGAAGAGCTGCCTGTATTCCTGCCATGTAGTCGGTGTGAGGAAAAGCGAAACGCTGGTCCGGTCGCAGAGTCCTCGCTGATTCTTTGGCGCCCTCGTTCCCCGCAATTCCTTCATGTCCAGGAACCCAGCAGAAGATAATCTCGACATACGCCCGGCTCGCCAAAACCGTGGCGTCACGGATTTCGCGAACCAGGGGATGCGGAGATTCCAATGCCCCGAGAGCACTCAGGGCGCCTGGTGAGTCGCTATAGATCACAATCCGGTCTCCGAACCGGGCACGTCGCGTAACTCCCGTACCGAGTGGTGTATTGCCACCAGCTCGGTCGTGAAGACAGACGCAGCGCCTGGTAGAGCCCCGCCGACTTCAAACAGAGGGGATACGGCGTGGAAGCAGACCCCCTCTAGTTTTAACCGAGGGTGTGTGTGAACCCCTTTGTGTAGAACCCGCAGAAGGGTTCTGAGTGGGCGTGGAAGTGACGGTGCCCGTCCCGTACGACTGGAGGGGCTAGGAGCAGTGTGTGTGTTTTTTTAAATATTGAGACATAAGAGAAATGGGATCCGGGTTGCATTAAGTAGTGATTATTGATGGCGCCGTTTTTGCAACTGCATGGTGAGTCGATGAAATAAGGAGGAGGTCGTCATTCCAATGTATTTATTCGAAGAATAAAGCTTACAGTCTGCATGAGGGAAGTT
>OZ018334.1:49918535-50196035 GCA_963969495.1 Ceratothoa steindachneri
AATCCTGAACGCAATGAGGTAAGATGCTATCTTTCAAAAAAGGGGGTGGAAATCAGTTTAATTATATAAGTCTCTCCTAAGTAATCAAGCATTTTTTATATTTACATGGTTTGTAGAACTAGTCTGCTTATTTTTCAAAATCTCTATAATAATAATAAGTATTCAGTAGAGGTTTTAGGAAACATTCTCAAACTGTTCTTTATGACATCATCAAACATTTTGTCCATAGATGTTGGCAATCTTAAACGCAATGAGGTAAGATACTATTTTTCCCAAAAAGTGTGGGGGGGGGGAATTATTTTTATAAGCATCTCGTAAGTAATCAAGGATTTTTATATTTACTTGCTTTGTATAACTAGTCTCCTTATTTTTCAAAACTATAATAATAAGTATTCAGTAAGAGTTTTACTACCAATCTCCATTCAGTTTGGGGCCTTTTTTTTCTCTGTTGGTGACCTACAATTCAAGCAGGCTCCAAACCATGGGTAGCTACAGTGTATGGGTGTGGCACTGATGTCAACCTGAATCTAGATCCATCCAGTGACTTATCAGAAGCAGTGTTTCTACTCAGCTAGGCCATAGTCCATCCATCTCCTTGGTAAAAACATTTATTATAATCATTTTTTTAGTGCTTTTAAAGCCAGGGGGGCTTTCACAGAGCACCTGCCTATCAAGAGAAAAGCTGTGTTTTGAAGGCACTATGGTAGGGAGATAAGTAGATCATTACACATTATTGGAGTAAATATGGAGAAAGTATGATCACCCACACAGTACCAACGATTATGAGGAACAGTCATTAGGGCAACAGCATGGGAGGAAGATGGCACTGGCATGTAAGGAGGACCTTAAAAGCAATTTGGTATCAAATGGGGAACTAGTCTAGTTTGCAAAGCAAGGTAGAGGTGTGAGTGAAACATCCCCTGCATAGAATGGGTTGGCAAGTTTTAAATCAGTTGGAGAGGTCAAAGAGTGAAAGCCTATGATCCAGCGTGAAGTGAGTTACAGTTACTCAAGGCAGGTGGTGAAAACATGAATGGTAATCTCAAAACTTGTGGGAATGGATGTGGCTGAGATTACAGTGAAGGCAGAGAACAGATTTAGAGATTAGCAATATGAACTTTGACAGGGGAGAATTTGGTGGGGGTTTTATCACTGATCTGCTCCACTCTCTCAAGGTCTTTTATTTCTCAGTAAAGACTTACAGTTTAACATCTTAATCATTGGTAGCTACATCATTTGGCAGCCATCGAAAAGTGGGCCTGACTTAGCCTTAATTGGAAGCAATGTTTGCTCTCAGCTTGGCTGTAACCCAAATTTTGAGTGATAACCTTCAAAGATGATGCCCAGATCTTTTAACTGTATTGGAAAAGGGGGGGCATGGAAAGCACCATGGTTTAAGGTAGGGAGGAATTGTTTTGTAGTGAGCCACATTCACAGGAGTGCCCACCAATCGTACATTTTTTTTCATGATTAAAAAAAAAGTTTTCTGAGAGCAATTCAATAATATAAGTGAATAGGGCTGGGGGAAAAGAGAGAGAGATCTGCCTGGCATCTGTGTAGAAATGAAATAATGGACTAATACAATGCATAAGAATATTTAGCAGACTGCGAATCAACCCCTTGTGGGACACCAAAATGTACTTCTGTCAGCTGATATATATCAATTCCAATTTGAATAGATTGACTGCAATATGCAAGATACCCAGTATCTAGTGAAGAACAAGTGTTGCCAAGAGATCCAAAAGTACCAGAATAGAGGGCTGACCAGTATTGACAGAGATAATCGTGTGGCACAGTATCCTATCTTTCATAAAAGTGAATTTCTTTCCAATTAGAAACAATCCATTCACATACACCTCAGCTTGCATTCCATGTACAAACTGTTCCCACCTACACTGCATAGCCTTGAACAATACCAGAGTATTTGGCATGTTGGCATTGCAAGCATTGCCCCCCTACCAGTGACATTAATGGCATCACTAACAAGAAAGAATATCTCTACACTTTCCTATACTAACACAATCAAACTCATCCTGGTAACCCTGCCTTCCTGACACGCCCAACAATTACAGCAGTCATAATACCTGTGGCTGTGTAAAACTTCATAAATGCAATACCATTCATAAATACTGACACAATCAGGCAACACATCAACAATGAACCCTACACAAAATTAATTGCTTTACAAACCAAACTGGAAAAAAAAATCCATAAAAGTACAAGGTGTAATGAGTAATTTGTCACTGTTGGCAAATCTGAATTCCATGCATATGTTGTCTGGAATCAGTTTTCTCTTCTTCATATCATAGCAGACTCAGTTGTGCAGCATCTGTGAAGGTGGTAATACCATTGCTAAATTCAATCCTCCAAAAATTTGGGAAAGGCAAAAGCTGTGCTGCTTTGTATTGTATTCATGCCAGTAGCTCCATTGCAAAGATTTCAGAGTGCTTGGGTGTCAATCTGAAGATGGTGCAGAAGATCAGAAAATAGTTGGATGAGTCAGGCTGTGATTATGAGAGTACAACAGCTCAGAAACCATGATGCCCACATTATGCCCCTGTTTACCTTCCTGGAAGATTTGGTGTTGTCCTGGATCCAAGAGGTGATGACTGGAAGGTCCTATCTATGGCAGCAGGACTCTGCACCATGCCACACAAGCAGAAGGACCTGGTCTTTGCTCTCAGACAATTTCTTTGACCACATCACTCTGAACATCTAGCCTCCCAACCCCCTTGACTATTATATGTAGTTGAGAGAGTGACCAACAAGTCCCTGTGTGCCACGAGGTGGTGGAGCTTATGTCCAGGATCCCCGCACTTGTCACCTAGATAAAAATGTGCAGCAGTTTCTGACACCACCTGGAGGCTGTGGTTGAAACCAACCGTGATTTCTTTGAATAAAATGAATATTACAATCCTTCAAGTCTTTAACATGTTATTTTCTCTGTTGAAGTTAGGTGACAAATTACTCACAGGACCCTGTAAGCTGTAAAGGACAGGTTTCCCCAGCACTTGAGCCTAGCTTCCTTTCACAGTAGGGAGCCAGGGTTGTCCTATTTTTCAGACAGGACACACTTGGTCCTTGTCATTAACTCAATACAGTGCCAATATTTTTGGTCTTTGGACAGTCAATGGCATACGTGTTCAGGTAAGATCACACCCTACCATGAACTTTGCAAAACATGCAGTGTATTATAGGGAACTGGTAAAATACTCCAAAGATATTGCAGAATTGCTGGCCAACCAGGGACCAATCAGGATAAAGGAAGGATGGAGTGGTCTCTAGACCCACCCCAACATTATTTGCCACTTTCAACCTTGACAGGCTCCCTGAGTTAGTGTGAGCTGGATGGTACCGCTAGTGCATGAAAGCATTCATGCCATTACTGTGAAGATATTACCACTGCCATCTCTTTAGACACACCAATAAATACATACACATCAATTGGGGCACTTGCAGATATATGCTCTAAGGCTGTGCCCTATAAAAATGTCTTGTGCAAAGCCAAGCATGTGACTCACACCTTCAAAGCATTATGATTTGTATTTGTTTGAAAAAGAAATTCAGGCTGCAGACTGATTACTGTTCAGGGAAGTAGTCCAGTTGTGGTCTGAATGACCAGTCACCACATTTGTCTACAAAGTTAAAGACCCACTGCTCCTGACCCTTCTATGCCTACAAGCATTGTAGCTGCTGCATTTTTGGAAACCTTGAGCTGATTCTACCTCTCCTGGGTGTCACCCTGTGATCCTGCTGGCAGTACAAAGGGTGCCAAGCCAAGCTCCGTCTATTAATGTGGGCCATCCCTGCATGACTGCTCTCATGGAATACAAAGCACCTACAATCATCCACTTAGTCAGTAGACTTTGAGGAGGCAAAACCCAGGAAGATAGCTCTGTTCTATTCACTAAAATACCTCCTTTATGGCAGTGCAGCTACACCTGGATAGGAGGTATACTGTTATCTCTGTGTACATTCAACCATCGGCTAACTTAACATGGTAGGGGGACTTCCACCATGTCATAGCACATTTGCTGAGGCTGTTTCTCCGCTTCAGGGATCTGAATGGTTGGCCCTTCCTCTGTTGGGACTACATGATTAATCCCTGAGAGGCCTATATTTGCAGCTTTAGGGTCTCTTGAACCTGTGTCATGGATATTCCATGTTCTGTGATGTTCAGTACTTGGGGTGCTGATAGGGCAACCACTCTATTGTTTTATTGTTCCTTTTTTAACTCAAAGCTTGACTATGAATGTAAGTTTTACACATCTGCAGCCAGGTGTGAATTGTGGAAGGTGGAAATGATGTACCACACTAATCTCCTTTTGGTGAGAGGTGCCCTATTGAGAGCCTGCTTTTCAATGCTGAGGAGATGCTGGGTTTGGCCTCTCCTTCAGTCACCAACAGCTTTCACTGTATCCGCAGCCAATCTTGATAGTACCTTTGCCACTGAGATATGCCAGTCATATCCTAACCCCTTTGGACTTAGCAAACCCACTTAACGCCACATTCATAGTGTACTGGAAGGTCGCAAGAGCATTTGCCAACCCATAGCTGAAGTTTTGGAACTGGTAGTGCTTTCTCATGGTCAAGAAAGCAGTCACCTACCCATTATCCTCTGCAATGAGCATTGGGTAATACCCCCTTACAAGGTCCAACTTTGTAAACATGCATTCCATGGATATTGTAAACACATTCTGATAATCCACAACAACCTCAATATTTCATCCAGCTTTCATATCGGTACTATCAGACTGTCCCACACACCTTCATGCTCCTCATTCGCATCCAATTGCTCCAATTGCTCCAATTCCTCACACTGCTCATCAGTTACCGAGCGAGTGAAGTGCTGAAGTCTCTGATAAATCGTGGTGTCATCCCTCAGTACAATCTTAAACTTGGGTAGCCAAGCTCTTGCAAATTCACCCTAATATTCTATAGAAATCCTCTTTCTCACTTTCAGTCAAATGCACTTTCAATCATACTACCTCTCTCAATTCATCATTCATCCATCCACTAACTTTCATTTCTTCCTTTCCCCACATCAATCAAATCACTATAATTCCTATCATCAATAACTGTGTACAAGTGGCCCATAACATCACCAGCCTGTACAGCTCTCAATTCAGGACATACTTGCACATACACAAAGGGATCAGTCACATTCATCAATCTATCATACACACAATCACATATTGTACCTTATACATAACTTCACTTCCATATACACATCACTGCTATCCAAACCATTCCCCAATCGATGATTCCATTCTACTTTCATTACACACACCTTCCTTATTCAACTTTACATTCTCCTCCACAACTACTTCATTCCCACTAAACACATCCTACCATAATCACCTCATATGATTCTCAATATCCATTCCTACCAAACTTTCTTTCAATCTTACGGTCTGGGATGCACAACCATTCTATTTTCTTTCATAAACTCATACGCATGAATCAACTCATACTCAGAACCTACTTTGTCAATTACACAGAACTTGCAGTCTTAATTTTCAAATGGGCTGCTCCAAGCACCATGACTTTCAGATTCCTAATACCTACCAAGCTTCCTCCACACTTTAACAATCATGAGATCCTTCATGCTCTCATACACATCTATACATCAAACTCTTCTTACATCCCCAATCAATCAAAGCTACACATTCCAATCTTTCACTTATGTATCATAACACTCATGCATTCATAACTCACTCCTGTCAAAACTTTCACTCCAGAAATACTATCTTTACTGAGCTGAGCCTTGATTACATTGAGACTACCTGGCATTTTCAAAGCTGCTGTCTTCAAACACACTAGTTATTCACTCCACTGATGACAGCATGTTGGCCAAGGGCAACATGATCCATCAGAGGAGATCATTAGCTAGTTTGATTGGTAGAGAGCCTTTTGGCAAATGTGTCAGATCACTCTGAGTTGCCATCATTAGTGCACTTCAGACACTTAATGGCTCACTGGAGGCTGTGACACCACACTTTCATGAACTTGGTGAAAGTAGTGCTTTATGTGAGGGAACTCATGGACTAGTCCTTAGAAGACATCCTTTTTGAATGTGTGATGAGAAACAAGGAGGGGCCTCAAGAGTCACCCCTACACTCTTTATCATGTTTGGCCATGACAGGCTCCCTGGGTGGGTGCATGCCATTTGTATCATTAGCATATGAAGGCATACGTGCTAATATTGCCACTGTTTCGGCCACACGAATAGCTTGTGTACTCATGCAAAGTCAGATTTTACATGAAGTCTGTGTAAGTTGCTCCAAGGCTGTACACAATAAGTTCCTATTGTTTATGACCAATTGTGGAGAGCCATACCCCGCTTCTTCAGGGCACTATGGTGCATATCTGCTGAAGAAGGAAGTCCTGGCACACATGGCATTGCCTGGGATGTCTTATGCCTCACCTTGCCCCTCCATGCCTATGAGCATGGTTGTTGCTGTACCCATTCAGAAGCAAGGCTGGTCCCCCCCCCCCTCCCCATCACAAGACACACAGGGCACTGCCCTGGTAAAGCTGGTGGCATAAACGGTTCACATCCTGCAAATTCTCACAGGATCCCCATTCTCTAGGTGAATGGGACCACAATCTTGGACCCCCACATCCATGGGAGTCCTTCGAGACTGCTTTTTCCAGATTTTCTAGCCAGGATGCTGCTTGGCCAGCATTCAATGGGCTTTGTGATGTCACTGAAGATCGCCAACTGGACTCTATCTCCAGAGGTGGAGAACCATTCAACAACAAGTTTACATTGAGTGAGTTGCATTGTGCTCTTGCTTCCTGAGCAGACATCACCCCTGGTCTAGACGATGTCCATCTGTCTTCTGTAAATTTCACTTCATGATGGCTGCTCTGTTCCAACTGGAAAATGCCATCTGCAAGTCCTTCCTTTGTAGACAACACTACATCTTTCGATCTGGAGAAGATTGATAGTATCATGGAGACTCTCCAAAAGATGGGTGCAAGGGAGATGCCTCCCAATCTTTTCTTTGAGATTGTAGATTCCACATACAGGTGGGGGGGGCCCCTCTGGCCTAATGGAGCAGGAAGAGGGTGTCCTCAGTGTCATTCCCTTTGCCCTGAGCAACAACCATATCACCTTGGTGCTGCCTGCAAGATGTTATTGTTAGGCTCTACATGGACAAACGTTCAATCTCGTTTGGTGCGACCCAGATGCGAACTCTGGAGTGTCTACTCCAACATTCATTGAACCCCATCTTTCACTACACTGAAGCGCACAGGTTTCCGCTTATTTTAGGGGTGCACTTCTGCTGCCATCCACCTGGACCTCGCACCGTTTCCTTGGTTTTGTTTTTTGATCAATGCCTCACCTGAGAGGCTCATATTGGCAGCCTTAGAGACTCCTGTACCCACACCATGGACATTCTTTGGTCTGTGTTGTTCAGCACTTGGGGTGCTGATAGGGCCTTACTTTTCTAATGATCCTCTGTTTTGAAGCTTGATTGTGTATGCAAGTTTTACACAACTGAGCCTATATTGCCAAAAGTGGACCCAATTCACCACACTGGTCTCTGTCTAACGACAGTGCCTTCTGCACTTCCTCCATTGAAAGCCCACTTGTTGATGTTTGGGAGGTGTCGCTCACTCTGCATTGTACACAAAGCATTATGTGCCAGCACATGTGAGCCCACTGCCCCCCTCAGTAGCTAATGACTCACTGCATCTGCAGCCGATCTCAACGGTGCCTATGCTGCTAGGGTAGGTCATACTCTAGAATTTTATGAAACTGGTGATGAGGGGTATTCAAATGATGAATATTGGTGAAAAGAACATACTTTTGGCAGAAAAGTTAAATTTTGATTGATCTAACCTACATCAATTTGAAGTTGAAATATTGTTAGTTCTGGGTCATTTACTATTTTTAGTTACCCATAAAAGATCAAATTTACCGTTTTCTATCATTAATACATTTATGTAGTCTGAAAGATATTTGTCTAAAAAAATGTATTAGAGAGACATGAGAAGTAAGAAACCTGTTAAAAATGACCCTTAATTTAATTTGGTCTAATTCCAAAATTGCAAGTAGCCAGTTCTCATTACTCAGTGAAAGGCAATATTCCAGTAGTGTTGTGAGTTCTGGTAACTGTTTATAGAGCATTTATATTTTATTTGAATGCTAGTAAAGGCTGTGGATCATTTTAGAATAACATATAATTATTTGGTAGAGATGATTTCTTAATCTAAGTGCCATCTTTTCATTTGCAGATATACCTGCAATTAGTGTGACAATGGCAAAAATCAAGACAAGGTCAAAATCAAGTTCCCATCTGACTAATTTTGTTGGGACTGGGTAAGAGCTGATGGTGTCTGAGTTACCAATAATGAGATATTTTGAGATACGGCATCTACCTGAGGGAACAAAGTGAAGATGACCGCAGGAATTATAAAGTGGACCAGTTGGTAAAAGACATGTATCAGGGCTTGATTAATCAGTGGACCAAAACTAATGCTCTCTTCAAACCACCTGTTGTCAATCAAAAGGTCATAATAATATCAAAGCTTAAGGAGGTGTGGAAGGAGGCAGTAAAAGTTTCCCTTAGTAAAGGAAAAATTGAAGTAAAAGAGAGGTTCATTGCAAAACTAGATAAGTTATTTGATATATTGACATGCAAATGCCGAATTTCCAGTTGTGGGGAAGTAGGTTGTAATGGCTTTGAGACTGAAGCCCACATTAACTGCTGTTGTAGTAAAGAGAAAAGAAAATACTAGAGATGTGCCGAGCACTCGGCATCGGCTAGAATCGGCCAAATTTGTGAGAATCGGCATTGGCAAAATTTTGCCAATTCTTCATCAAAATTTTACCTTTGTATACAGTTTTGGTGGCTGAATTGGCCCAGACAACATACTTTGTGTTACTAGTTACTACAGCTTCATTAAGTAACACCTTTATTGTTTAATTCTAGTCAGATTATAGTATATGCTTGCATGGATACTTGAACAAAAGTAGCAAGCTACAGTGATATAATTAATAAAAAGTTAAAAATAAAATACTCAACCAAATGATTTTTTCTAATAAATGTGGTTTCAATGATTAGTATTTTGTCTTTTGAATTTTAAGTCATATATAGCAGTACACCTACTCAGGGACATTTTATGGTGTTCCTTATCGATGGACATTGTCCATTTATCATGATATACTGCCCCTGTGTCAAAATGTATAAAGAAATTAAAAGAGATGAACACAGTGGATCCGAATGGCTTCAATCCAAAATGAGATAAAGTACTAACTAATCAAAAGAAAAGTGTAAATATACTAACAAAATGTTTAAAAAAGTGAAGTAAAAGGAAAGCAGTGAGTTGAGAACAAATAAAAACAAAAATGCTAAAGAAAGTTAAAAACCCCCCACTAAAATAAAAGAACTTTGGCCAATAGCCATATCAAATATCTTGTATATAAGAATGTGAAAAAAAGAAATAATACTAATAATAAGAGGGCTCAAAAATTAAAATTGAAACAAATGGCATTCACGAGGTGCCGTTGGAAAGGTTATACTTCAACACTCATCTAAACATACCCTTTAAAAATTTAAAGGGTATGTGTGTCTTTATTTATCGAAAACATTGTTGCTGTTATTGCAATAGTTATATATATATATATATATATATATATATATATATATATATATATATATATATATATATATATATATATATATATAATGGACGCTACACTCGCAACTTGTTTTTGTGTATGTACAACTGACTTACCGGATGGCGGCCATGCCTCCTCCCTTCCCTATCCCCCAGCTCTACCCTAATGGTGGAGCTAGAATGAAAGCGCGTGTGGAGGTAATTAACAACCAACCCTCAATTTTACCATAATCGGGTCAAACACTATGTTTGCAAAGCCAGCAGCGAAGAATCAAAACACTAATTCCCACAGAGGGGACAAGCTGAAATTGTAATTTCCAGAAAGTGGCCATAGCCCCAAATACATCAGCGAAGAGACGCCTGTTTTAACCAACAACAAAGTTAATCCCGCTGCATAAGCAGTATTGACAACCTGAGACCCACAATTTGCTAATTAAAATGGGTACATATGCTATTTTTAATTTACGTAGTTTACATTAGGGATTTGAAGAGGCCTAAATTTCGCCTCTAAAGTTGTTGGTCCCAAAAACCAATTCAGCGAACAGTTCCACCTAGAGCTAATGTCGAAGTAAAAACAAAAGGCCAGGCAAGTCTTTTGTCTTCAAATAAGGTTGACCTCCACACACACACCCTGCAGCAGCGATCCCTCAACCTCTTTCCACATTAATGGCTATATATATAGAAAGGCCAAGTGAAATGTAGGAATTCAGACCGATTTAGCCCCAGAGAAACGTCCTGTGTTCCCACGTTCGTTATAACCCAGTTACGAAAAGATAGCCATTTTCAGAGCTGATCGTTCCCAAGAGTACCCAGAAGAGACTAGTAAAACAATAAATTCTACAAAGTTCTACCGAGCAAGGAAGACAATATCTCGTTCTCGATGAGAGTATTATTCAACCAGAAGAAAGATTCCTTAATTTAAAGGAATAGCTATCGGGGAGCTGTAGATAAGTGAATCGACCAGAAATCTCAGAATTTCCACCTACGAACACACAACTAACCAACGCCTACCTTTGTGGCTGGAGAGAATCTACGCCAGTCAGCTGGGATCTGCCTACCATAGGCCCAAAACCGCAGTGAGACGGTGACGTCGCACACAGCCAGCCAAACCTTTAAAAAAAAATAGCGGTAACTCAAACATTTTCGTAGTATTTTGTGGAATCTATCCAAGGTTCGCATTGTTGGGTGATTACTGAATTTGTTAAAATGAACGGTAGATCAAATTTATCTGGGTAGCCCGTTGTAATATTACTTTAGTAAGCCAGTGAATTGAATTTTTTTTCAAATATTAACATTTGCGTATTTAAGGGATTGTAAATTAATTATTTTATGAGTCAAGCCTTATATTAATTAGCGAGTTAATTTTTAAAAAAAATTAGGGGGGGGGCTTGACTGATTAGTTTGTTGCAAAATAACTACTATCTTTGGTTAATGTTTCCGTCTATCGCTTAAACGAAAGTTTTGGCAATATTAGTACTCATAATTTGACATTCTACCTTAGTTTGTCATATTAATCCCTTTAAGTGCTAATAACTGCCTTAATCAAGTACATACAACATTTTATGATTAAGGCAGAGGGAAGTGAAAAATTGTTTCGAGCGAAAACAAAAGAGGAGTATTACACATTCATCAGTGAGCCTGGGAGCAATTACCTCTTCCACTTTGCCGCAGAAAAGGCTACAAAAGAAGAATCACATGCAGAGAAGATCGCTAAGGCTATGTTTGGATGGCTGAGGGAAAGGGGTTTGATAAAAGCTTAATGGCCATTGGAGGAGACTCCATGAATGTAAACACAGGTGTAAATGCTGGATTAATGCAAAAAATTTAGCTCCATTTGGACAGAAAGCTTTTTTGGTTGGTCTGTAACCTGCACACTGGAGAACTCCCTCTCCATCATCTAATTATCAACCTGGATGGCCCAACATATTCTGGACCAATAGGAAAACTCCTTGACTCTATTACAAACTTGGATATCAACTCAAATTTCACTCAAATATCTTTAGGTCCTCCTCTTACCAAGATACCTCAGGAAGTGGTGCAAGATCTTTCCACTGATCAACACTACGGCTATAGAATTGTATCAGCAATCAGAGATGGAATGCTTCTTACAGGGCTTTCTCTATTGGAAATCCCGTAAGGAGTGCGGCGATTTGCCATCCTGGCGGGACTCAGCACCCTGTCCGACCCCAGGTTAGCCTCTTCTCCTTCCTTCAAAACACTTGTGTTTCCCCCCAGTTTCCTCACTCTTCATACAACCTCTCCCACAACTTTCTCTGGTCAGCCTCTAATTTCACAGGGTAGATGCTGACCTTCTCAGCCAACCATCCCAGATTGGGGCTGAGGGAGGAGGGGACAATGTTCCCTAACCCCTGAGCTCCAGTCTGGGGTGGTGGGTTTTTAACAACCTGCTTCATCCGCTCCCCATACCTTGCTCACATCCCCTTTCCTTCTCACTTCACCATCTATCTTTGTTTTTACGCCATGTCCAAGGTGGAGCCTCCATGCCGATGGACTACCAGGCCACCAAGTGGGAGGGGTGTTCCTGAATGGTGGCACCTGGCTCTGCCAGGCCTGTAAGCACCCCTTGCAGGGCGGGCTACTGCGAGGGGTGATGAGCAATTGCTTCCTGTGGAAAAAATAGGGTCACCATGCCCATGAATGCAAACCTAACAAAACCAAAATCTCTCCCCATTTCCCCTTGTCATTGATGGAGCCGCCCTCGGGCAGCTCCACAGAAAAAATGGAGGTTCCTTCCCCTGTGCTTGCGCAGGGGACCCTCCAAATTTCTCTAACTGGAGAGGAGGCTTACTCCTCGCCTTTGCATATGGGTGTAGGGGACTCCCCCTCACCCTCTTCTCTGGAAGTGCTTTTGGGCACCTCCCTCTTTCCAGCAGCAGTTCCCCTTTTCTTTCCAAAGGGACTCCCAAGAAAGCCAGCAGGCAGCCCATAATCGACCACTCGGTAGGGCAAACCCCCTTAGGGGAGAGAGGGAAGCCAGGCCCCTTCAGTCGCTTTCCTCAAAAGACCTGTTGGCAAGAATACTGATCCTTGTCGGCGTCAAGGCCTGTGCCTTCCTGGACATGACTAATGATGTTGCCAACAGGACCTGCAATGTCCTTGGGGGGAGGGGGTGGACAACTGGAGGCCCCCCCCCCTCATGTCATGCTGGAACCGTGCCAGTGTATACTGGTGGCTCCAAATCTGAAGATGGGTCGGCTTCCACGCCGTATCCCCTCTGTTTGAAGTCAGCGGGGCTCTGCCAGGTGCTGCGTCTGTCTTCACTGCCTGAGCTGGTGGCAATACACCACTCAGTATGGGAGATTACGTGATGTGCCCAGTTCTGAGACCCGATTGTGATCTATAGCGTCTCACAAAGCGCCCTGAGTTCTCTCAGGGCATTGGAATCTCCGCATTACCTGGTTCGCGATATTCGTGATGCCACAATTTTGATGAGCTGGGCAGATGTCGAGATTATCTTCTGCTGGGTTCCTGGACATGGAGGAATTGCGGAAAATGAAGGTGCCAAAGAGTCCACTAGGACCGGGCGACCGGAGCAGTGTTTCGTTCTTCCTCACACCAACTACATGGCAGGAATACCTGCAGCCCTTCGGACTGTTGGCAAAGAAGATGCGAGGCGGTCCAGGGGAACTTAAAGTTGCGTGCCATTGCGCTGTGACTGTTCCCATGGACCTATCCACCAATGCGGCGAAGGCTTCAGGTCACTTTCTGTCATCTCCAAATCGGGCACACTCGTGTGACGCATCGCCATTTGATGAGCGCTCGCTTGCGCCCTATTGTGATGACTGCATTGTCTTCCAGACTGTTCAGCGCATTCTTGTCAAATGTCCCAGTCTGGGTGATCTTCGCGTACATTACCTGTCCCGGTACCGGGAGGGTCGGGGTCGCTATCTCTTGTCCCTTGTATTGGGACGAGTGTGTGCACTGTAGACTTTTGGGGGGAAGCAGCCCTTTTCCCTTTTATTTAACCAGTTTTATTGTTGTTGTTTTTTGTCGGGGGGACCTTCCCCCGACACAGGAGCTTGTGCTAATTGGCTTTTCCCTTTTTAAAAAATTTTGGTGTTGGGGTTTGGTGTTTTTTTTTTGTGTGTGTGTGTTTTTGAATTTGATTTTAAAGTAGCCTACTACTAGGCAAGTTTTTAATACGGCGACTAATCCCCAAGTAGGCAGTTGCCAGATGAGCTCTTTAAAAAAAAATCTATTGGAAATAGGACTGGTAAACAACAGTTGCTGGCTGACCACAGCTAACAGACTTCTTTGGCTGTGGGTGTCAAAGCATGAGCTCAAAGAAAAAGCCTTTAAGAATCTACCACTGATTGTTGAGTTCATCATGGGTGTATATTACCCATGCTGGTTTAACGTTAAGATTAAGCACTCTTAGACTGAGGGACCTAGGCACATTCTTTATCAACTTCACTGCCTTAAGTCTCAGAGGATAGAGGTGTTGGATATTGTTTTGCCAAATGTTAAGAGATCAGCTTGGTATGCATACAGTGAAGCCATCCTCCAAACCCTCCTATGCTCTGAAGATCAGGTGGAGAGAACTGAAGGGGTGAAAAGAATCCAGACCATCAGGGGAGTAGGGGACCCAGATACTCAATTTGGAGACTCCTTTGTAAGGCTTAGAAGGACACCAAACATCAATTGTGATGCTACCAGGATTGGAGATCTGATCAATTGGTCAGAGGATGTCTCTGAGCCACCTCTCACTTACTCTTTAAGTACTTCTGAATTGAAAAACTTCATTGACTCTCCTATGAAAGTACCTGACTGGCCTTGTCACACACAAAGCATTGAGAGGGTTGTAAGAATGGTGACTGAAGCTTCTTCCAAGTATTTCTCACATGAAAATAGGGATGGAGGAATCAGGGCACAAGATACAAGTAGACGTCTGATGTCCAGAAATGAGTCAAAGCAAGATGTGTGTGCTCTGGTGAAGTTTAACTTTTGAATATGACCCAAAGTGACCCATGCAGCTATATGTGGAGCTTTGCATACACTTTTCTCACTCAATAAACATGTAAATTTGAGGTTACTTTGTGTTTGTGTGTACTTGGATTAAAAATCAAATAGGTTACATAAGCTTGTGATGAAAGGGAAAAATTTACTTTTATTTAAATGGAAATTGATGTAGGTAGGAGCAATTGTATAACAAAATAAAGTTCTTTTCCAAAATCTACACTGGAAAATCTATCATTTAAGCACTCCTCATTAAAGGATTTAATGAAAATATATGGTTGCCTCAAAGTATGACCTGCCTTACTATGCTACCAAGCGATGCAAGTCATACCCTAAGCCCTTTCGGTTTAGGGGCAGGAAACTCCTTTGAGAGCTTGGTATAGCTCTCAGACTGGTGGCACTTGTTGTTCCGCCCTAGATGGTGCTACCTTTGACTATTTGTCACCATGCCTCTGCTTCCTAAGCTTCCACAGTGCCAGATGTATTGCATTCATGGCTGAGCTGGTTGAAATACACTGTTCAGTGCTGGTATCAACATATCATTAGAATCTCCACACTCCTTTGTTCACAGTATTCATAAACCACATTTGCTACACACCAGTTGGATGTTGAGATTATCATCCCTTTGGGTTCCTGGATATGTGGGAATTGTAGAGAAGGAGGGGGCCAAAGAGTCTGCATGGACTGGGTGACCAAAACAGAATTTCTCTCTTCTTCACACTGACTACATGGCCTGAATCAGAGCATCCCTTCAGGCTGCCTGGCCTAGAGATGGGCGATGGCTTTTCCTATGGACCTACCCCTACAATGCCCTGGTAGCTTCACATCACTTTGTCGTCTTTGGGCACACTTGCGCGACAGTGCCATTTGATAGACCACTCACCTGCAACTTACTGCGATGTCTGTGTTGCTCCTTAGGTAGTTGGCTACATTCTTGTTGAATGTCCCAGTCTGGGTTATCTTTGTGCATGGTACCGTTACTAGGACAAGCAGGGTCACTATGGCTTGTCCCTCTTAGTCATGATTTGTTCATTCACACAGACTTGTGGACTATGTGATCTTTTGCATGAGGCTTGAATCCTCCATTTTATTGACTCCCTTTGTTGTTGGTCGCATGATCATTCTCAGGAGGGAGGTGTACCTTTCCCCGAAGTTGGAGTGTGCTTTCTACTTTCCTTTGTTCTGTTTCTTTTTGTACTTCTTGTTTGTTTTTTATTTTGTTTTTCAATCATTTTAAAATATCCTAGTACTAGGCTGAAATTTGAATTGCACCTACATTTGCTCTTGTCAGGCAGGTGACAGATGAGCACTTTAAAACAATGGTGGAGGGGGGATGCTAAAGCCAAAGAGGGTAAGGGGGAAAATGTATACAGGATAGTAAGAGCGATTATCCGTTCCTCTAAATTTTCCTTTAGTTGCCTACACCCAATTATAAATGTTGGATATTAACTATTAAATCTTTGTGAAAGTCTTTAAATCTGTTTTGTGTAAATATGATTATTTAACTCACCTAATTCCTCTCTTATTTTCCAGGCTTTATCAAAGTTAAGAGACTCTCTAAACCTTCTTGAACTCCAGAATTACATCCAACCACCCCCATTGACCAGAGATGGCAAATCAATAATTGTAAAGAAGGATGTAAAAAATGTTCCCACACTATTTGATCTCGATCCAGATTCTCTACATAAATTGGCCAAAAGCAAAATTAACAAAAAATATCTTGAGATACTTAAAGATGAGATACAAAACTATCTTCTGCAGACATGTAATAAAATCATATCTTTCACATTCCCTGAAGGTAAGATTTGTAGTCGCAGGCCTGCGACTCAATAAGTTACTATGCTGGTCTGTAGGTCGGTTGGTCAGATGGTAAAATTTTTACTTTTCAATGAGTTTTTTGGGGGTAATAACATCATAACTATTTGGCTGATTCTAATGAAATTTGAAACCCTTATGTTATTTTACATTCTCTTCTGAATGATATAATTGTCAAGGTCCTCCCATGTTTAGTCCAGGAATTATTGAAAGTTTTGAAGGTCATAAGTCAGAATAATTGAGAGCAGGCAACTTAGGTCTGTTGACCTTGTTCTTTACTTATGACCAGGAAACTACTCTAGGATACTCTTAAGGTACCTTACCACTCCCATAAAAAAAACCAGAATCATCTCCCATGTCTACACAGGTCACCCTGCCAAGGGTATGTTATGTATACCATGGGCAACCTTGATCTAGCTGACATCTGAAGGGTTGGATCCCCTTCTTGCCTCAACACCTGCAGTTTGCCGTTAGGCCACCAAAGACTGCAGATGATTTGCAGCTAAATATCTTACACAGATTTTCACACAGAATCACCACTTTCTTTAGTGATCTCTCCTTCACACTGTGTAATTCCTGGTTGACAAAAGTTTGTCGACCTGGAATTCATTTAGTTTACCACAGTTTCTTTCCTTTTCTTCCAAGCACCAGGTTGGTGTATATTTTCCATTTTTAGTCCTTAATGTTCATTAGTAGTATTATTAAATCCCCTTAAAAATTAAGATTTAAGTTAGTACGGATATCAGATAAACCAAACAAATTCTAGCTTAACCCTTAAATGGCGGATATCATCAATTGCTGATATGAAGATTTCCTCTCAAAATGGATAGTGTCCATGTCCATTGATGTCTTGAGTCTTAATTTTTAACTGGCAACACCACATCATGACTTATTCATGTGGCAACCCCATGCCTTGCTGTAGAGCTCCTCTGATTTATTCAGCAGCCAAATGGAACCTGAAGTGTCTAAATTTCTGAAAGCGTAGGTGCTTTTCATTATTGAAAGAAGTAGAACAACTTATTTAAGATGTATATAGTGACAAAGAGAAAGATTTTTCAGACTCATTTTCATTATCAAAAGAGGAGGATGTGGATAATGCTGATTCTACTGATATGGAAGAATGAAATGAGGCTGATTCAACCATCTCTAGATGGAAAATTTGCTCTGTTTTTTTCTCCATTTATACATCCATTTGATGATGGAAATACAGGAATAACTATTGAATTCACACTCAAGTCAGATGCAAAAGAGAGAAAATATTTTACCTTACTTTTTGATGAATAAAGTGTGAACTTTATTGCGCGAGAAACGAATAATTATTATCACTTCACTTCAACCTTGAACTTAGAAAAATACCAAAATAGATCTTGGAATAGCAAAAAGTGGATGAGTCCAAAATTAGATGAACTGTATAGATTTTTCGCTTTAGTGATTATTGATGAATAGATCCTTTGATAGGTACTCCTGTTTTTCCAAAATATATGTCTTAGGATCTGTATTGCAACATTCTTAGGTATTTGCATTTTGCAAATAATGATGCCCCAGATTCTATTAATAGATTATAGAAGATACACAACATTTTAGAAATGTTGAAGAATAAAGTCGGAAGATTGTTCAAGCCATTTCAAAGTGTGGCAATTGATGAATCACTCCTTCTTTTCGAATGAAGGTTTATATGCAAGCAATACATCCCAAGCAAATGTCATCGATTTGGCCTAAAAAAAAAAATTTGTGCTATGTGATTGTGAAACTGGTTTTGTGCTAAATATTGTGGTTTATTCAGCAAATGACATAGATATTTCAAAGAATGCATCCTTGGGGTTTTCAGGCGCAATATTTGATGCATTGATGGTTCATTATTACATATTATAAACAGATTAATTACTACACTAGTCCTGCTCTTTATAATTATCTGCCTGACAAGAAGTAAATAGAAAGAACATGCTGAAATTTCAAAAAATAAAAAAAAAGGTCAAATTGAAAAGTGAAAAAATGGCAATTTATTGGCTATTCAATGGCAGAATAAATCGCCAGTGACAATGCTCACCAATGTTCATGCGGGCAAAATGGAAGAATCAAAGAAAATTGATCACAAAACTAAGCAAAGGGTTTATAAACCTGAAGTATTCAATGATTATACTGTTAGGCAAATGGATTGCATCTGGAACTGTATCAAATGGTATAAGAAACTTTTTTTTCTATTTTTCTTGAAATAAAACTGTTCAATAGCTAAAATCTATTTTTAGTGAGAACTGGCGAAAAGCCTTCTTTCCGGAAGTTTTCTTATAAGGTTATTTACCAATTGCTGGAGAAACATGGAAAAATAGGTCATACTCTGATTGCAATAATGTTGCATGATTATCCAGATAGACTTGACGCTATTTGCCCCAACTAGTGGTAGGAAAGGAAGCCAAAGACAGTTTATGTCTGCATGCATACCTCCAAACGAGAGCAAAAATGTAGACTTGTTACAACTGAATGCAAAGAATGTTCAATTTCCCTCTGATTAGAATGTTTCAAAATTATTAAATTTACAAACATCATATTTCTTTTAGTTTGCTTTATATAATTATTTTCATAGTGGTTTCATTCAAATAAAATGAAAACAAGAGTGAAAATGAATTTTTAAAACAAATCAGAAATTAGTCATTTGTCCCTGTATGACATACACACTCCTGTCACCCATAACCACTGCTTAAGGGTTAAGAGAGGGACTGTCTATAGAGGGCAGAGTCTGCTTCTATATAACACAAAAAATTAAATTCTAATGAAAAGAAAGAAAAACTTAAAATAGATAAAAAAAAAATGTATTTCTGGGAGTGGTCACTAGATGGCTCTGTCCACTTGTTATTATTCACCGCTTTCTTTGACTAGCAGTCTTGTGTTGTCCTGCAATTATCACTAATATTTTAGTGATTAGTGATCTTTCATCCTCATTATTTTACAATTATGGCTTCAAGAGAAACTAATAATCCAAAGAAGAAATGTGCAACACTATCTGTGAAGCAGAAACTAAAACTTAATAGGAAGTTAGAGGCTGGTTCTTCTGTGGTGAAAGTGTGTAAAGAATATGGTGTGAAAAAAATGACCATTTTCACTGCATATTAACTTTTCTATTTTGACAATTTCAAATAATTTTATAAAATAGATATGATGTTTACAGTGCATTTTTGGTAATTTTGTCGCCATGTATTATGTTCAGCATACTCCCAGTATCATTTATGTACCAACAATAACCATCATCGGTTAAACCTGACATTAGGCTAAAATGAACATGCAAGCCTCTCCCCTCCCTCTCCCCATTAGTCTGTTTTTATGAGGATAGCCTGCATTTTAGAGTTTATAAGGTCTATGTCTACTTGTTAGTAGAGTATTGTCCTCTAAACCAAAAAATTTCTACTTTTAATTCTTGCGTATCTACCAAAGTTGCAATTTTTTAACCTCATACCCACATTAAAACACTGAGAAACATAATGTACCAAATTAAGTTGAGCACTTTAATAAGAAATTTTGTCCTTTCTATTTATTCAGAACTAATTTAAGTTTCCTCTTTGCCTCATAATGGATGTCCATTAATTAATTAGTAGTTAATCCCCCTCTATTTCAAAACAAATAATCCAATTCATCAACTGAAGGTTTTTTTTAAATTACCTTTGGGATTGCATAAGAGGCATGTGGTTCCCCAGGCTCTGGCATTCCAAGAAGCCTGCACCATGCAGGTAGGATACCACACTGACTGGATCCGACCATAACTGACGGAGATGTTAAATGTTGCGGTGGTGTCTGAGAGCTGCCAAGTTAGGGCAATCTGCTATGAGATGCGTGGCTGTGTGGGGACTAATTTGGCAGAGTTGACAGAGATCTGTATGGTTGTTGTCAATGCAGTGTTTGTAGGTGTTTAGTGACTGGTGGTGTCCACAGCGAAGTTGTGTAAGATGTACTCTCTCCAACCTTGAGAGTTGCGTTTCTGTGTTGCTTATATCAGGGGGGGGGGGGTATTTTGTTGTGAGGGAGATTGTTCAGTGCTTGCCTGGTGAGGTGTGTTTGAATGTGTGTTTATACTGTTTTAAATTTGCAGGTTGTGGTATGGTATTTAGGATGTTTGTGTAATATCTGTGTGGTGTGTTTACTATTTGTCTATGGCTGGGTATGTGGTTTTGTAGGTAGTGACAGGGGCTGTTTGTGTTATTTATGCCAGATGCTAGGAACTGTGTGCCTCGTGTCCAGATGTTGTTTTATAGCTAGTATCTGGTTCCAGTATGTAGGTGTTCTCTGGGTCTTGTTTGTGTGCCACCAAGTATGATTCTAAGTGCAGTGTTTTGTGTGATTTGTAGCTTGTTTAGCTGTGTGTTGGATATTACAGGCGCCCAGGCAGGGTTGGCATAGTCTATTATGGACTGTATGTGTTGTTTGTATACTAGAGTGAGTGTTTCTTTGTATTGTCCAAAAGTTGTACTTGTTAGTGCTCTGAGTGCATTAAGTCTTGGTTTGCATTTTGTGATTGTTGTTTATGTGTTGTATGTGATTCCAAGTATTTTTGTTTCATGATTGTGGGGTATTGTGGAGCTGTTGGTCTGTGTTGATGTTCTTTGTTGTGACTTGTGAGAAGTGGACTTGATGGGTGCTATTTTTAGTCTGTTTTGTGTTAACCAGTTTTCTAGTTGTGTAATGTAGGCTTGAACTTGTGTCTGCATCAGTGTGTATTGATATGATTGTTAGGTCATCTGCATATGATATATGTATGTTGCTTGGTGGCGTTGGTATGTTGTGCATGTATAAATTGAAAAGTGTGGGGCTAAGGACAGAGCCCTGTGGGACTCCATTAGGGAAGTTTCTGATAGTGGATGACTCGCCATTGTATTGTACGAATGATTGTCTTCCTGATAGGTAGTTGGCTAGCCAGTGTTTGGTGTTATGTAGTGTTGTGTTGTAAATTTTGTTAATGAGGAGTGGTGTGGAGATGGCATCAAACACTTCAATTATGTCTATTTTTACTAGCAGTGTTCTGTGTGGTGGTCATCTGGAGTTGATGCCATCCTGTACTGTTTGTGTGAGATTGGTGAGCAGTGCTGTGGTTGAGTGGTCCAGTCTGTAGCTGTGTTGTGTGAGTGACAGTGAAATATGTGGTGTTATCTTGCTTAGGAGAAGGCATTCTATGACTTTGGATGGTGTGCAAAATAATGTTATGGGTCTGTATGATGCTGCTTGTGTGGGTGTTTTGTTTGCTTTGAGTAGTGATGACTTTACCTAGTTTTCAAATGTATGTGTGCAATGTCTTCTGTTATTAAAATGTTGGCCTGTTGTTTGTGTGAGGGGATTTTGTCTGAAGGGCTGATGGATGTGTGACTTTGTACAATGCCACTCAGTTAGTGAGGCTTCTGATTGTTTTATGGTTTGTTGTTTTGTTTGTGTGGGGTGGGTGTGTCATGTAAGAGGCATGTAATTGTTGTTTATATATCCTTTGTCTATTCCTTCATTGATGTCTGATATTTAACCTCACATCACCCAATAACCTTTTATAATTTTAAACACTTGTTTCTCATTCTTCCACTCTCATTAATAAGAAGCAAATATACCTTTTCAATTCATTTCCTGGGATCATGTTGGGGGTGGGTTTTTTTTTATTATTAGCAGATAAATTCAAATTCAAATCTTTATTGATTAAAAACATCACAAAATAAAAATAATTATACAAAATTACGTTGCAGGAATATATAGGTAACGCTTCTAATCAAGCCCATGAGGAGCAAAGCTCTTGGGGCAATCATTAAGTTAACAGATTAAAATATTTAAATTAGTAGGAAACATATCCACTGGAATGAATTATGAATGAATCACATGAAAAACAAAACAAAAACTACAGAAATACAATACAGATACTACAGGATGTTGGAATAAAGAATATAAAAGCATCAATAAAATGCATAGGAACAATCTAATACAGTTGTAATGACAGCAAAATTTAGTTGGTCAAAATAAAGTACCCATTGATATTTTTATAGTATATAGGGTTATAAAGGAGCAATAAATTTAAAAAAAAATTGGTATTATAAGAGGGATCAATGGCCTATTACATTAAGTTGGGGCATAGTGCAGATATTAATAATATTAGCAATATGGTATGGCAATTCATGGTACATTGTTGATATGAAATAGCTTACATCCTCTTTTGAAGAGAGGTAAGGAAACAGTATGCTTTAGATAACTAGGGAGTGAATTCCAGGAAGCAATACCTTGGTACAATAGAGAATTTCTACAAAGGTCACATCTAGCATAGGGCAATTTAAGGTTACTATTTCTAGTCATGTAATTATGCAAGAGTTGTATGTTATTTATAGAAGCACGTAAGAGAGGATATCTACCAAGCTTGAGAGTTTTGTACATGAAAATCTGAGAGTGATATTTGTGCAAATTATCTACTTTTAGAATTTGCAATTGCTTGAAAATTGGTTCAGTATGTGCCAAGTATGTACTCCCACTTATTATTCTAACTAAACGCTTTTGTAGCATAATTAAAGGATTTAAAGCATTTTGTCTTGAGCTACCCCAAGCAAGGATGCAATAAATCAAATGTGGGTAGAGAAGTGAGTAATGTAGGTTCTTCAAAATTCTGCTGGAAAGATAGTCTGTAATCTATAGAATAAGCGGCTAACTTGGATGTTTTAGCTACAATATTGTTAATTTTTAATCCAATAGCACACCTAAGAATTTCCCTTGAGTCTGTTGTAAAAGAACTTTATCGCTTATTGTAACATTAACATTATTTGGAATCTCTTGTGTAGAAAATATCATGTAATATGATTTATTAATGTTTAACGTTAAGTAGTTAGCCAAAAGCCATTCATGAATATGTAGTAGGTCTTCACTTAGTTCCTGCGAAAGTATATTGATGTCATGATTGGAGGAGTAGAGTGTTCTATCATCCGCAAATAGAATAGCTTTTAGGGTTCTCGTGGCTTGTGGTAGGTCATTTATGTATATTAAGAATAATAGAGGAACAAGCACTGACCCCTGCATTGATTTAGTGCTCGACTTGCACCCATTAACAACTATGTACTGTTGACAATTTGAAAGATATGATGCAAACAGTTGCAGTGCTAAGCCTCTTATACCATAATTCTCCAATTTCTCTAAGAGTAAATCATGAGATACTGTGTCAAATGCCTTACTTAAGTCAAGAATAACAGCACCATGGTATTTTTTTTTATTTATAGATTGATATACACTTGCAAGAAAGTCATTCACAGCATCCCCAGTACTTTTGTTCTTTCTAAAGCCATACTGCTCCTTGGATAACAAATCATTAGCTTCAAAGTAAGAGTTAGAGCCTTTTGTATAACAGTTTTTCAAAGATTTTATTTAGTAAAGGTAGATAGCTAATAGGCCTATAATTATTACAATCCAAGGAATCACCACCTTTAAACAAGGCTGTGATAAAAGCTATTTTGAGAATGTCAGGGTATTGGCCAGTTTGTATTATACTGTTAAATATAAGAGTTATATTTTAATGATTTTACAGATAGACTGTGGGAATTGCCTTTAGTGTTCTTTAATCCAGAGATAATAATTTTAATTTCATCCAAATTACTAGGGAACAGGTATAATGAGAAAGCTGATCTATCAGAATTGGGATAGTATAGCTTGACACCAGTGCATTCAAGGAATTCTTAAAGTAGGATGGGTATATGTCAGTCCTTTCATTCTTATTCATCTTAGCCTTTCCAAATTTATTTACTCTGATACTTCACTTTATCTTTTATCCATCTTACTTGCTCCATTATTCATTCCTTGACAACTTCATACATGGGCTCTCCCACACCAGCAATTATATTGTAAAATTCCTCCATTCTTCCTTCCAGACATTCTCCCAACTCCTTCTCCCATTATGTCTTGTTATTCAGGAACTTCATTCTACAAGTACTTTTGAATTCCTGTACCCATCCTCAACATCTCGCGGATGTAAATTTCACTCTTGACATTCATCATCTCGCTTTCACTTAAACTGTCTTTCATGCTTACTGACCAGTCACATTCCTCCTTACTCATTGACTGATACTCATTACCTTCATTTTTTTTCACTTGTACACCCATTCTCACTTTCTTTGCTTTCTTACTCTTCACTTTAGTCCAACCTTCATTCTCACTATCATCCCCTTTTTCAATCACACTTTCCTTCCTTCTTACACCCTTAGTCATACACTCGGCCCTCTATTTAACAGACCCACATAGACCACAAAATCTCAACAAATACCCAGTAATGGACATTCTGTCGGTTGCTGGGTAGATTTGTCCAGTGTGACACCAGCTTTAGAAATGTCAAAACTCTAAAATAACAATAAACACAAAGTCCTATTAAAATAAATTTTAAAATATGTATACTACGTACGAGGAGCGGTCAATAAGTTTTGCAATTCAGATATAAGGAAATGAGATATGAGGAAAAGTGTTTTATTATTTTTCAATATAACTACCCTCGACTTCAATTCACTTGCGCCACTTGTCCCTGAGGCTTTGAATTCCCGACAACCAGAAATATCCCGACTGCTGTTCAATCCACTCCTGGACGGCGAGCTGGACATCTTCATCATCCCCAAACCGGCGTCCACGCAGTGCAGCCTTGAGCTGGTGGAATAAAAAGTAGTCGCTAAGGGCCAGATCTGGACTGTATGGGGGGAGATGGTTGAGCTCCTCGAATCCGCACTCACGCAGGGAAGCTTGTGCAACTCTGGCCTTGTGGACAGGGGAATTGTTGTGGAAGAGCAGGACACCACATGTCAACTTGCCGCGCCGCTTCTGATGGATGCACTTCTTCAACCCAGCCAGTTCCTCAGCGTAATATTGGCCTGTGATGGTCCTTCCATGAGGCGCATAGTCCACCATCAACACTCCCTCAGAATCCCAGAAGATGGTGGCCATGATCTTCCCGGCTGAGGATTGGGTCCGGAACTTGATGGGGGGTCGGAGAGCCCCTGTGCTTCCAGGCCATGCTTTCGAGCTTGGTCTCGGGATCCCAGTGATGGACCCACGTTTCATCACTTGTCACTATGCGTGACTTGAATCCCGCAGGGTCTTGGTTGTACAGGAGCAGCAGCTCCTCCGAACTTTGACAACGTTGAAGTCGATCATGGACCGTGAGGTTTCTAGGGACCCAACGGGCAGAGACCTTGGTCATGGCCAAATTGTCATGGATGATGTTGATAACACTTCCATGTGATATTCCAAGTTCTCACTCGATTTCTTCGACCTTCACCCGTCGATTTTGGAGGATCATCCTCTCCACACAGGCCACATTGTCCTCGTTGGTCACATCTGATGGGCGTCCTGGATGGGGCTCATCTTCAAGGGCCTCACGACCATGGCGGAACTCCCTATTCCAGCGAGCAATGGTTGCATAGGAAGGGGCGGTGTCGGTGTACACTGCAACCATGCCTTCATGGATCTCTTTTGCATTCTTGCCTTCCTTGGTCAAAAATTTGATCAGTGCGCGGTGCTCAACCTTCTCCATTGTTGAAAAATTTGTGACTGATGATCTGCGATCAGCTACTGTTTCTTAAATAGATGAGGCAGGAGCGTGCGGCTGCAGGTCCTGACTTGTCATAACACCCCCACAAACAGCCATATCCCTTCCTCTGTTTTGCCCTAGTGATTTTCAAAACTCATAGACTGCCCCTCATATATCATAAAATTCTAAAAGAAAAATTCTTCCAAGCTTGAAAGGAGGCAAGTATAGAGGCTGACTTAATATCCGTTAATGTGGTGCAATCTACCGCTCCTCACCACCCACGCCTCAGTCCGCTCTTGTCTCTCGAGGAGAAACATATATTGTCAGTTGCTGCTTTGATTCTGGTGTTTGTTTTGTGCCAAGATGCCTCCCAAACAAGAAAAACGTAAATGAGTGAATCTAACAGTGATGCAGAAACTTGATTTGATTGAGAAACTAGAACGTGGGTTAAGTGTAGCAAGCGTGTGTGAGGAGTATGGTATTAAGAAACAAACCGTTTCTGATATTCGTATGAGTAAACAGAAGCTGCAGCAGTATGCCACGAGTTATTGTGTCGATACGTCCTCTAGTTAAAGTGGAAAAATAGCACAAGAAAACACATGAAAAGTGGTAAAGATAATTTACTTGATGCATCAGTGATGAAATGGTATGTACAACAAAGATCATGTGGTGTTAATGTTACAAGTTTCGCAATAAAAACTTGCTGGTAAATTCGCCCATGAACTTCAGATAGATAACTAAATGTAGTGATGGTTGGCTTTGGCGATTCTGCAATCGACATGGGTTGTTCGGTGCTAAAGTGCGTGGTGAAGGTGGAGATGCTGACATGGCTAGTGTGGAACAGTTAAGTCTCACACAGGTTTATAACGGTGATGAAACTGCTCTTTATTCGAATGGTGAGGAAAACACTAGAGGTAAAGAGTGCAGTAAGGAATGTATTTCTGCACTTGTTTGTGGTAATGCCTCAGGAATGCATCCACTTAAAGTTTCTATAGTGGAGAAGTCAAGGCAGCCATGAGCCCTTAAGGCCATTATGAAGGATTTACCACTCATTTACTTTAATTCAAAGAAGGCATTGTTCACAGCTGCTATTTTCATGGAATGGTTTTTCCATCACTTTGTCCCAGCGGTGAAAAAATTTCAGCTTAAAATTTTTAAAATCCAGCCAGAGCAGGTGAAAGCTATCCTGCTCCTGGACAATGCACCCGCTCACCCCAGTGCTGAACAGCTCGTAAGTGAAGACACGCATTTGTGTAGTCTACCTGCCCCCTAATACCACTTCTGTGATACAACCAATAGATCAGGGTGTAATAAGTGCCGTCATAAGATGCTACATTAAGAGGTATTTGGGCGAAGTTCTTGTTATACTCAAGGATGAAAATGATGCTGTAAATGACACAGGGGGAGGGAGCATGTACACTAGCTAACATCGAAGCATACTCACTCCGCTCCACTGTGTTTAACTTACTTATTCTTGGGCTGATCTAACAGTTGCTACACTGGCTAACTGTTGGAAAATGCTGTTGCATGATAAGGAAAACAATCCTGAATTTGAAGGATTTGAGGCACCGGCAAATGTATAGAGGTGGGGAGACAGGACCAACAAGATTGTGCAGACGAACAGGAAGAAGCTCCCGGGTTCCAGGTTCTCACTGATGCAGAGATCGCAGCTTCAGTAGTCAAAGGTGATGAGAATGGTAGTGACAGTGATATTGAGGAAGATATCCCGGTAAAGAAAGTGAAGCTGTCAACTTTGTACACCTATGTTGATCCACTATTGGACTACACAACTTACAGTTCAATACCTGGAACATCATCTCACTATGGTAATTTATGGATGCTGTGAGAGCTGATTATCAAGGAACAGCACACAGGTGGTCATCAGACTAAGGTGACTAGCTTTTTCACTGCACATTGCCCGCCTACCGCTGCTGCCACTGATGTTTGTGACCTAGTGCCAGGACCCAGCACTTCTATCACCAATGTGCTTGACCCAATGCCCAGGACCTAGCACTTCTGCCACAGGACCTGATATCGCCTTCTTGGGATTTTTTAAAGACCCTGATGACCCAATGGACCTGGTCTTAGACTCAGAATAGCAAGTATTCTGAGTCTTGTACATAGTGTAAATACATCTTTAAATGCTACAGTACTACTTTAGGTAAGTAAAACAGTTATTTCAATTGTTTAATTACCTATTATATTATACTTATGTACAGTACTTGGTTATGTTACAAAACTAATTTTATTGTATACGGGTATTTATCGTATGTAAGTATTTTCAAGCAACAGACCCCCTCCTCCCTTTTAATCCGTTAAATTGAGGGTTGAGTCTATTCACTTTCAGGTTGTAAAGTCCTTGTCTGTTTTGGCAGGATCAATCGCAATCATCTACAGTTCTCTCTTCTTTAATCTCTTTCCAACATTGTATGTCCATCCTGTCACATCTGTACCCTCAGCTACCTTTTCATAGGGCCTTTTTGTCTCTTCCATTGTCATTCCCATTATGTCTTGCGTATATTTCCATCATTCTGTCCTTCATTTTAGTCTCTTAGTTATTCCCTCCTATATTTAAATTCTGCCTACAACCCTTTCATTTCCTCTCTCAAGCCACTCACTGTCTTTCTCAGGGATTCACATTCTCCCTCCTCCTTTCACAATTTCCTCTCATATCCTTCTCTTATTATAGTGAGAGGAAAAATAAGATTTGTACACTCTCCTTGTTCATGCTCCCTCGATGGTGCCTATCCTGCTGAGAGATACCAGTCATACCTTACACCTTTTGGGTTTAGGGCTAGGAAACTCCTTGGAAAGCTTAGTGTAGTTCTTGGGCTGGTGGTACCCCTGGTTCTGCAGCAGATGCTACCCTGGCAGGTACCTTCTTTGACTATTTGTCACCATGCTGCTTCTCCACTGCTGGGTTTATTGCGTTCCACCTTTTTGAAACACTTAGTGTCACACTGGATCCGTGCCAGTGTATACGGATGGCTCCAAGTCCCAGGAGAGGGTTGGTTTCCATGTTGCATCCGCTCTGTTTGAAGTCAGCCGAGCTCTGCCAGGGGCTGCATCTGTCTTAACAGCCAAGTTGGTTCTAATGCACCTCTCAGTCCATGAGATAACACGTCATGCCCAGTTTGAAGACTGGATTATGATCTATAACGACTCGCGGATTATGATCTATAACGACTCGCAAAGCACCCTGAGTGCTCTTGGGGCCTTGAAATCTCCATATCCACTAATTTGCTGTTTCCATGAGGCAGGCGGATGTCAAGATTATCTTCTGCTGGGTTCCTGGACATGTGGGAATGAGCGTGCTGAGGAGGGAGCCAAAGAGTCTGCAAGGGCTGGGCAACCATACCCGCATTTCATTCTTCCTCACACCAATTATATGGCAGGAATGTAGGCAGCCCCCCATGCTGCTTGGCAAAGAAGATGGGAGATGGCCAGGGTTGGCAAATAAAAAAACCCAGGTTTTGGGGTGCTTTATCAAGAAATGAATGCTACTTACCATTCTTTTATTCAAAATGCATATTTATGTTTAGAATTTAAACAAATATGTATAAAATTAAGGTTATTTCTCTGATACTGACTCATAATTCATCTCTCCTTCTACCGGTTATGGCTATCATGGGTACCCACAATTCTCTGTGATCTGTTACTGGGATCTTTTCTTACTATAATATAATTATTAAACTAAGTAATTATTAATATATAAAAATAGAGATAGCCATTCTTTTTCTGTGTTATTCTAATGCTTGTAGCATTTGTTTTTTGAAAAAAACACAATAAAACCCAGGTTTTATTGTTTTTTTTCAAAATTTAGATTTTTTTGCCAACCCTGGAGATGGCTGAGGGGAATTTAAAAGTTACGTGCCATTGTGCCGTGACTGTTCCCATGGACCTACCCCAAATGCCTCGATGGCTTCAGGTCACTTTCTGTCATCTTTGAATTGGACACACTTGCAGGAGGCAGCGCTCGCCTGTGCCTTACAGTGACGACTGCGATGTCCCCGGAACTGTTCACTACATTCTTGTTGAATGTCCCAGTCTGGGTGATCTTCGCGCATGTTACCTATCTTGGTACCAGATGAGCGGGGTTGCTACTGCTTCTTGTACTTGCGATGGGTTTGTGTACACAGACTTGTCGACTATAGGATTTTTCAATGAGGTTGTCCTCCTCCATTTTATTTGACTCTTTGTTGTGGGTCACATGTTCACACCCTGGGAGAGCCCCCACCCCCTGACACTGCCACATACTTCCTTCTTGTTGCTTAGCTTGTTTTTTTAATCTTGCGTGATTATGGCAAATTTTGCCTTAGTATCCAATCACCAGGTGGGCCCCTAAAATAAATTTTTAAAATGGTACATTATGGATCAGCATGTTTTAATGTGGACCTCAGGTTAAAAAGGTTCAAATCTTAGCGGATGCGCAAAAATTAAATGTAAAAATGCTTGGGCTCAGAGGACAATAATCTCTCCTAACAAGTAGCTATAGAGATTATACTGTGCACAAAGTGCGTTGACAGACTACCATCTTTATGACAATTTGGGAGTATATTCATTTTTTTGGTCTTGTTTGTTCTTTCTTGTCGTACATTGATGGCTGTCATTAGGATACCCCCATTGGATTGTATGCCCCAAGGGGATTTATATGTATGCTTGGTTTGGGGAGGAGGAGATTGAACTCAAGGAGCATCATAGGGTAATAAACTCATATATTGAAGTTTAAGAGGTTTCTAGTTCAACCGTAAGCTAAGGTTGCATTTTATCGAGGATACCTATTTATATAGGTTCTTAATGGTGCTTAATTCATTCCCTCATTGTTAACTTGTCCATCCCCATTGGAATCGCAGGCAAGAACCCTTTTCCCCCCCTGGGAAATCTTTACAGGGTAATATAGGTAATATGAGATATATTTTCAGAGACATACCCACCCGATGAAGGTACCACAAAGGTGGTCACTCGTGTCTCTAACATGAAATTGGAACTCAAGGAACGAAAATCTCTTTTGGAAAAACAAAAGCAATACAATGCTGGTCTCTTCAAACTGGTAAGCCAACATTGTGATAAATGTCTGTAGAGCTTCTCAATTCCTTCGGTTTCCTGCCCTTTCACTTTTTCTTTCCTGCAACATTTTGTATTTATTCTTTTGTATCTATTTCATCTCTTGGATCATTAATCATGTTTTGTTCCATTTCATCTTTTAGCCTTTATTCTTATTTGCTCCTTGCATTCATTTGTTTTACTTCCTTTTTTAAAATTTAGCATTTTATTTGTTGGTTTTCTTCCACACTAGAGTTTAAATTACAGTGGAACCCCGCCATTCATACACAATCCACTCCAGGAGGCTGTTCAAATTGCAAGTTTTACGAATGGTGAATAATTTTTTTCTCCATAAGAATTAATGTTAATTGGATTGATCCGTTCCAAACCCACAGGATGATTGCTTATTTAAACCTTTATATGTAATAATATTTTAAGCATAACATACATAAAAGCTATGAAAAAACAATAAATATACAGTACATACATGAAATATAAATAAAAATTTAACCACTTTACCTGTACTGAGGTGAGCTGATGGCATAAGTTGAAGGTGGAGAGGAGGAGAAGGAGGAGTGAAGTTGATGTTACTGTTTATAAGGGGAGTCTCCTTTCATAAAAGCGTCAGGTAACATCCTTTCTGGCATTTTCTCTCTTTCCGGTGTTCTTTCTTTTTTTCTGTCTTTTGGCACGAGAGGAATCTTGGGATTCTTTCTTTAAAAACCTCTCCAATGTTGTCTGCCTTTGATGATTTTTCAGAATTTTTCTAAAATGGTTAATAACATTGTCATTAACACGTTTATGGCCCATGATGGATATATCTGTCATTTGGTAGTTGATGCAACACTAGCCCTTGGTGTCAGCCTACTATCAGATGCCCCAAGCAAACTTGGTACTCGTAAAACTGGCAACAGAGCCAGACCTACGATAATCTCTGTAAGTCTACTCACAGTCCCAAGCTTCAAAGTTATCAATTTAACAAATGGAAAAAAATGACAGTGATTTCAGTCATGGGCCACAAATGGCCTGCCTATAAAATTGTCATGGCCCTACAGATAGAGAAGGCAGTTAGCGATTGGGCCGCGAATGTGTTAAACAGGTTGACACTCCCATTGATCATTGCAGTGTTAGGATGCCACTTTTCTGCCACGCTGTGTTTTCGCCCAGTGGTAACACAGTTCTTTAATTTCTGCAGTGGAAATGCTTCCCTTACTTACCCCCTCCTCCTGAAGAAATTTCTTCAACCACTTCTTCTTACTGCTCCCTGTGCAGATCTTGGAGTTCTTTAGTGGTCAGCTCATTTCTGTGGTCCTTGACCAACTCCTCCACATCATTACTGTCTACATCCAAACCCATGGTTTTCCCCAGGGGCACAATATCATCCACCACTGTAGGCTCTGTGTCAGAGCTTTCAAAGTCTCTGGCTGCCACACATTCTTCCAGGCACTTTCAAAGTCTCTGGCTGCCACACATTCTTCTAGGCACTTTCAAAGTCTCTGGCTGCCACACATTCTTCCAGGCACTTTCAAAGTCTCTGGCTGCCACACATTCTTCTAGGCAGAGTTCAGCATCCTGAAAGAAACTTCTCCCCAGGATTTGTCTATTATCCTCAAGCAGGGAATGATATTGAAATGGTTCTTCCCAAAGTTCCTGAAGGTTAATTCTGTGTCAGAGGTCACTTCAAGGCACCTTTGAAAATGTGCTTTTGTGTAAAGCTTTTTGAAGTTTGAAATGACCTGGCTGATCCATGGGCTGGATTAGAGGAGTGGTGTTAGGGGGCAAAAACTTCACTTCGAGCTGTATTCATCCACCGGATCTTCCTCAATGCCAGTGTATTAGGATAGCTCCAAGTCCGAAGAGGGGGTTGGCTTCCACGCCGTATCCCCTCTGTTTGAAGTCAGCGGGGCTCTGCCAAGCGCTGCGTCTGTCTTCACGACCGAGCTGGTCTCAATACACCACTCGGTAAGGGAGATTACGCGACGTGCCCGTTTCGGAGACCCGATTGTGATCTATAGCGACTCACAAAGCGCCCTGAGTGCTCTCGGGGCATTGGAATCTCTGCATTCCCTGGTTCGCGATATCCGTGACGCCACCGTTTTGGCGAGCCCGGCGGATGTCAAGATTATTTTCCGCTGGGTTCCTGGGCATGTAGGAATTGCGGAGAATGAGGGCGCCAAAGAGTGCGAGGACTCTGCGACCGGACCAGCGTTTCGCTCTTCCTCACATCGATTACATGGCAGGAATACGGGCAGCTCTTCGGACTGCTTGGCAAAGAAGATGGGAGACGGTCGAAGGAAACTTAAAGTTGCGTCCCATTGCGCCGCGACTGTTCCCATGGACCTAACCCCCAATGCCGCGACGGCTTCAGGTCGCTTTCTGTCGTCTCCGAATCGGACACACTCGTGTGACGCATCGCTATTTGGTGGAGCGCTCACCTGCGCCCTATTGTGACGACTGCGTCGTCCCCCAGACTGTTCGGCACATTCTTGTTGAATGTCCCAGTCTGGGTGATCTTCGCACACGTTACCTATCCCGGTACCAGGATGGGCAGGGTCACTATTTTTCTCCTAGATATATCTTCACACTAAGGGCAAACACCTCATACATCCACTTGGTGAAAAACTGCCTTGTTACCCAAGCCTTACTATTAGCCCCCCACATTACACTGAGTTTACTTTTTCTAACATTATTTTTCTTGAACACGGGTTTTCTGAGTGGTAGACAAGCAAAGGTTTAATTTTGAGGTCCCCACTACCATTTGTACAAAATAAGAGTGTAAGCCTGACTTTCATAGGCTTGTGTCCTGGCAATGATTTCTCCTCTTCTGTGATGTAGGTCCTCTTAGGCATCTTCTTCCAGAAGAGGCCAGTTTCGTCACAATTAAAAACTTGGTTAGGAGTAAATCCCTCACTCAACAAAGTTTTTAAATTCCCCAACAAACTTTTAAGCAGCAACTTTGTCTGCACTGGCAGCCTCCCCATGCCTAACAACACTGTGAATGCCACTTCACTTCTTAAATTAATCAAACCACCCCCTACTTGCTTTAAATTTATCACTGTGTTCACTGGTTCCAGAGCTGTCTCACTTAAGGTCATCATACAACCACTTTGCTTTTTCAGAAATGCTGTCAGCAAGTTGTTTTTCGTTAATCCAAACTAACAAAAGTTTTTCTACTTCAATTAGAGGTGTCCTGTTCATAGCAAGAATGGTCACTCCTTTTGCCACATTACCCCCTTTTATTGTGTCTTTATTTTTCAGTATCGATGATATGGTTGATTTTGCCATACCATACTGAGTTGTCAGGTCGGAGACACGTGTTCCACTTTCAAAGTTTGCAATGAGTTATTTTTTTTTTTCAATTCAATTTTCGTTCTCACTGCTTTCCTTTTAGGCTTGGTTGAACCACTGATCTTTGGGGGGGGGGGGACTCATGGCTGCACTATTTTCAATAAAAATAACAAAATAGCAATAAAATACTGTAACACAAAGTTACATGAAGCGTACATAGCATACGGAAGCAAACACGAGACTGACCTGAAGTGTATGCCGGTGCTGCTGTGCGAATCGCAGGGCAGCATATGGATGATGAGTTGAATTTCATGTGAACAAGTTGTACAAATAGAGAGGCGTATGAATGGTGGGGTTCAACTGTATTACCTTTTCTTCATAGTGGTTGAGTAAAAATATTACCAGTTTGTGTTTTAGCTGCTCAGCATAGTAAGCAACTCAATGTGAGGACCCTCTTCTTCAAATGAATGGAAATGATGAATTTAGGACCTGCCTTCTTATATATTGATGCCGTGAGTGACCTTGGAAGAGGTCAGAAGAGTCACTGACCCTCTCTTAAAAACACTCTAACTCTCTCCCACTCTTTTTTCAAATTCTCTTCTTTTTTTTGCCCAGCTTTGGTCTTTGTACAATTGCCCTCAAAGAGTTTGAATGCAACCTCCAAACACCAGCACTTAGGTTGTTGTCCCCGCACGGGGATATCTGTGTGGCCTGTTACATTTGGTACCTGGAAGAGCTGCATATCTTCCCAGCCTGAGTGCAAATTAAAGAAGCCCTCTCCTCATCATTCTTATTATTATTTTTCTTTAGTAGTAGTATTTATTAGTATTATTATTCTTTTAATATTATTTTAGTATTCTATGATTATTTATTGTGTATTATTTATTATCAATAGTATTATTTATTATTAGTAGTATGTTATTATTTAATATTTATTATTATGGCTATCCCCTAACCTTTTCTAACTGCACTTTGTACCAGGAGAACTATTCTCACCGGGAAAGAGTTCAGTCCGGTAGCCATGGTCCTTTGCTGGACCGCATGCCTATCCACAGAGGTTCTTGCTGCCCAGAGCACTTTCGTCCTCTTATAGGTCCTTAGTCGAGTGGCGGTGTATACCATGAGGTCCCTGCCAGCTGCGAGGGCCGAAAGCCCCCTGGCTAGGGCAAGTATTACGTACCTGCCAATGGAGGTCAGTTCACTGGCCAAAGATGACACAATAAAAAAAAATACCTCAAATGGAATCTGTGATGCCTTGTGGGGGAGGGGCAGCACATGGAGACCTTCCCTGAAATAGACATGGTCCCAGTGGTAACCCATCCCCAGATAACAGAATTGTCTAAGGGTTGAACCTGGGCTCAGTACCAAACCTGAGTCCCTGTGCAAAATTCTCCTCAGATGCCTTGGCCCCTCCGATGACTCACAAGGAGAGGAAGGACCTCCTTTCCTGGTTGGTGCCCCTATGCATCATGTTAGCCAAGGGCAAGATGATTCTTCAGAGGAGAGCATTAGCTAGCTTGATTGATAGAGAGCAGAAAGTGATCAGTTTATTGGACAGGAGCCTTCTGGTGAATGCATCAATCTCTGTTGGGCAGCCATGATTAGTGCCCTTTGGACAGTTAATGGCATGCCGGTGAGTGTGACTGCAATCTACCATCATCTTTGTGAAATTTGTCTTCATGAGTGAACTCATGGACTAATCTGTAGAAGACATCACCTTAGAGCTGGCCAACCATGGGGCAGTCTGTCACATTCTACCGTAAGGGGCTTCCTGAGTTGGTGCATGCTGGTTGGTATAGCTACCGCTTGAAGCATTCGTGCCACTGCCGCGGTGCTTCTAATGCCACCATTTCGAGTATACAAATCGCTCATGGAGACACACAAAGTTGGCCTACCTGAAGTCTGTAAGTTGCTCTTAGGCGATGCGTGATAAGTCCCCATCGTGTGTGGCCAAGTGTGTCACTTGTGGAGAGCCACACCCAGCTTCTTCAAAGCAATGTGGCACATATCTCCTGGGGTAGGAAATCCTGGTCGTTCAGGCCAGGACGCCGTTGAGGCTAAGACTTGCTCCTGGTGCACCTGGGATGTCTTATACCTCATTTTTTTAAAATGCACTCTCTGCTCCTGGCCCCTCCAATCCTACGAGCACTGTCATTTCTAAGCCTATTCGGAACCATTCTCATGGTTCTAGACGGTTCCCATGGACCCTCCTCCCCCCATGCCATGGCGGCTTCAAATTGCTTTCTGTAGTCTCTGAATTGGACACCCTCGCGGGACGCACCGCCATTTGATCGAGCACTCGCCGCGCCTTATTGTGACGACTGCGTTGTCCCCCAGACTGTTCGGCACATTCTTCGTGAATGTCCCAGTCTGGCTATCGCACGTTACCTATCCAAGTACCGGGATGAGCGAGGTCGCTACCATTTGTCCCTTGTACTCGGTACTGATTCATGCACACAGATTTGTGGACTATATGACTTTTTGGAAGAGGTTGGCCTCCTCCACTTTATTTGACCGTTTGTTGTAGGTCTCGTGTTCCTGTGCCAGGGGGAGGCAGGCCTACCCCCGACACTGAGCGCTTCCTTCTTGTGTTTTCCTTTGTTGTTATTTTTTAGCCTTTGTCCTTTTTTATCATTGGTATTTGTTATTTACATATTTGTTTTTTAATCTAACCTAGCAGTAGGCAGTCAGCAGATGGGCTCCTAATTTTTTTTTTTAATCTGCTGGTTCTACTCCCCCCCAGGCGCTCCCTTGGTAGACTTGGCATCGCAAAGGATTCACAACCAGCCTCGGCTAAAAGCAGCCCTTCCCCCAGTGTGGCCATTTCCTGTAAGGCAAAACGGGCATGTGCCTCCACCGAGTTGTTAGACTCGCATAAGGCAACACCCCAGAAGGGGGTCTTGAGAGTTCTTCTCTTTGCTTTAGATACTTCCTTTCAGGCAGTAGCAGTGCAGCTGCTCCTTGATAGCAGGTATACTGTTATTTCTGCGTACATTCCACCGGTGCAGGTGCCTTCTGCCGCACCATGACGTGGTTGTTGAGGCCATTTCCACTGCTCTTGAAGTTTGATGGGTTAGAGTCTATTTAAATTTGAATTTTGAAGGTGTATGAATACTTATTTCTTCCCACTGTATGGCTCTACATCTTTTCACCACCCTATAGATTTATCCTTACAAACTTTCTCTGGAAAGTTCCCTCTTTGCTATTGCCCGCCCTTGACATTTCAAGGAAAAGATGCAACCAAATAATATCATTTTGACCACTCAATTGATGTACTCCATGCATTTTTTTAATTTCCACTTCATTTTTGTTGCAACCTCCTTCAAAAACCTTCTTAATGATGCTTTTCGTTTTGTTAAAAGCACAAAAACATAGTGGGGGCAACTTTTATTTGTTAAATCCCTCAAGTTTATCCTTTTTAAGTCTTTGATTCATCATTTCAGGCATTTCAGCAGTTGATTGAGTATGCAACTGGGTTGGAAACATTCGTAGAGAAGTATCGTTTTTCCTCTCATCTCCTGCCTCATTTCTCCTTCCTCCTCCTCGCTACAAAAGCTTACCTAATGAAACTAAGGTAAGTGAATGTGCTAACATTCGAATTGATGTGTAGGGTGTATGGATTTGTGAATGGTGTTATTGTCTAGGTCATGCTTCTTTATTTTTGCTACTTGATCTTTTTTTTTTACTTAAATTCCATGTCTTTCCCATTAGTCTGTAATTTTTACTGTTACAATTGTGTTTTGTTTTTTTACCACTGAATCATACCATTTAATGCATATCCTGGTCTACTGATGGTAGTATGTTGTTCAAAGGACACACGCTCATTAGCTTCAGACACTAGGTATGATTCTCAGTAGAGAACTGTGAGCTTGTTACTACTCTTTAGTAAAATAGTTAAAAAAGGCATTTGCCAACATCTAAAGAGGGAGGGGTTAATCAGCGATGCTCAGCATGGGTTTAGATCAGGTAGATCATGTTTGACTAACTTACTAGACTTTCTGGAGTTTGTAACAGATCAAGTAGATAAGGGAGAGAATGTACATATAATTTACTTAGATTTTAGTAAAGCATTTGATAAGGTACCACATAGGAGACTAGTTCATAAATTAAAAATGATTGGGATATGTGGGGGTGTTTCAAATTGGATAGCTGAGTGGCTGAAAGACAGGAAGCAAAGGGTAGTGCTAAATGGTGTAAAGTCAGAGTGGAGGGATGTTATCAGTGGGGTTCCTCAGGGATCAGTTCTCGGTCCATTATTATTTGTCATCTATATAAACGACTAGTTCATAAATTAAAAATGATTGGGATATGTGGGGGTGTTTCAAATTGGATAGCTGAGTGGCTGAAAGACAGGAAGCAAAGGGTAGTGCTAAATGGTGTAAAGTCAGAGTGGAGGGATGTTATCAGTGGGGTTCCTCAGGGATCAGTTCTCGGTCCATTATTATTTGTCATCTATATAAACGATCTTGAAGAGGTCCATTATTATTTGTCATCCATATAAGCGATCTTGGGGAGGCAGTTAATAATAAAGTGTCAATTTTTGCGGATGATACCAAATTAGCAGCTGTAGTTAAAGATATTGATGATAATTTTAAAGTGCAGGGGGATTTAAATAAATTGTTATCCTGGGCACATAAGTGGCAAATGACTTTCAACCTAGATAAGTGCAAAGTTATTAACATGGGAAAAGATAATAGAGAATTTAACTATGAAATGGATGGGCATTGGCTGAGCTCAGTAGAGGATGAGAAAGATCTATGAGTAGTAATAGATGAGTCATTAAGGTTTTCTAAGCAGTGTATTGAAGCGAGAAATAGGGCAAATAGAGTGCTGGGTTTTATTAAGAGAAATGTCAGTTACAAAAGTAAGGAGGTTATTCTTAAACTCTATAACTCTTATGTTAGGCCACATCTAGAGTACTGTATACAGGCATGGTCCCCATATTTTAGACACGATATTAACCTTCTCGAGTCAGTGCAACGGAGGGCAACAAAGATTATTCCTTCCCTGAGGCACCTTGAATATATAGATAGACTGAGGGTATTAAATATGTTCTCGTTCGAAAGGAGGTGTGTGAGAGGGGATATGATTGAGCTCTTTAAAAATTTTTCCGGGATAGATAAATTGGATGTTAGCAAGTTTTTTGAGTTAGATGATGGAAATCGGACTAGAGGTCACCACTTGAAAATTAAAAAGCAAGGGTGTAGGTTGGATTTAAGAAAATATTTTTTCACCAATAGAGTGGTAGACTTCTGGAACAAATTGCCGCAGAGGGTAGTAGGTAGTCCAAATCTAAATGTATTTAAGAGTAGGTTGGATGAGTTTATGGGAAGGGAAGGTTGTGATGGTTCCTAAGTTTTGTATATATTAATATTGTTTGTATATATCTATAGCTGCATGATTTAGTTCTTGACAAGCCTTGATTGGTGATACCCTTGTTTCTGATGCAATCCTCTGGATGTAGTTTTCCTGGGAGTTTGGGTGCCTTAAAAAAGATGCCGTTTGACTCGGATGACCTATGATGAGCCCTTGTGGCTCTTGTCATCTGTTATATTATATTGTGGGGGACTTTGATTTTGTCTTTCCCTGGTGATGGTGCTTTTTGTGGGTGGGTTTTGACGGAGGCGGATGACCTTTGATAGGCCCTTGTGGCTTTTGTCATCCGTGTAATTATGTTATGTTATGTTACCTCTCAGAGCTGGCTGACCAAGGAGTAGTCAAGGTTGAATCTGTAATGATGGAAAAGTGAGGGGCCTCAATACACCCTGACATTCATCACATTCGATCATGTCAGGCTCCCTGAGACTGCAAGATGGTTGGTATCACTACTGCATCAAAGCATTCATGCCATTGTCACAGCCTCCGCTATACTAATAGAACTTGCCGACATGCTAAGTTGGGTCAACCAAAAATCTCTGCTAAATAAACCCTTCAATTTTTACATGATAAATCTGTATTATTTAAAGCCAAGTGAACCACAACCTGCTTCCTGAAGTATTCTGACTCGAATCTCTTTCAGAGAGGCCAAGGAATTCGTCCTGTTAGGCTCTGTGTGACCTGGGACTTCCTATGTCTTTCAGGTTAAGAAAGTACCCTCTGTTCGTAGCCCTGGAGGAGCTAGGAGCAGGTTCTACCTTCTTGTGTGCCACCTTAATTAAGTTAAGCTTGCTGCAATACGCACTTGCGCCTTGGCTCAGGTAAAAGGAGGGATCCCTTTAGTTAAAATAGAAGCCGCCCTGCGCCTCCACAGAGTCGTTAATCTCGCAGGAGGCAAATCCCAGGAAGGTGATTTGTGAAGTCATTCTCGGTGCTTAAAAAGTCCGCTCTCCTTTCATGAGTGCAGCAACAAGGGAGCTTCGGCTCCCTCACCCCTGTCCGAGGCTTTGCAAAGTCAGGAGCTTCCAAAGGATGATCCACACACCAAAAGTTTTGAGGGAAGAGAAGTGGAAGGCTTGAACGATGAGCCAAGCCACCTTCATTAAACCCACAAAGGTAACTAACTAGCTTCTGCGCATTCTACAGCCAAACGCCTCCTCCTCCTCCTGGAGTTATGGCTCCAGGAAGTTTACGGCCATTACTGCGATTGTATTAAAATTGAGGAGTCGCCCAGCTTCTCCAAGCTAGACCTGGGGCAGTATTCTCCTCCAATGAAATTGTCATGGACTCTGGGCTAACTGGGAGAGACTAACTTGTTCCAAAACAAGGTTTGCTTGGAAGTGATACTCGTACATTCTCACCGTTTCCTTGTTCTTGTTTTCGGCCGACACCTCACCTAGGAGGCTCATATTCACAGACTTAGGGCTCTTCTACCAGCGCCTTGGACATTCTTCGTTCCGTGAGGTTCAGCACCTCGGGTGCTGATAGGGTTACTGTCTTGTTTTACTATCGAGCCCACGTGTGATACCATAGTCGCCCTACCTCCCCCTTTTGGTGGTATGAACGGGATAGGACTCTCACAACTTGTCTTGAACTTGACGGAAGAACACCTTAAACATTTTTGACACATTCTGTTTCTACCCCTTAAAAGTACAGTTCTGTGGTTCTCGACGGTAAGGTTCACATTGAAGGTTCTTCTCTCGATCTTCTTACTGCTTCTTACTCGTTTTAAATAATCCCCTGGCAACCTTCTAACAATCCTTGCTAGTGACAACTCTCCTATAAGGGTCTCGTTACATCCTCCCATTCATCACCTTCACCTTTACTGTAAAACACTGTGTCACCCCTAAATGATGTTTCCTTTTTTTCCTCTGCTTCCATTGATTTTCTATTCTTATGATTTTTAGGACACTTGTTAGCCCAGTGGTATATTGACCCACAAATTACATATTTTGAGATTTTTCCATTTCTTCCAATTTAATTTGTTTTCTTTTCATCTTCCTTATTTCCTTATTTGAGATACTGTCTTTAGTTACATTTTTTCTCTCTTCTCCTTGCTCCTCCCAGCACTCTTGATCTTTTTCTTCATTCCCAACCCCCTCAAACATTCTTTTCATAATCGTGTATACTGTTTCATAGTTTGACATCTGTGTGGCCACTGCAGCTAGAATCATCTCTTTTATTTTAATTTAAATTGTCTTGTTCCATAAGATGACATCCCTTCACTACTTCTGGCATTCCAGTTCCCCTTGCCTTTTTACTTTCTTCTGTCACTCTCTCATACCTAATGATGTAGTCCCCTACAGATTCTCCTCCTTCTTTCAATTTTTAAATATCATCTTACCTTTCCATATATTTCGTTCAGACTATCCTTTCTGTCCTCTTGAATGGCATTACTCAAACCTTGTGGAGGTATAAGAAAAAATGAAAGGGTTTTCTTTTTTTTCTAAACAAAAAAAAAGCTACTTACAAACTCAATATTTGCAGCCCTCTTCTTTCTACTAAAGAAAGAAATTAAAGAAATAAATTATAATATGTAAAGGTGTGTAAGAGTGTGTATACAAAAGTTAGTTCAGAAAAAATAGTAAAAGAATATAATTAACTCTTCTTGGAAAAATTCAGCTCCCCCACCACCAGGTAACAACAAAAACACTCTTGTTCATCAATTGACAAATTCCTTAATTATAAATCATATATAATATCCACTTTATTATCAATTTTTTTATGTCTCAAATTGTCTGTCTTTAAATAGATATAAAATTGATTAGATTATATATTTCAATATATACATTTTAATTAAAATCCACTTATCTCTTCCTCAACCATCAATTTTCTTCTCTCCACCATCTCTTTCTTTCGTCCCCTCTCTCACCTATAATAAAACTTTGTTTAGTCTTCCCCCACACTCTTCCTAGATTCTCATCAACGTGAATGGGATAGAATCCTCACAACTTGAACTTGACGGAAGAACACCTCTTCTTCAAACATTCCTGACACGTTCCGTTTCTACCCCTTCAAGGTACAGTCCTGTGGTTTTTGATGGTAAGGTTCATATTCCCGGGAGAACGGAGCCTGTCCTTTAAATTTCCCCACTTGTCAACTCCTCCCCATTTCATTTACTTCTCTAAACGACCAACTGTGAACTAACGAGGGTTCTCTGAGCTAACTGCGCTTAGGGAATCTCCCCTGAAGAGACCACTTGTATCTTTTCAAAACCTCCTCTTATCTATCGGTTGGCTATTCCCTGGCCTTCAGCCACCCCCTTTTGTTAACTAACTCAATACGTTGGTTCGCCTTTCACACTTAGGCATTGCGACTAACAAAGTTGAAAAGATGCAGACTTCTTAATTTATTCCAGTTTCTTGTTCACTGCTCACCTAATCAACCGATAATTTGAGCCTTAAAAAAAAGATATGCGCCGAACTAGAATTTGTGTTCATCCCTGAGGTAGACATGTAAATTAGTTTAAATCATGTTAGGATTCTCCTCACTCCCGTAAACTAGCTAGACGAGAAAATCTTCCAAACATTCCAAAGTCATGACCGCGATAACGATCCATCCCTCGAAAGGGCGTTGAATTCCCAAGTCGATTTTGAGTAGGAAGTGACTTCCCAAATTTACTCCCTATCGCGGAAAAGAAAAGTTCCCTCCCCCCCAATAACCTCAGTTCTGACCTCAAAACGATACTGGCCTGCCTAGGGAAGGCTAACTCTGAACCCTCCCCATCTGCTCTGCTCTTTCTGGTGAAGAATTTTCCGGCATCCATGACAAGTTAAACTTCCACACGTTCATTTCACAACTTGGTGGGATCTTTGGCTTCATGGTCCATCCTGGTTCATCTTGGAATGGGGCATGTGGCCCAAGGTGGAATTGAAATGCCTTAAGGAGTCTTCCAAAAATTTGATATCTTCCCATCAAAATTTCTCAGATTTAAATAAACTTTTCCGAATTACTACTAGCCTTGGGCTAAAATTTATTTCTAAGGGGGGGAAAAAAACCCAACATAGATATTATTTGCTACTCGCTTGCATTGGCTTTCTGTCGTGCAACTTCAATCCTTCCCTAATGAAAACCAATTTCTCAAGGACGCATCTGATCAAAATAAGACCCAAATTCCTGCCCTAGTTAAAGACTTGTACTTGTTTCTTAGTTCAACATGGTTTGATTCGAAGTAAGGGGAGAATTGCTAAATCCAACTATTACGATTGTGACGTCATTAATCCTATCTTATTGGGAAAGAACCATCATTTAACCCTCCTAATAGTGTGCGATTGTCATGCAAAATGCATTTAGGAATTGACTCAACTCTTACGATGCTCAGAAGTAAGGGATTTGGGATAACTTCCCCCCATCAAACCATCAAATGGATCCTAAGCGAATGCATTACATGAAAAAAAAGTTAAACTCTCGCCTTTTCCTACTCTAAAGTGACTAACTTCTCTAAAGCTCAAATGAATTTTGTCAGAGCCTTTAGACACACTAGAGTGCACTTTACCGTAAAACCACCTGTTCATTAAGCAAAATGATGTCACCATTAAAATGTACCTCCTAATTTTCACTTGCCTCAACATACCCGTGGTACACATCAAATTGCTACCACTCCATGGGAAGTCCCAGATTTTGTATATAGCAATAATGCCAAAACTTTCGAATTAGGGAGTAAATTTTAGTCCGATGCTTTGCTCTCTAATGAGTTTGAAAATCACATGCTCGCCAACATCAAACACCTCACGATCCCTTTCAAATGGTCGCACTCCTTTCCAATGCTCACTCCCACTTCAAATGCTCGCTCTGCTTTCAAATGCTCACTTCCATTTTAAATGCTCTCTCTTCTTTCAAATGCTCACTCCACTTTTAAATGCTTGCTCCCACTTCAAATGCTAGCTCTTCTTTCAAATGCTCGTTCTTCTCTCAAATGCTTGCTCTTCATTCAAATGCTCACTCCCCTTTCAAATGCTCACTCCCGTTTCAAATGCTTGTTCTTCGTTCAAATGCTCATCCCCTTTTAAATGCTCACTCCCACTTCAAAGGCTCACTTCCCCTTTAAATTCTCTCTCTTCTTTCAAATGCTCACTCCCACTTCAAATGCTCGCTCTTCTTTCAAATGCCCACTCCCCTTTCTAATGCTCACTCCCCTTTTAAATGCTTTCTCTTCTTTCAAATGCTCGCTCTTCTTTCAAATACTTGCTCTTCTTTCAAATGCTCCTTCCCTTTTTAAATACTCACTCCCCTTTCAAATGCTCTACTTCTTTCAAATGCTCACTCCCACTTCAAATGCTCACTCTTCTTTCAAATGCTTGCTCCCCTTTTAAATGCTCTCTCTTCTTTCAAATGCTCGCTCTTCTTTCAAATACTCACTCTTCTTTCAAATGCTCCCTCTTTCAAATATTCACTCTTCTTTCAAATGCTCTCTTCCCTTTCAAATGCTCACTCCCCTTTCAAATGATCGCTCTTCTTTCAAATGCTCATTCCCCTTTCAATTGGTCACTCTTCTTTCAAATGCTCGCTTGCTCTTTCAAATACCTGAAGTCAGCTGGCCTCTACCGGGCGCTGGGTCTGTCTTCATGGCTGAGCTGGTTGTAATACACTATTCAGTATGGGAGATAAAGCATTGTGCCTGGTTCAAAGACCTGTTTGTGGTCAAATCGCCTTGAGTGCTCTCTGGGGATTGGAATCACCTGACACCCTGGTTTGTGGTATCCTTGATGCCAGGGTCGCCGCGAGCCAGGTGAATGCCGAGATTATCTTCTGTTGGTCTCAGACATGTGGGAATTGCAAGCAATGAGGTTGCTAAAGAGTCCACAAGGACTGGGTGACCAGACCAGCGCTTTGCTCTTCCTTACACACCCTACATGGATGGAATCAGAGCAGCCCTTTGGCCTGCCTGGCAAAGAAGATGTGAGACGGACGAGGGTACTTAAAGTTGCATGTCATTGTGCCACGATTGTTCCCATGGACCTACCCCCAACGCCGTGACAGCTTCAGGTCGCTTTCTGTCGTCTCTGAATTGGGTACACTCGTGGGATGCATGGACATTTGATGGGACACTCACCCGCACCTTATCGCGATGCCTGCATTGTCCCTCAGATTGTTGGGCACATTCTTGTTGAATGTCCCAGTCTGGGTGATCTCCATTGGAGCTTAATCCCACTTCGGTTGGCCGTGTTCGTCTAGGACAGGGTGACTCAACCTTTGTTGTTGTTCACCGCCCACCCTTGAAGACATTTTACAGTATATTTCTAACAAAAATAACCAATAAAATTTGTAATTTCTTTTATTACCACTTCTAGCAATGCCTCTTAATTATTTTAAGAATTTTATCCACAATATTAAAACGTTTTACTTCTAATCTGCATATAATATTTACAGTACTGGCAGAATTATTATGGATTTTTCCAAATTTTATCTTTTTTCTACAAAAAAGCTAGTGAAACCTATTTCATTGATTGAAAATGGATTTATTTTATGCACCAACACCGAGCAACTATTTAACTTTTATTTTTAAGAGCCTTAGGTTACTTTGTAAGTATAATTGTTGGGCACATTCTTGTTGAATGTCCCAGTCTGGGTGATCTCCATTGGAGCTTAATCCCACTTCGGTTGGCCGTGTTCGTCTAGGACAGGGTGACTCAACCTTTGTTGTTGTTCACCGCCCACCCTTGAAGACATTTTACAGTATATTTCTAACAAAAATAACCAATAAAATTTGTAATTTCTTTTATTACCACTTCTAGCAATGCCTCTTAATTATTTTAAGAATTTTATCCACAATATTAAAACGTTTTACTTCTAATCTGCATATAATATTTACAGTACTGGCAGAATTATTATGGATTTTTCCAAATTTTATCTTTTTTCTACAAAAAAGCTAGTGAAACCTATTTCATTGATTGAAAATGGATTTATTTTATGCACCAACACCGAGCAACTATTTAACTTTTATTTTTAAGAGCCTTAGGTTACTTTGTAAGTATAATTGTTGGGCACATTCTTGTTGAATGTCCCAGTCTGGGTGATCTCCATTGGAGCTTAATCCCACTTCGGTTGGCCGTGTTCGTCTAGGACAGGGTGACTCAACCTTTGTTGTTGTTCACCGCCCACCCTTGAAGACATTTTACAGTATATTTCTAACAAAAATAACCAATAAAATTTGTAATTTCTTTTATTACCACTTCTAGCAATGCCTCTTAATTATTTTAAGAATTTTATCCACAATATTAAAACGTTTTACTTCTAATCTGCATATAATATTTACAGTACTGGCAGAATTATTATGGATTTTTCCAAATTTTATCTTTTTTCTACAAAAAAGCCAGTGAAACCTATTTCATTGATTGAAAATGGATTTATTTTATGCACCAACACCGAGCAACTATTTAACTTTTATTTTTAAGAGCCTTAGGTTACTTTGTAAGTATAATTGGTGACACTGCATTGGACCATTTCAATAAAGTGTGAGTCAGTTGGTATCTTGGCTTTATAATAAAGTGCAAATATGATGTTTTCTGTTATTATATTAACCTGTGATTGTTAACAATGTTTTTGTGTGTTTCAGGTAGTTTTTTAGCTATAAATGAATTAAACCAAAATGGGTAAACAGAGTGATTTAAGTCCTCAAAAAATTAGACAAATAAATGTTTTACTGAAAGAAGATAAATTAAAACAGAAAGAAATAGCAAAAAAAAATATAACGGTCAAGAGTTAAACTCAAAAAGGTTTGGAAAATATGGCCAAAAATGAAAAACAACTCCAAGAACAGATCGAAAATTAATACAACAGGGTCTTAAGAACAGAAAAACATCTTGCAGGAAGATTTCTATTGAGCTGACAGTAATTGACAGGCTTGTGGAAGGTGGATTGAAATCATATTGCCTAAGAAAGAAGCCTCGACTCACGGAAACAATGATGGAGGCACGCTATTCCTGGGCAAAGAATCACCTTGAGTGGACTTCAGAACAATGGGAAAAGGTAAGCATGACACATCTAGCAAACCAGTTACCTGTAATTCATAAAAAACATTAATACCTACTAACTTTAACAGTGCCGCATTTTTGTAATGGCTCCAATCTTTTCAAACTATAAAGTTTATTTGATGATTCATTACTTCAATGGCTTTTCCAATACTACTATGGCTGTTCAACTACTTCTGTTGTATTTTCTACCTTTGCAGGTAGTTTTCTCTGACGAATCAACCATTGCAGTGCTAGATGATTAAGGAGGCAGCCTGGAGAAGAATTTATGGCTGAAATGTCTGAGGAAAACAGTAAAATTTCCAACAAAATTCATGGTGTGGGGAGCCATTTCAGCGCATGGAACAAGTCGTTTGCACATTGTTGAGAAAACTATGAATCAAAAAAAGTATATGAAGTTTTTAAAGGTCGTTTACTGCCTCAAATAAGGGAATGGTATGGCGACAGACCTTGGATATTCTAACAGTTAAGGCATGGTATGAGATGTGCACAAAATGGCCAGGAAATTCCCTGAACATGAAAGATGAAATACACACACAGCCCATTACAACCAAACAGCAATTCATATGACATCTCATTGAAGTTTGGTTCAGATCTAAGCGAATCCAAGAAATGTGAAAAACATTTGATCAATGCCATGCGAGGCGTGTTAAAGCACTCATGGATGCTAACTAAGGGTGGCCAAACTGCCTTACTAATGAACAATGTGTTAAAACAAATCTATTTGCAATCACTAAAATTAGTTTTATTAGCGCTTTTGTAGAAAAATTAAATTTTTTTGAAAAATCCATAATAATCCCGCCAGTACTGTATATTTACATTTTATACATTTTGGTTTTCTTTTAATCAAACTACCACCCACATTAAGAACCCTAATCTAGCCCATTGGACTCGGTGCCAAGACCACGTGGCAAGGCTTAAAAGAGGAAATTTGAGATTACATTTCTCTCTATCCCTGATCCCTTCTCAGTATTATTTGTTTAGCTGTTTGTATCATGCAGTCGTTGAGTTACACAAATATGCTTAATAACTTAAAGAAAAAAAATGTCTGCATCCTGTTTAAATTCCTACCCTCTTATTTTACAGGTGCCTGAAAAGAGAAGTCCTCTCGTACGCCTATTCGCAAAAATCTGTCCCGGCCCTCAAAAAAATTTCCAAGGAAGTGGAAGAGAAACGGGAGGGGACGGTGCGATCCCTCGCCCAAGTCGACCATCGACTTAGTGCTTACGAAGGCTTAGATCCTAGATTTCAGGAATTGCTTCGGGAGTATTCAAATCTCCAAAAGGATTTCGAACTTTTTACCAGAACTTCTTGATTTTAATTAAACCTGGGCTACATTTTGTAGCCCAGGGAAGTCTTAACTACTTCCACCCATGCCCTCTTTCCCTACCAGCGGGTTTTCATGTTTCTCCCCTACGGTCACTAACTAGACAACTATGCCTGTACTTTTGTTCTATAGCCCAAGTTCAATGTGGTGGTTACCATGCTGAGGGACGCTTTGGTCACAGGGTTCAAAAGGAGGCTCCAAATAGCACCCGGGGTGAGGAGCACCGTCACCCGATGCATCCTTCCCAGACCTGGCAACTGGGGAAAGGTATTAATGCTTACATCCCGTTTAGTATCCTGCGTTTCCCTAGGGATTAATGATAAAGAGTAACTACAACCCCGGCATCGAGAACCGGAGGAGGGTTCAACTTAGCTCTACCCTTCCTTAGCAGCCTCTAATACCCATTCCTAATCTACCCCAGACTCTACTGTTCCTCTTTTCGCCGCGACCCAATCAACCATATTCCCTTCTTCTCCCTAGTTCCCATCCCGTTACTCTCACTCAACATCCAGGTCCTTCATAAACGCCTCCAACTTAGCCGAAAAGAACTCTCGCCTCCAAATGTCCGATTAATATTCGCGGTTTTTTTTCGACCTCAAACTCGATAGCACTCCTCCCCCTTAAACCGTTTTCTGGTTTTAAAACCAGCCACCCTGCGGTCAAACCTTTTCCTGTGTCATTGGGCAGAATTAAGTTAACTTTAATCATGTAATTTTCCTGCGAAAATAAAATTAAAACAAAAAAATTGAATTTTTTTATTACATTTTCATAATTACTAACTCATTATTTGTTAGAAAAGTAAAATATAAATTTAATTAAAAAAATTATCCTTAGAAATGCAGAATTCCACTAATGTCAACTAAAAAGATATTCCATTTTCTCTTGACAGTGAGAATCGACTATTTTCCATTAACTTATGCAGATCCTTGTGTACATCTACACAATTTTTTGTACCATTTCTTTGTATGTAAGATTTCAAAGCAGGGAACTATGCAGAAGGCTGATTTTTCTGGACATTTAATGCACACAATGGCCCGTAAGGGGCGCGGCGATTTGCCATCCTGGCCGCCGTGCTGACGGGATCCAGCGCTCCGTCCGGCCCCAGCTTAGCCTCTCTTCCTTCCTTCAGATAGCCTGTATTTCTCTCCTACCTCGTCGCTTTTCATACAACCTCTCCCACAAATTTCTCTGGTCAGCCTCTAATTTCACAGGGTAGAAGCTGACCTCCTTCTCAGCCAATCGTTCCGAATCGGGGCTAAGGGGGGAATGGACAATGTCCCCTAACCCCTTAGCTCCGGTCTGGGGTGGTTGTTTTTTAACAACCTGCTCTACCCCCACCCATACCTTCCTCACATCCCTTTTCCTCTCCTCTTCACAATCTATATATTTTTTACGCCGTGTTCAAGGTGGAGCCGCCATGCCGATGGACTGCCAGGCCACCAGGCGGGAGGGGTGGTCTTAAATGGCTGCGCCGGGCTTGTAAGCACCTCTCGCAGTGCGGGCTACTGCGAGAGGTGATGAGCTATTGCGTCCCGTGGCACAAATAGGGTCACCATGCCCAATGATGCAAAACAAAAACATCTCCCCTTAATTTCCCCTAAAACAACGGAGCCGCCCTCAAGCAGCTCCACAGAAAAGATGGAGCCCCCCCCCCCCTGTGCTTGCGCAGAGGACCCTCCATACCTCTTTAACCGGAGAGGAGGCTTACTCCTCTCCTACGTCTACGGGTGTAGGGGACTCCCCCTCACCCCCTTCTCTGGAGGTGCTTTCGGGCACCTCCCTATCTCCAGCGGCAGTCCCTCCTTTGCTTTCTAAGGGGACTGCCAAGAAAGCCATCAGGCAGCCCATTGCCGACCGCTCCTCGTGCAAGCGGCTCGGTAGGGCAAACCCCCTTAGGGGGGAGAGGGAAGCCAGGCCCCTTCGGTCGCCTCCCTCAAAAGACCTGCTGGCAAGAATATTAAACCTTGCCGGGGTCAAGGCCTGTGCCTCCCCACTAAAGACTTATGACGCTGCCAAGGGGACCTGCGATGTCCTGGGAGGGGATGGCCAACTGGAGGCCCCTCCTGTGATAGACATGGTCCTTGAGGAAAACCAGCCTCAGACGGTAGGGCCTTCCATGGGGGGAAATCCGGGCTCGGCGCCAAGCACCGAATCCGCCCCTATGCAAGGTCCTCCTCAAACGGCTGGGGATTCTGAGGCAGTACAAGGAGGGAAGGGATCTCCCCCGGATGATGCCCCTGCGACCACCAGGACCTTCTCCATTTCGGAGAAGGACCTGGCTGAGGCCGGTCCATCTGGCCTGGGGGCTTCTACCGGCGGGGGTGAGAAGCGGGTTCATTCCCCGCCCTCTCCAAAAAAGAAAAGGACGAAGAAGACTTGGGGCTCCTCTCCATCCGCGGGGGCTACGGGGACGGATGGGTCTGCTGCCACTTTGGCAAGCGACCAAGCCAAGATCGGCACATCCGGCCCCTCTGCCCTCCCCCTGGGTACGGAGCTCCTGACCATGACAAAGACCAAAAGTGCACAGGGCGGAGCCTCGATGACATCGGGGCCCCTGATTCAGAGGTTACCTGGCGTTTTCGAGCCCGCTGGCTTCAAACGCTTCCTCGTTATTCGCTCCACTGATGGCAGCATGTTGTCCAAGGGCAACATGATCCATCAGAGGAGAGGATTAGCTAGTGCAATTGGTAGAGAGCCTTCTGGCGAATCCCGCCGAGGTGGCCAAGATAAGTGCTCTTCGGACACTTCATGGCACCCCGGTGAGTGTGACGCCGCACTCTACCATGAACTTTGTGAAAGGAGTAGTTTATGCGAGGGAACTCGTTGACTACTCCATTGAGGACATCACCCTAGAGCTGGCCGACCATGGGGCGGTCAAGGTCGAACGTGTGATGAGAAAACGGGGAGGGGCCTCGAGACCCACCCCTACACTTTTCGTCACGTTCGACTGTGACAAGCTCCCTGAGTCGGTGCGGCAACACCCCTGAAGATGGTTGCTAGGCCATCTTCCGGGGTTCCTAAAGCTGTTCCCCAAAATGAGGACAGGAACAAAGGAGCTTCGGCTCCTTCGCCCACGCCTAGTGGTGGTGCCAGTGGCTCGGAGAAGGTGTTTCCTCGAACAGAGGGCCCTCCGCCTCCGAAGCCGCAACGCCCGCCTAAGGTTTCGAGGCGGAGGGACGAAAAGACTCGCATGGTTAGCCCAACCTTGATAGGAGGTATACTCTGATTTCTGCGTACATTCCACCGTCAGCTGACTTCGACGCGGGGGACTTCCGCCGCGTCGTTGCACGGTTGCCGAGGCCCTATCTCTTGCTTGGAGATCTGAACGGCAGGCATCCTCTCTGGGGAGATTACTCCATAAATCCCAGGGGACAAGTCCTTGCCGATCTGATCGAAGAGCTTGAGATGGGTGTCCTTAGCGTGGATGAGTTTACGCATCACTTTCCGAGAACCGCTTCATTTTCTTGCCTCGACTTATCTTTGTGATCTTCGGATGCACAGCCTGATTTTGATTGTGAGGTGGTCGATGACCCTATGGTAGTGATCACTTTCCCATTCAAATATCATTTTCAGGGCAACTGCCGCCTGAGAGACCACCTCGGTGGTGCTTGGCGCAGGCGCGGTGGCCTGTATTTCAGGAAATGACTGAATTCTCTATCTCAGTCGAGGAGTTTAGGTCGGTAGATGAGGCCGTTGAGTTCTCCGGCAACCTCATCGCCGTGGGCCTGACTACTATTCCTAGGGCGTCTGGCCGTTTTGCACGCCGACCACTCCCATGGTGGTCGGCCGAGTGTGAGACGGCCCTCAAACAGAAGCGTTATGCCTACATGCGCTATAAGCACCGCCCGAACGATTTCACTGTCGCTGAATTTCGTCGGGCTAGGTTCCGGTATATTTCGAAGCACGCCCGCCGCTCTTCTTGGCGGTCATACGTATCTTCACTTAACGGGAAGACCCCTTTAGCTGAGGTGTGGAAGCGAGTCAAAAGGATTCGGGGCAAGTTCTCGCAGGACTCTCCTCCCGTTCTCCAGGAGAATGGGACCGCAATCCGACCCCTCGTCTGTGGCTAATCCTTATCGACCGCTTTTTCCGCATTCTCTAGCCGTGATGCTGCTCGGCCAGCATTCAATGCACGTCGTGATGTCGTGGAAGGCTGCCGGCTGGACTTTACCTCCAGAGGCGGAGAACCCTTCAACGACAAGTTTACTGTGAGTGAGTTGCGTTCCGCTCTCGCTTCGTGCGCGGACACTGCCTATGGTCCGGACGATATGCCGTAAGCCATGCTTCGACACCTGGGTGAGCGAGGCATGGCCTTTCTGTTAGATTTGTTCAACAGGATCTGGGTGGAAGGTCTTCTCCCAGACTCCTGGCGAATCGCTACTGTGCTCGCCTTTCGCAGCTCGGGGAGAGATCACTCTACTCCGACCGGTTTCCGCCCAATCTCTCTAACCTCTTGCGTGTGCAAGTTGATGGAGAAATTGGTAAATGTTAGATTAGCCTTTTCTCTGGACAGCGGAGGCCATCTGTCTTCCGCACAGTACAGCTTCCGCAAGTTCCACTCCACGTCGGATGCTCTGCTCCGACTGGAAAATGCCGTCTGCGAGGCTTTCCTTCGTAGACAGCACTACGCCACGGTCTTTTTTGATCTGGAGAAGGCCTATGATACCGCATGGCGATACGGTATCATGGAGATTCTCCACACGATGGGGGCGAGGGGACGCCTCCCAATGTTTATATGTTCATTTTTGCGAGATGGTCGATTCCGCGTACGGGTGAGGGCAGCCCTTTCCGGCCCAAAGGAGCAGGAAGAGGGTGTCCCGCAGGGAAGTGTCCTCAGTGTCACACTCTTTGCCCTGAGTATCAACTGCAATCACCTCGGTGCTGCCGGAAGATGTTCTCGCTACGCTCTACGTGGACGACCTTTCGATCTCTTTTGGCGCGGCCCAGATGCCAACTCTGGAGCGTCAACTCCAACAGGCATTGAACCGCGTCTCTCGCTATGCCGAAGCGCACAGGTTTCGTTTTTTTTTGGCCAAGACTAAGGTGGTGCACTTCTGCCGCCATCCACGGCTTCACCCCTGCCCAGATTTGTTTCTTAATGGGGTGCGCCTGGATGTGGTTGAGTCGCACCGTTTCCTTGGTCATATTCGCAGCCTTAGGGTCTCTTGTACCCGCGCCATGGACATTCTCCGTTCCGTGACGTTCAGCGCTAATAGGGCTACGGCCCTACTTTTTTATCGATCCTTTGTTCGCTCGAAGCTCGACTACGGATGCGAGTTTTACGCATCCGCGCCGAGCATTTATTGCGGTAGGTGGATTCGATCCACCACACCGGCCTTCGCCTTGCGACCGGTGCCTTCCGCACTTCCCCCATTGAGAGCCTGTTGGTCGATGCTGGGGAGATGCCACTCGCTATTTGTCGCCACACCTCTGCTCCCAAAGTTTGTACTGCGCCGGGAGTATTGCGTTCGACCATTTTGGAGCACACATCGTGTCACGCTGGTACCGTGCCAGTGTATACGGATGGCTCCAAGTCCCAAGAGGGGGTCGGCTTCCACGCCGTATCCTCTCTGTTTGAAGTCAGCGGGGCTCTACCACGCGCTGCGTCTGTCTTCACGGCCGAGCTGGTGGCAATACACCACTCGGTACGGGAGATTACGCGACGTGCCCGGTTCGGAGACCGGATTGTGATCTATAGCGACTCACAAAGCGCCCTGAGTGCTCTCGGGGCATTGGAATCTCCGCATCCCCTGGTTCGCAAAATCCGTGACGCCGCGGTTTTGGCGAGCCGGGCAGATGTCGAGATTATCTTCTGCTGGGTTCCTGGAAATGTAGGAATTGCGGGGAATGAGCGCGCCAAAGAGTCCGCGAGGACTCTGCGACCGGACGAGCGTTTTGCTCTTCCTCACTCCGACTACATGGCAGGAATACGGGCAGCTCTTCGGACTGCTTGGCAAAGAAGATGGGAGACGGTCGAAGGGAACTTAAAGTTGCGTCCCATTGAGCCGCGACTGTACCCATGGACCTATCCCCCAATGCCGCGGCAGCTTCAGGTTACTTTCTGTCTTCTCCGAATCGGGCACACTCGTGTGACGCATCGCTATTTGATGGAGCGCTCGCTTGCGTCCTATTGTGACGACTGCGTCGTCTCCTAGACTGTTCGGCACATTCTTGTCGAATGTCCCAGTCTGGGTGATCTTCGCGCACGATACCTGTCCCCGTACCGGGATGGGCGGGGTCGCTACCACCTGTCCCCGTACCGGGATGGGCGGGGTCGCTACCGCCTGTCCCTTGTACTCGGGACGAGTTCGTGCACTTTGACTGGTGGACTTATTGACTTTTGGGGGGGAGGCCGGCCTTCTCCCTTTCATTTAACCAGGTTTTATTGTTGTTTTTGTTATTGCTTTGTTTTGTTATTGTTGTTTTCTGTTCAATTTTTTAAAGTAGCCTAGAACTAGGCTGTTTGTTTACGGCGACTTATGCCTAAGTCGGCACTCGCCAGATAGCCCCTTAAATAAAAAATAATGCACACAATGCTTGTTTTCTTTTGCATTCTCTTTGCCCTTTTTTTCACATTTTGGTTTATGATTCTTACTTTCAAGATGTACTGGAAAGTGTCTCTCAGTCAATCTCTAAGTTTGTGTAAGGTGCTCCAAGGCCGCACAAGATGAGTCCAAATCGTGTATGGCCAAGGTGTCAATTGCCGAGAACTGCAGCCTGCTGCTTCGAAGTAATGGGATGCGTACCTCTCTGAGAAGGAAAGCCTGGCCTTTCAGGCACAGGATCGTCTCTCATTTCGCGAGGCTAATGACTTGATCCTGGCGCGCTCGGCGCTGCCTGGGACGTCTTATGCCTCAATGTTAAAAAGACAATTTCTGCTCCTGGCCCCTCCAGGCCTACGAGCACGGCCGTTTCCACGCCCATTCGGAACCCTTCTGCGGGTTCTATACAACCCGGGCGCTCACCTGGTATAGCTGACGGCATAAAGGGTTCACACCCAGCACCGACTAAAACTAGGGTTCCTCCTACCTTCCCCAGCGTGACCGATTCCCGTAGGGCGAAACGGCCGCACGCCTCTATCGAGTCTTTAGACTCAGGAGGCAACACCCGTGAAGTTGGTCGTGAGGGCGCCTTCCGGGATTCCTAAACTGCTCCCCGAATGGAGGACAGCACCAAAGGAGCTTCGGCTCCTACGCCCACACCCAGTGCTATGTTCGGTGACTCGAATACGGTGGATCTTCCAAAGGAGGGACCCCGCCTGCCTAAGGTTTCGAGGGAGAGGGAAGAAAAGACTCGCATGGTGAGCCCAACCTCTCCCGATTAGTCCTCGAAGGCAACAGCGCCTTTTTCGGCTAAAAGCGCTCCGGGAAGCGTCTTCTCTTCGCAAAGGGTCACCGCATCTCCGAGCTAGACCTGGGTGTCATATTTCTTCAATGGAAATGCCGCGGACTCCAGGCAAACTGCGATGAGATGGGTAGGCTCGGCTCCCCACGTTCCTAGTTAAATATCTTTTTGCAGGACAACATGGTGGACGCGTGTCCCATGCTCACCCTCTTGGGGTATAATGGTTTTGCGACCCCACCACCATGGGATGGGGGCCGGGTAGGAGGATGCTCCATTTACATCCAGCATAGTCTCTGTTCTTCTCTGCTTTGAATACCTCCTTACAGGCATACGGGACTCAGCGCCCTGTCCCACCCCAGCTTAGCCCCTTCTTCTTTCTGACACCCTTCTTCCTCACTTTCCATACAACTTTTTCTGGTCTGCCTCTAATTTCACACCCCTTTCCTCTCTGGGCTCTTTTCTCCAGGGGTTGTTCCCAGAGAGGCTCTGGCCTTCTCGTGGCAATGGGGGTCAGCCCTGGGCCCCTTAGGGGTCCCATGGTGTTGCCAACAAGACTTTTAACATTCCCCGCTTTCTTTCCTCCTCTATTATGCTCTTCCACTGCCCTTTATTTCCCCCTCTTCCTTCACCTATCTAGTGGACCTCATGGATACCCGACCTCTGCTCGTCTTATGGATTGATTCCGAATTGTTCTTTCATGAAGGTGAAAGAGGCTGGGCATCTCCACCGCCTTCGTCTACCGCATGCCCAAGGAGAAACCCATCGTTGGCCCCTTTTCTCCGTGCTTAGGAGAACTCCAGCAGCCTCTTAAGGTTATAAAGATGATTGTGGTGGATCCGTATCCATTCTCCAAGAGGATATACCCGACGTAACCGAATCTAGGATTGCTATAGTGCCGGGTCCTTATAGGCCTCAATGGTGGGGAGGCCCGAGGAAGAATGCGAAGTTTTTTCTTTTTGCAATGGCTAGCCATAAACCAAAAACCTCCCCTTCTCGTAAGGGTTCTCGTGCCAAACGTTCCTTAGCTCCCCTTTCAGCCTTCCCTCGCTCGTTGGACCCCTATTCCAACGAAGTAGACCCAGATCTTGATTTTCCTCGCTTTCTTGTCATGAATTCATCATCCGACATCCCACTTGCAAAAGTCTGTGTTTGACGTCAATGAATCTTTTGAGTCCCGCCGGATGTGGTCAAGAGGTAGTGGTGATGTCGTAGTCGAGGTGTCATCCCACTCTCAACACAACTTGTGCTAAATCTATCTTCGATAGCTGAAATTCCAATAACTGTCTCGCCCCATCCCCGTCTGAATTTCGTCAAAGGTGTCGTCCGTTCAAACGAACTAAAGGACTACGACCCCACCCGCCTTCAGAGTAAGCTCAGTACCCAACCTGTCACACACGTACACAGGGTAACTAAAACATTAGGCTCCACTAAAGTCCCAACCGCCACACTGATTTTAACATTTGAACGACAAGAACTGCCGCAGTATATTAAAGCTGGGTACCTTCGTGTCCTGGTATGTCCCTTCATCGAACTACCCAGACTCTGCTTCAATTACAATCAATTTGGACATGTTGGCCGTGCCTGTCTGCACCCTCGCTCCTGCGTGAATTGTAGCTCTGAATACCATGGCCCCGAATGCACCAAAACACCCCGCTGTGCCAACTGCGGAGGTACCCACAGTGCTGCGTCAAAACTCTGCTTTATATTTTCATATTAAAAGGAAGTTCTCACTTTGCGCGACTCTCTACGTCTAGATATAAGAGGGGCCCGCCAGCGTGCCCGAGCACAAACCTCGCCACTCGGCCGGCTCTTCTCTGACGTTTTACGTGATGCTGGACGAAACCGACCATCACACGCGAGTTCCGACCAGCCTGAAGCACTTCACCCTAGATCTACTCGCAGCGTCGAAAACATTCAAAATATGCAGTCGAAGCATTGCTCTCACACCGAGATAACCAATGTAGCCCCCCTCTCTCCAACAGCTCTAGCTGGCAGAGACGCTCAGGGTGAGACACTTGAAGACATCAGACGCTATTTGAAAGAATCCTCAACATCGACCAGTGAAGGTTCATCCACCCGGCCCCGAGACCCAAAGCCCAGTGGTAAGAGGAAGGATTCCTCACCTGGGTCATCGACCACCAATAAGCGGGCAGCCTCTGGAGCTGACTCGGCCGAACCCCGAGAATCTTCAATGGACTCCTTCCCTCTGGTTGAACATTCTATGCCCTTAAGTCCGTCCCGCCCTTCACAGGACTTAGGTCCCATCCTGATCCAAACGGTCCCTTCTTGATCTTCCTTTTCCGCCAGGTTGCGAGCCCGAATTACAATCAAGGGCCTCGGTCGCTTCTCCAAAACCCACGAAAAAAAATCCCCAGCTACTGCTCCATCTAGGATCTTTCCCTGCAAAAGTAGGCTCTTGAAAATCAGCTCTCCGTCTCCCAAGCTCTTTGGGACGAACCTCAAATACAACATCGGCCTCAAAAGAGAAAAAGATATCCACAGTGGTATCTAATCGTCACACATAATATATTCCATTTTACAATGGAATTATCCTTCCAAAGTGGGAAGAACTCAAAAGTCTTTTGACGACTATCCAACCCGCTGTTATTTGTCTTCGGGAGAATAAACTAGGTATACGGCCCTTTCCGCCGGTACCCGGCTTTCTCACTTTCAACTCTATTGCTCCTGCTGTAAGCTCCTCTCATGGGGGGGAGGGGGGTCAATCATGGTATTTTCATCCCACCATGTATCTCCCATCTCCCTACATACTAACCTCCAAGCTGTTGCCGTGAGGGTTTTTCTTACTAAGCTTTTTACCGTTTGCTCTATTTACCTACCCCCTTGTTTATCATTGTCAAGATCCGACCTTTTAGAACTTATAGACCAGTTGCCCTCACTCGAAATGCCAAAGGCAGTGTTTAAATCTCTTTTATTATCTGACTTTCTTTGTGTCTTAAATACTGGCCATTTTACCTCTTATCATGTCCAGACGGACTCTTTTAGCTGTGTTGACCTGTCTGTTTGTTCCCCGGATTGCTTCACGGAATTTCGATGGCCATTTCTTGACGATCTCCATGGGAGTGACCACTTCCCTATTGTCTTGTCGGCCCTTCAAGTTAGCCCTCATACAACTATGCCCCTTAAGTGGGACTTAGGTCATGCAGATTGGGAAGGTTTCCAAGAGGCGTCCTTCACAAGTGCATCCTTGGGGACCTTCAATGGAGTGGACGTGGCAGTAGAATACTTTACATCGACTATCTTCAATGCACAACACAGACCATCCCACGGAGGCGACCTGCCACGGGCCGCTCAACCGTGCCCTGGTGGACCTCGACGTGTGCAACAGCTATTAAAAATTACAAGTTAGCCCATGCCTGATTCCGAAAGAACCCAACTTTGTGCAACAAGGTCGACCGAAACCGAGCTCGTGCGCTTCGCCAAAGAACCCTTCGTCAAGCTCGCCGAAATTCATGGCGCCGTTACGTTTCATCGATTTCCTCTATGACACCTACTGCTAAGATCTGGAAGAGGATTAATATGATAAGGGGCTGTTATGCTGATCATCATAACCCCACACTCAACTTACACGGCTCCTTGGAGAATGACGGCCTGGCGGTCATCATTAAGAGCCTGTTCTTAGAGAATTCGATCTCCCACAAACAATGCTGCCCACTATACACGCATGGCTCTAAGTCGGACGGTGGCCTGGGCCCCGCAGCCATCTACCCAGGAGGAGAATTCCTAACTCTATCTTTGCCACCAGCAGCATCCATTTTTACCGCTGAACTTTCAGCAATCCTTTTAGCCTTTAGACTCATCCAAATTTTACCTTTTAGTGATTTTGTCATTTTTCCGACTCAAGGAGTGTCTTACAGTCAATTAGATCTTTTAATGCCTCCCATCCCCTGGTCACAGAAATTTGCAACTGGCTGATCCAAAATGCGTCCCGATATAGAATTATTTTTTGTTGGGTCCCTGGGCATGTGGGGGTCCTGGGCAACGAGGGCTGATCGGCTGGCCCGCAGAGCTGAGAACTCAGCTCTGCCTTTTAGGAACTACTTTCCTTCAATAAGAGTATATTTTTCAACTGTGGCAGAATGAATGGGATGACTGTTCATCATCCAAACTATACAAAATTAAAAATTCTATTCGCTCTTAGCCCGCGAGCCGTCATAGAATGCGGTCGTTGGAGGTGCCCCTTTGCCGAGTTCGCATTGGCCACACCAGACTTACGGCCATTGTTTCGGGTGATGCTCATATCAGCCCTTGCTGTCGTTTTTGCGGTGGGGACCAAGCGGTTGCTCACCTTTTATTGGATTGTAGCCATTTCGCCATTCTCCGGTTGTCCTGTTTTCCCGACCCTTTTAACTATTCCTCAACACACCCGTCTTCGATTCATCTTGGCGGAGGAATCTTTTAACGCGTCGTTTTTTAATTTTTTGTCACAAAGTAGTCTCCTCCGGAGACCTTTTATAGATGATTTGCCTCGTTTCATCCTAGCTGCCATATAGAATCCACTTGGATTGGGCAGCAACCCACTGGTTCCTTACCTTAAACCTCTAATTTCACAGGGTAGACCAGCTTCCTCTCACCCAATCATCCTGGGGCGAGGGAGAGGGGACAACGCCCCCCTTGCCCCTTTGAGTTTTTAAAAAGCTTCCTCACATACCCTTTACTTCTCCTTTCACGGTCTATCACTTTTACCCTCAGCCCAACCTGGAGTCGCCATGCCGAAGGGCTGCCCGACCACTAGGCGGGAGTAGTAGTCACAGACGGGGGCAGCCGGTTTTCCTGCCCCCAATATTCACCCCTCGCAGAGCGAGCTATTGCGTGGTGTAATTAGCATTTGTGTCCCGTGAAAACAATAGGGTCACCATCCCCAATGATGATATTTTTCATTCAAATACTTCCCCTCTAAGAACGTCAGAGCCGCTCTCAGGCAACCCCACAGTAGAAAAGGAGATCCGCTCCATCCTGGGCTTTTTCAGATCCTCCAAATTTCTTTTACCGGAGAGGAGGCTTAGTCCTCTCATATGCCTACAGGTGCAGGGGACCTCCCAACAACACCCTTGGGCGACTCCCTCTTTCCAGCGGTAGGCCCTCCTTTTCTTGCACAGGGGACTGCCATGAAAGCACGCAGGCGGCCCAATATCGACTGCTCCCGGCTCGATAGGGCCAACCCCCTTTGGAGGGGCAAGAGATGGCAGGGCCCATCGTTCGGAGCACCCTAACGTCCTGCACTCGTGCGTTCTGAGTTTACAGAGGGGTCACCGTACGTGCAACCTTGAGAATGGATGGACGTAAGATCAAGTCGGGACTGGAATGAAAACTCAGTAGCGCGAGACCAGTTTCTGGGAATGAATGTTTATGTTTTAACACCCAAATAGATTTGTACTTAACCAGGGAGGTGGGGTGGGGGTTCACGACCCTACATGCAAAGGTACTATTCTGTCGAAGAACTAATCTCACAGCTGGCCCCTTGATACCATACTTGGTATAGTCCGGTAACCACAAGGGGCCCAGATGGTAGCACCGGAGCCCGGGTAGCGAGTGACCCTTTTAAGCCGACGTGGAAAAAAAAGTCTCCCCCGATGGACCGACAGATCCAAGCAGGCCTCTCGTTTGCGACCAAACCACCTCAATTTCCAGAGGGGGAAAGTGGGCAGTTTCAGGGTTTTCACGCACGGACAACAGGCGGGAAGGAGTAAGCCCCCCGTGAGGTAGGGAAGAGAAGGGAACGAGGGGGAGAGAGCAAGATTCCATAAAGACTGTAGTAGTGGTGATTCGCCCCCCGACCGGATAATGAAATAGACATAAAAGTCAGTGTGACAATCGCTGGTGAGCCGGGGGCCACCAGGAGTAGGTCCTCTTGGGGAAGAGAGGTCCCCCAGATCTGACATTTATGTCCGTTCTTGCCGGGATCAAACCCAATACCACGACGTTGACAGACCAAAGCCGTATCCACTCGGCTAGCAAGAGCTCTTTAAAGACATAGTAAACAAAGTAATAAATACACAATATATTAGAAATAACTAAGAGGGGGGAATAAAAGTCCAGTTGACAGTCAACACAAAATTGAGGAAACCCCAAAAGTTTCCAGTGGCGAGGAGAGGTATTTAACTAATTTTTTTCAGAACTTTTTGTTTTAAAGATTAAAATAAACGGTAGCCATCTTTAGAGGTGGGGTGGGGGTGGGCTAAGTCCCCACAGAGATTGGTATCGGAGAGTGGGAAAATCCATACCCTAACTTTTCCTCTCCATCAAGAATGTCTCAAAACGAGGTCGAAAAAATGGCGAAGTCGGGGTAGAATAATGTGAACATAATTTATTTTATTAAACCATGCTTCTTTTGAAGGAGGGGCATACATTTACAATAACGTCATAACATTATACGCACAAATAATGAATATCACCAGAATTCATCTAGAAACTCTCGGGTCCGGTATAACACAAGAGCTTTTGCCTGATTTAAAACCTAATTTTGGTTTGACTTTTCATTGAACTACTATTAAAGTCGATGTAAATTTACCTTTGGAAACTTTTTATTATTATTATTCTCAGTATTCGTCCTAGCTTTCGTTTCAGTAATAAATAAATCAGTACACAAAGCAGAATAGTTACAAGTTTTATATCTTAGTTTCCTCAGACCCCTCCGGGTTTCAACTCGTAAATCCAAGCGAAATCAACATGAACAGATTTTCAGCTCATCTAGTGGCAAGGAAGTCGCCTTGGGTCAATGCATCGATATGAGGGTGTTAAGGGAAATTGCACTTTTGGGGTAGCAAAAATGTAAATAAAAGGGGAGTGCAAAGAGATCAATAAATGGAACAAGATGAAAGTTGGATGGAATGGCGGAGGATTGATGGCAGAATTTCAGAAAACGCGAAATGGAGTAGTTATTTTTACTTTTTCACCGTTGATGAATCTATCAAGATGAGAAGAAAAGCTCAAATGAATCGAAACTAAAAAAAGATGAAGGAGTAGAAACTGGAAACGGTAAAAAATATGAAATAGAAACTGGAAACGGTAAAAAATATGAAGGAATAGAAACTCGAAACTTAAAAAAAGATGAAGGAAAAGAAACTGGAAACAATAAAAAAAGATGAAGGAAAAGAAACTCACAACAGTAAAAAATATGAAGGAATAGAAACTCGAAACTTAGAAAAAGATGAAGGAAAAGAAACTAAACAGTAAAAAAGATGAAGGAAAAGAAACTCGCAACAGTAAAAAAAGATGAAGAATGAGAAAATAAATCATGAGGCCGAAGGATCATATTCGAAGCATCGGAATTCGTCTAAAGAGCACAAAAATTCCAAAGTACGAATTTGAACATTGGTAGTTTACGTTAAAAAACCCCACCCGTGAATTACAACTTCTCTTGCCACCAGCAAGGTTAAAAAGCTCCAAATAAAACGAAATAACTATTATTCCTTTGTTTTTACAATGTAATTTCTATATTACAAGGTTTTACAATTGAAAAAGAGCTCCCTAAAGTTACTAATAACTGTGACTTAATGAAAAGCACAACAGTAAAATCACGAGGCGACACATTTTATAGTTTTCCAAAAGGTTCTTTTTAAAAAACCCCAAAAGATCTGAACTTTTTTTTTTTAATGGTAAGATTGTAATGTGGTTAGAATAACCCTGCTTAGCGAGGGGTTAGCAAAAGCAGTAACTACTGAAAATAGGTTTAAAACTCCTCAATCCCCACATTAAACGCTTCATGTTCGATGCGTATCAGAAGTCAACATGAAATCGAAGGTGAATATAACAAACAGGTTACATGTCAATTTCTTGTTTACCTTTAGCATACTTTTGCCAATCTTACATTGAAAAAAAAAAAAAAAATGTGCACAATAAACAACTTAGAATACTTAACAGAAATTGCTATAAAAAAAAAAATCAGGTACGCTTCATCATGGATGAATTGGAATGTTAACAAAGCGGTCAACGTATTTACGAACTGATATAACCAAATTAACACCTGTTCAGTCGAGTCAACTAAAAATGCAAGAATATAATCTTAGGCAGTGAACTTTGACTACAAAACATGACACAGGCAGTGACTAAATAATACTAAACAATTTACGAATGAAAGTTAAAATAAATTAATAAAACTCTTTGGCATAAATGAAGTTTCTAACACTGAAAAACAGGCATTAAAATTGATAACTTAAATCGCAGTGATATTTGTGGTGGCCATATTGAAACTGAATAATGCCTTGTCACCGTTGAATATATATAATGCCCATAAGAGATTCAATGATTATTTGAATAAAAAAAACAAAAACAAACCCCAACATTTAAATTACAAACGTATCTATTGCAAGACCAGAAACTATTTCCTGATGTTTAACCATTACTTACGTAAAGACTTTCATTCCTCGTGTGGTGTTTGGGAACCAAAAAAAAAAAAAAATCTTAGTGAATACATTTCTTAAAGCTGAAATTCCATGAGTATAAAATTATTAGCGGAAGTATCTTTCTTCTTTTTTTTCGATCTACTTAAATTTCTATAGGACTAGGGGCTACTAACTTACACAAAAATATGTGTGAAAGAAATAAGACGACCCTACCTAAACACAATTTAAATATTATTTGAGCTTTATATATACATTTATCTTTTGAAAGTTTAAAATCATTTTTCAGAATTTATATAGCTTTACGATAGCTTCTTATTGCATCGTGCCTATTATATTTCCGGTTAATATATATATATATATATATATATATATATATATATAATCAAGAATTTTTTTTTAAGAAACTGCGCCAAAATTTGGATTCGGGAACGGTCTATCGCTGGATTAGCGCTCTAGGCTCTGTCTGGCTCATGGCTCTGGCCACGAAGCATTTCGAAGTACACACAAAAAAAACAGCCACCTAAATAAACGTCTACAAATACAAATTTCTGAAAGAGTAAACAGCGATCAGATAAGAATATATAAAATTTAACAAGTATTCCCACACAAGTTATCCTACTACATCTTTTCTTCGAAGTTTCATTGTGTGCAAATTAGTTACGACGCCATCCATCCCTTCTCATCGAGGACGGGATCCCCCGACCAGATGAAATTCGCATAAAGATCAGAAAGACAATCACTGGCAAGCCCGTGACCACCAGGGCCCAGGCCACGTCGAGGGGGGAGGGGAGATACAGGTTTTGTCTTGACAGCAACCAGCAAACAGAGAACCACCCTCCGTGATAGGAAGTGTTGGTGGATAGAAATATCACTTCGGCAGGTGCCGAGGCAGAACTGGATATGTTGTGTGTGAAGACGGGGAAGAAAGAGATAGTGGTGTTTAATTGGCTATGTGCGTACTGACGTGTGAAAGGAGCCCCCCCATCCCCCCCCCCATTACGAACAAGCTCAACACGTCCCCCAAAAGGTGGCCAACTCCCTCGGTGCGGTGAAGTGTTTACTCTCGAAGTGAAACTCAGTACCTAGGCGCTAGAAGTCCAACACCTTATCCTCTAGGCTAACGAGAGCTCCTTGTGTTCAATTTATATAAGCCAAATAAACTGCAATATATGTAACCATGGTATGGGGCTAATATAGCAATGGTTACTTGCTTATTATGGTTGCGGAGAGTCCCTCAAACATGCTCATTGGAGCGCCAAGAAGGCCACCCAATGCTCTCTCTCTCTCTCTCTCTCTCTATATATATATATATATATAGACATTTCACTCCTTTCATTCTGGTCTTTTACCTATTGCTCAAAGTTTGTTCGTTAAGAGCTAGTTTTTTTGCAGTGGTTCACTTGCATAATGAAAGGTAAGACTTTTTAAGCCTTTCTACAACGAATTTAAAACTTCCTACCAAGAATTTCTAGTCTGCTCACTTCAAAGGCGTTCACTGTGGAATTATCACCCATCTACTTACAGTTTAATCTTGTCAGAAGCTGCCTCTTTCGTAAAAAAAAACTACACAAAAAAAAATAGCGGGAACTCTACCAGTAACCGCAGTATTAGGAGTAGTAACAACAACTAGACATCCAGCTTGTAACCCTGCTATAAACTTGTGCTACTCAAATTTGGGCGTTGTCAATGCGATTTGGGGCAAGTGGCTGGTGGCCACATATTCTAGGGGAGAGGAAGGAGTAGAGACGGAGTATCCTGCATCAGCAGACGCTTTCTAGTTCTCTGTTGCTCCTGCGCTTCGCCTGTCGTTGGCGATACTCGTGGAATTCCTGCTTCATGGCAGCCACTCTCGCTTCCATCGATTCCTGCGCCTCCTTCCTCCTCCCCCCCGATCCATAGATCTCAGAGTCACTAAGGCCGCGTTCTCCCCCCGAGAGGGTGCGGGACCTGACCCACAGGGAGGAGTCGTCTGCCGTTCCAGGGGTGGGGCTAAGCAAAGTATCGAACTCGTAGTGATCATCAACGCTGATGTCGAGTGGGGGAGGCTGAGTGACGGGGCCGATGTGCGTCTGTCGCGTGGGTGGTCGCTTGAAGACGAGAGGGGGAGAAGCTTGGCCGAAGCGGGAGGTGGAGATGGTTAACGGTACGATGCTGTCGATCGATGCGGGCATCGCCGTCCTGTGTGGGAGCCCTGGTACGTCATGAGGGGTTTGTATGAACTCCGAGGGGTCTATCACGTTTTGATACACGGGGAACGACTGGAGAGGTACCGGAGTGCCTAGAGACGAATGGGAGTAAAATCGCGGGTTCTCCGGCGCCCCGGGTCCTCCTACTACAGGAGTCGTTCTGGGAACTCCCATAAGGAGTGAGGCGGGACTGGTCTCCAAGTCGGACCCGTCTACAGGTAGGCGAAACTGGGGCAAGACTTGCCGGGAAATCCACTGGTCGTAGGATGGGGGCGGGGGAACTTGCGGGAGCGGCATCAGCTGCCTTCTGACTTCGGAAGACGTCGGTGGCGGACTCTTGCTGGGCTCTGTGGATGCCTCGAGACGCGATGCATCGAGACCTAAGGCGGACGCAGACTGTCCCGACTGCGAGGAACTTTGCTGCTGCGACGTATTCTTACTGCCGAAGCCGCTTGAGGAATTAGGGCTCTGCTCCGTCGATACCTGCTCCAACTTCTCAGGGAAAGACTCTTCGTCGACCTCTGCCGACGCGGAGCTGGTCTCCACTTTTTTTACTTTAATGTAAAGTCTTTCATTGGCGGTGCGACTGGCGGAACTGAGGTTGGGGGCGCTATGCGGCCGCCGGTTGGTGCGAAGACTGACACTCCGCACTCGCCCGGCGATGGCCCTCTGAAGGCGGTCTCTTCTGTAGGTCGCCGAGGGGTCGTCACTCGAGGAGTCACTCTCGCCATCGGCGACGTTCTGGGGTTCCTTGAGGCGGTTTGTACTAACCTGCTGCGCCGCCGCCTGTGACGACTCCTGCTGCTGTTGCTGCTGCGAAGGTTGTGACTGATTCCTGCTGGCAACGTGGGGCCGTCGGATATGTGAATTCTGAGGAGGGTACTGAACTCGCGAGCGAGGCGGTGAGCTTGTAGCTAGGGGCTTGGGGTTTTCTGAGGCGGAAGGCTTGAGCAAATAGTACGGGCCTCGCCCTAGAATTCGTTGATAAAGAGCACCCCGTCTCGGAGCGACGTTCACGTAGTGGTGATGCATGGCATGTGACGTAGGAACGTAGATTAATGGTTCTCTGTAAGGCGGGTGGAAGATGGGAGAGCGGTACCGAATGTGGGGAGATATGGGCTTTCGGGTAACAAAGGTCGGTCTGCGGGGAGTCATCCAAGGAGCGAAAGGCTCTGTATGATAATACAACCTCCCCGTGGTGGGATGGATGAAGGGTTGAGGCGCGTTATAGGGGGCGTAGACCGGAGGAGAAGGCACCGCCGAATGTGGCGCTACTAAGGTTTGGTCACGAAGCATAGCTGAGAGTTGGTGGAATTCTCGCTGTCGCAACACTTCTTGTTCATGGATGAGGCGATCGTACTCTAGATGAGCGTTTTCGCGGAGTAGAGAGGTGGCATTGAGGGGAGTCCCGTGCACGGAAGGAGTCTTTTGGGCCGAATTCTGGAACGAAGAAAGGACGGTTGATGGAAAGGACCGTTCGACACTCGATGGCTGCCTCACGGAGCTCACTTCGTCACTGAAGGACACGAGGTGAGCCAACTGGCTCCATTCATCCACGTACGGCCGAGGGGACGATGATCGAACCCGCCGCTGTTTGGCGAGGGTGGTCGCTACGCTGCCTGGGGTTTCTGGGATGACGTGGCGTCCGAATTCGGGTGAATTCAACGAATGAAGTGCGTACTGGGCTCGCCACATATCTCTGGTATCCATCCGAGGGAAATCGTGGGCCGAAAGTGTCGGTAGACCCCCCAGCGCCCGGAAACTCAACCGCGGAGAGAAGTGCTCGTGTTGAACCAAGGGATGAGTCGTTCCGGCTCGTACGTCATATACTCCTCCCTCCACTTTGGCGGGAAACGTGAAGAAAGGACTCCTGCGATGATCTCTGCTTCTGTTAACCCACTGACTTAGAGGTCTGGGACGCCGAGAGTACAACGAAGATGTCTTTTTCTGGGCGAGACTACGAATGGGTTTTCTTGGCGAAGTAAATCCTCCTTCTTCACTGTCCTTATCCAACACAAACCTTCCATCCATCGTCCGGGAAATGGAGGCGAGCGGTCTTCCCGCAGAGTCGTACGGAGCACCATAAAAACTTAGGTCCTCGTTTAACTCGCCTAAAGTAGAAATGGCTGCTGGTGCCGTCCTTTGACTTCCATAGGACATATGCAAAGGCCGACTATCTGTCGCATCCAAGACCTCTTTCCCGATTAACCGGAAGCGCATTCTCCGCCAGAGCTGTTTTACACTTGATATTCCGCCCCATAACATGAAGCTGGAATGTCATTAAATATCAATTAGACAAAGAATTCTCAGAATCGAAATGTTTTGGATAGTCCGAACTAATCCCGTCCACAAAGGCGGTTAGTTATCTTTATATCGCACGTCTATAGTTAATTTCCAAAACAACATTAAAGACATTCTAATAAAAAAATATCATCAACCATTACAATTTTTAAAGCAGTTTCACTGTTATTGTGAAATCTTGGCAATTACAAGAATTTATATATTGGGAACTCGCTTCCTGGGGTGGAGTAACGTTACCACTGCGGCGATGTCAGTTTTGCGTGGTAAGGGATAACCAAATGTGACCGCATCCATGCGTACAGCAGGGAAAAACACTGGGTCGGGAATCTGCTTTCTTATAATAATCCTACGAATATGTTACGAGGAATGGCATTCACTCGCCCAATCTCACTCAAGGGTGCCATTATAAATGTTAACTACTATTCTTTAAGAATCCCAGTCCTTTTTTTTTATATAGCCTATGCACTACCCCAGCAAATAAATACCCACGCCATGGCTTCGATCATGATGGTTGTTACCATTGGCTTGAACGATAAGCCCACATTATTCAGAATTGCAAAAAATAAAGAATACCAATGATTCCTTCAAGCCATAGTGATGACACCCTTAATATTGAGATAAAAATACTACAACTGTCCATTCTAAACATCAAATTACACTGATACTTCACCCTCATCACTATAACAAAAAGTTCATTTGAAATCTCAAGAAACGATTATAGCAGCTGGAATTTTTTTTTTAACTCACAAATAACTGATACTAAAGTAACTGTTCCTGACTACAATCGACGTCTCATTACCATTTCCCTTCTTTTCTGAATGATGTAGTGATTAAAAAAATTCTCCAACATAAACATTTTAAAAATGAAAAAAAAGCAAAGCTATAATATATAATAATCGAGCTATTGATCAAATCATGATTAAATAAAAAAATAACTATAAACTAAATTTTAAAAATATAGTTTGGCTCTCCAAAGCATTTTCAATTGAAAATAACCTTCAATAAAAAAAAATCAAGGGATTTCACCGACAAATTAAACCTAGGTAGAAAAAATCAACAATTATCAACGCATGCAAAAATCATTCTTAATTTGCTATCAGGGGACCTCATTGGAGAGAAAGCCATAAAAAAAAAATCAGAGTGTGTCTGAAAATTATATAACAAAAGTTTAGTACCTTTTTCAGTACAGCCATCCAATGTACAATTTAACTAAACCATGCCTTTCATTTATGTTTATAGCTTCAATTTCACAACCGCCTCCACCTGTTTGCGGGGAGAAAATGCATTTCCACATAAGGAGACCCATCCCCATGCATCACAAGCCAGTTAGGGTGAAAACGGGTGATGGGCATTCTCTCCAACCAGGTGAATATGAGCGAGTGAGCAAACAAAACAGGCAAATTCTCCAATGAAGCCAAATCCTGTATGATTGAGTGAAGGACACTACTTCTGCAATTTATTTACTTATTATAAGGAAGCAAGAGGTGTGGTGATGATGGTGATGATGAGCAGTTTATATCTGCTCAGTGGCTATGGCTTCACCTGCCAACTCCTTTCTCCTACACAGCAGAAACCACACCCGACACATCCACAATGGGTGCACAATCCATCCAGCAATGGCAAGCAAGAAGGAAGAGAAAGTTTGTGGTTAGTAAGTCAATACACAAGCACCAAGTTAGTAAAAGAGTTGTACTAGAATACACACGGATGCTCTCTCTCTCTCATTCACATACAAGCTTGCACAAGCAAGGCTTTTCGCAGTGCTTATATTTCCACTAGAGAATTCGCTATTATTTTACTTAACTATTCATTACTTACCATCAGCTCATATGGCAAATGGATTTCGAGAGGGAAAAGATATGAAAATTATTCCTTCCTCATTCGGTTATTGAGGGAAACTAAACAATAAGGAAAAGGAACATTTGAATTATCCTGTATAATGCGTAAAGTGACGTGCAAGACATGTTTGCACAACAAAGTACTATCATGCGGTCCATTGCTTTCTTGGACCCCCATAACGTTTCATGTTTAAAAGTGAACGATCCATCGGGCATTGCTCTGTAGTACTAATCAGTTTCATCTGCATTATACCGGGTTTTTCAAAAGTTCTATTACACTCGGGGAGGGGGGGTTATCTTTTGAGAAGTTTACATCAAACAAACTTAAAGTTCTATTTCTTTCCAGCACATGTCATTAAAACTTATTTTCCATTGATTGCAGGTGTGTCAAGATGGAAGTGAAGAGAATCAAGATTTCTGCTCCCCTGCGCGTAACCACAAGAAGTCCGACATCACCAAGCAGCTCAATGCCATTCGGATGAAAGTCCACTGAGTCATTCATGAAGAAGATCAAGAACGGGAAAGACCTCACAGAGCTATCTCGTTCAGGCAAACCTCAAGTTGTCAACCGTTTGGCTGTAGAAAAACCTTTGAAAGTGCTTCAAACTAAAAATGACAGCGCTCACGTAGCCAGGATCGTCATGGAGGAGGGCGGTAAGAGCTTGAAGTAGGTGGAAAAACTTGTGCTTTTGTGCGCTGTCATCGTTTTGTCCATGACTTGAAGAGTCATGGCATTCGAATTCTCTCTTTTCTTTTAAGAAAAAGCATTCACGGTCTATCCTCTCACCAACAAGCAAAAAACCGATGTAGTAAGCTTTGGCCAGGATGTCTCTAAGGTTCGCTATGTGTCCTGGCCTCCTTGATGATACTCGGCGTTTTGGCTTCGAATAGCGAGATGCCGCCGATGTGTTACCCGGCTGGTTATAGGCTCACCGCGACCGATTACAGGAGAATCTTGGCCACGAAAGTCATGCCCTGGGTGAGAAATATCAATAGGACAGTGCCCCGGTCCACAAGGCCAAGACCTTGCAAGACTGGTTGGGGTCGATCATGAACTTCCGGTCGAAGGACTTTTGGCCGTCGCAGTTGCCCGACCTCAATCCCCCTCGACTATAGCGTGTGGACACATGTCAAGGGCAAGGCGTGCAAGGTCCACTACAGCAATGTCGACGGGCTGAATTTCTCCGTCAACCACGGGTGGGCCAACATGAGGAAGGACTTCATCCGCAACGTGTGCGCGCTCTTCAGGTCTCGCCTGGAGAGCGTGCTCACCGCATATGCCTTTATTGATTCATTCTAGGATTATTTTTTTTAAGGGGCTATCTGGCGAGTGCTCACTTGGGCATAAGTCGCGGCAAACAAACAGCCTAGTTCTAGGCTACTTTAAAATAAACATTTGAAAACAAAACAATAAAAATGGAAGATGACAATTAGGAAGCAAGTGCCGGCGTCCGGGAAGGTCCCCCTCTCCCCCGGCGTAAGAGCGAGCGACCTACAAAGAAAACAACAAAACCTAGATAAATAAAAGAGAGAAGGCCGGCCACCACCAAAAAGTCTATCAGTCCACCAGTCAAGGTGCACGCACTCGTCCTGAGTACAAGGAACAGGCGGTAGCGACCCCGCCCATCCCGGTACTGGGACAGGTAATGTGCGCGAAGATCACCCAGACTGGGACATTCGACAAGAATGTGCCGAACAGTCTGGGGGACGACGCAGTCGTCACAATAGGGCGCAGGCACGCGCTCCATCAAATAGCGATGCGTCACACGAGTGTGTCCGATTCGGATACGACAGAAAACGACCTGAAGCCGTCACGGCATTGGGGGATAGGTCCATGGGAACAATCGCGGCGCAATGGCACGCAAATTTAAAGTTCCCTCCGACCGTCTCCCATCTTCTTTGCCAAGCAGTCCGAAGAGCTGCGCGTATTCCTGCCATGTAGTCGGTGTGAGGAAGAGCGAAACGCTAGTTCGGTCGCAGAGTTCTGGCGGACTCTTTGGCACCCTCAATCTCCGAAATTCCTACATGTCCAGGAACCCAGCAGAAGATAATCTCGACATCTGCCCGGCTCGCCAAAACCGTGGCGTCACGGATATCGCGAACCAGGGGATGCGGAGATTCCAGTGCCCCGAGAACACTCAGGGCGCTTTGTGAGTCGCTATAGATCACAATCCGGGCTCCGAACCGGGCACGTCGCGTAATCTCCCGTACCGAGTGGTGTATTGCCACCAGCTCAGCCGTGAAGACAGAGCCCCGCTGACTTCAAACAGAGGGGATACGGCGTGGAAGCAGATCCCCTCTTGGGACTTGGAGCCATCTGTATACACTGGCACATTCCAGCGTGACACGAGGTGTGCTCCAAAAACGTCGAACGCAATACTCCCGGCGCTGTACAAGCTTTGGGAGCAGAGGCGTGGCGAAAATTAACCAAATGTGGTACCCTCCAGGGTGGCGTTCTGGGCAGAACCAGGTGCGCCACCGACCCGAGAGCTATACATAGCTGTCGCCTTCGAGGACTTATTGGGGAAGGTTGGGCTCGCCATGCGAGTCTTTTCCTCCCTCCGCCTCGAAACCTTAGGGTTCGGTGGCGGGGGACCCTCTTTTCGAGGAACCACTCAGCCTGAGCCAGTCGGGGGACAACTTTAGGAACCCCTGAAGATGGCCTAGTGACCAACTTCAGAGGTGTGGCCTCCTGTGAGTCTAACGACTCCTTGGAGGCGCGTGGACGTTTCGCCTTAAGGGAAACTGTCACGCTGTGGGAAGGGGGGGAGGGAGCCCTGGTTTTAGCCGGGGCTGGGTGTGAACACTTTGTGCCGCCAGCTTTACCAGGGTAGCGCCTGGTTTGAGTAGAGCCCGCAGAAGTGCTTCGAATAGCCGCGGAAACAACCGTGGTCGTTGGCCTGGATGGGCCAGGAGCAGAGGGTGCCTTTCTAACCATTGAAGCATAAGACGACCCAGGCAGAGCCGGGCGCGCCAGGACCAAGTCCTTAGCCTCATGGAATGAGAGTCGAGCCTGGGCCTGAACGGCCAGAATTTCTTTCTCAAAGAGATATGCACTACATTGTTCGAAGAAGCGGGTTGCGGCTCTCCGCAATTGACACACTTAGCCACACACGATTTACTCTTATCGTGTGCGGCCTTGGAGCAATTTACACAGACTTCGGGTGACCCCGACCTTGCACGTCTACATGAATGATTCGTATGGCCAAAGCGGTGACAGTAATAGCACCGCCGCGGCAGTGGCACGAATGCCTTTAGGCGGTATCGGTACCAACCGGTATGCACCGACTCAGGGAGCTTGTCACAGTTGAACGTGACAAAGAGTGTAGGGCCCACGAGGACCCTATCCGGTTTTCTCATCACACGTTCGATCCTGACCGCCCCATGGTCGGCCAGCTCTAAGGTGATGTCCTTCCTCTATGGAGTAGTCAACGAGTTCCCTCGCATAAACTACTCCTTTCACAAAGTTCATGGTAGAGTGCGGCGTCACACTCACCGGAGTGCCATGAAGTGTCCGAAGAGCACTTATCTTGGCTGCCTCAGCGGGATTCGCCAGAAGGCTCCCGTCCGAGAAACGGGTCACCTTCGGCTCTCTACCAATTGCACTAGCTAATCCTCTCCTCTGATGGATCATGTTACCCTTGGCCAACATGGTGCCATCAGTGGAGCAAGTAACGAGGAAGCGTTTGAAGCCAGCGTGCTCGAAAACGCCAGGTAACCTCTGAATGAGGGGCCTGATGTTATCGAGGCTCCACCCTGTACACTTTTGGTCCTAGTCATCGCCAGGGGCTCTGCACCCGGGGGGGAGGCAGAGGGGCCGGATGTGCCGATCTTGGCTTGGTCACTTACCGAAGCAGCAGACCCGTCCGTCCCCGCAGCCCCCGCGGATGGAGAGGAGACCCGAGTCTTCTTAGTCTTTTTCTTATTTTTTTATTTTTAGGAGAGGGCGGGGAATGAACCCCGCTTCTCCCCTCCCCAGATGAACGGCCTCAGCCAGGTCCTTCTCCGAAATGGAGAAGGTGCTGGCAGTCGTAAGGGCACCGGTTGGAGGAGATCCCTCCCCTCCTTGTAATGCTTCGGAAACCCTAGCCGTTTGAGGAGGACCTTGCATAGGGGCAGATTTGGGTTCGGTGCTTGGCGCCGAGCTCGGATTCCCCCCCCCCCCCATGGAAGGCCCTACCGTCTGAGGCTGTGTTGCCTCAAGGACCATATCTATCTCAGGAAAGGGGGCTCCAGTTGGCCACCCCCCCCCCAGAACATTGCAGGTCCCATTGGCATCATTGTCACTAGTCAGGGGTGGGGAGGCACAGGCCTTGACCCCGGCAAGGTTCAATATTCTTGCCAGCAGGTCTTTTGAGGGAAGCGACCGAAGGGGCCTGGCTTCCGTCTCCCCCCTAAGGGGGGGTTTGCACTACCGAGCCGCTTCAATGGGGAGCGGACGGCTATGGGTGTTGCCTGCTGGCTTTCTTGGCAGTCCCCTTGGAAAGAAAAGGAGGGACGGCCGCTGGAAACAGGGAGGTGCCAGAAAGCACCTCCAGAGAAGAGGGTGAGGCGGAGTCCCCTACACCCATAGGGGTAGGAGAGGAATAAGCCTCCTCTCCAGATAGAGAAGTTTGGAGGGTCCCCTGCGCAAGCACAGGGAGGGGGGGGGGCTCCATTTTTTCTTTAGCTCTGTCAATATACAAGGGAAAATTAAGGGGAGATTTTTAGTTTTCTCATCATTTGGCATGGTGACCCTAAATTTACAACGGGATGCAATAGCTCATCACCCCTCACAGTAGCCTGCCCTGCAAGGGGTGCGTACAGACCTAGCAGAGCCAGATGCCGCCATATTAGACGACCCCTCCCACCTGGTTGCCTGGCAGTCCATCGGCATGGCGGCTCCACCTTGGACACTGCGTAAAATTGATGAGTGTGAAGAGGAAAGGAAAAGGGAAGTGAGGAAGGTATGGGTGGGGATAAAGCACGTTGTTAAAAATACCCATCCGGAAACGGAGCTCAGGGGTTAGGAAACATTGTTCCCTCGCCCCTCAGCCCCAATCCGGGATGGTTGGCTGAGGTCAGCATCTACCCTGTGAAATTAGAGGCTGACCAGAGAAAGTTGTGGGAGAGGTTGTATGAATATGACGAAGTAGGGAAGAAATACAGGCTATCTGAAAGAAGGAGAAGATGCTAAGCTGGGGTTGGACAGGGTGCTGAGTCCCGTTAGCACGGCGGCCAGGATGGCAAATAGCTGCGCTCCTTACGGGGGCCTCATTCTAGGAAACGCATTTCCTAGCTGTTGCAGACCGCTAATCCAGGGGGGGGGGGGCTTTAGAATTCCCATTGCATGTAATAGACTCTTTCCAATCTAACCTGGCCCCTCAAGACAGTCTCACAGAAAGCCGTCCCAATTAATTGTGATAACGTTGACTGGAATTACAACACAGGCTGTAGTATCAAAACATTCTCCCTTAATCTGCCATGCGGTCAGAGGGAGCTATTAACAACAACAACAGCAGCAGCATTCTAGGAAGCACGTTGGTCACTGTGGTGCATTTTGGTAAGCTCGATTTGGAATTGAGGCTAACTTCAATTAGCTCCATTTTCAGAGTTGAGGTCTACCTTAGATCTTTGCCCCACATATTGTTTATGCGGCTGATGTATCTAGTCATAATTATTTAGTTTAGAACAATTAGGATTGTATTATGTATGATTAATGTATTTATTTTAGGGGTAGGCTTCGTTTACCGGGACGAACTTCGTTTTCCCTTTGTATATTGTGCCCCTATTTAAAAAGACTAGAGCCTTTCAGTAGTTACAACTTTATCGTCAGTCTTGTTTTCCTTCTTAAAGCTACCTCTCGATTTAGTAAGAAGTCATAGAGCTTCTTTCTTCAATTTGGTATGCATAACAAATATAACCTAAACGACTTGAGCAAATTCATATCATAAAAATTAGTGTTGTAGCCTATTTTCTATGTGGCACTCACATTGGCATACACATGTGCATGCCATGGCTGCATTGGATATATATCCCCAAATTTGTTTAAAATACTATATCTACAAATTTTAGAAGTTGTTGGCGGAACGATCTATAACCACACAACTTCCCACACTGATACTAATATAATTAGCAAGAACAGAAAATTGGCTGCAATGACATTTTTCCCATTATAGGCTTGGCAGTCAATGTGTTAAAGCTACCTCTTGATTTAGTAAGAAGCCATAGAGCTTTTAAACTATTGTTTTTATATATTTATCAAATTGAAGGTTAGGTGATTCTTATATAATTCCCTGTGACTTCGGCATTTTTTTTATTAACACTATACCCATTTAAGTTAGTTTTGGTTTTTAAGTTATGGGTCCCTCTAGGTTCTGTCAAATTTGTATTCACGCGCATACAAATTTATTCGGACAATGATAAAGAAAACAATTGTTCGTAAAACTAGTGTTTATTCTAAAATTATGCAACAATAAGACATGAAACACTTAATAAGAGATACGACCACCCTTTGCCTTTATAAGCATTTTTACATAATTTGGCATAGAATCAATTAAGTTTGAACCCATTGGACATTTTGTCAAGTCTTCTTTCTCGATTCTGTGTGTAATTATTGCCTGTAGATTTTCAATCGGGTTGATGTCCAGAGAATTTCCAGGACAATCTAAGACAGTTAATCCACTTTCTACAGAGACTAGGTGGGTTCTTCTGGAAGTATGGCACGGAGTGAGATCCTGCTGGAAAAAGCTTTATCCATCATGAAAGTCTATATGTACCAATGGAAGGAAATGAGTCTTCAGGATTTCCTAGTATTTGTTGCTGTTCATTATTCCCTCATCAATAAGAAAACGTCGAGGAACTATTTCAGTAAAACTATCCAAAACATATTAGGTGGATATTTTGGCGCTAGTTGAATGTATCCTGGCTGAAAGGGATTGTATTTGCTCAGATGCACTTCAAAATGTGCTCTCCATCTAAAAATATAACTTTTCTCCATTAATCTGGTATCCATCCTTTATCTTCAAATGTGCAACTCAGCAGTTTTTACTCCATAGCGACACTCAACAATTGTTGATGGCAGAGTTTTCTTGTGCCACCTGAAGCCAAATCTCTCTGAAGGTCTTTGCATTTTTCTTGTTTTCTTGGGTGCCTTGCATACTTCCTTATCATAACCTGTTCGTCAAGTGTTGCTTTGCATTTTCTTTCACAATTTCCTTGATGCAGTGCTTCACATTTACCAGTGTTGTAAGCTCATTTCACATTATCAACAGTCACATAAGAACATTATAAAAGAAAGTCTGAAAAAAGCTAATCAATAGCCTATACGAGGCAGCTTCTATTCCCATCACACAGTTTAGTCCCCACCTAGCATCCTCATCCATAAATCTATGTAATCTAGTCTTAAAACTCTAAAGAGAGGAAGCTTCTATCACATTACTAGTGAGCCTATTCCATTCATCTTTACCAGTCGATTTGTAAACAAACTTCTCCTAATCTCTTTCTTAAACCTAAACATGCCTAGCTCAAACCCATTGCTACGTGCCTTATATTGTTGACTAGAAATAAGAACCTTATCTATGTCTCCCCTATTATAACCATTTACCCACTTGGAGACATCAATCAAGTCACCTCGGACAACTTCTCACTATAAGGCAAACTCCTCAACGCATTATCTTAAGCAAGCCATTATCCATCCTCTAGGATGACCTAAATTGCACCACGTAGTTAAGATGAACCCTAACTAATGCCAAGTACAGTTTCCAATAAACTCAAATACCCTGTTAGCTCTATCCCTAGCACTTAAGCACTGCTTTCTAGGCCAGAGGTCAGAACTTACAAGGACATTGTCTATTTCACATTTTGACCTTCCTAAAACTCTCCAATTCAATTTATAATTATTCAACGGATTACACCTACAAATACTAAGTACACTACACTTGCTTATGTTAAATTCCATTTGCCACTTCTCTGCCCATTGAGATAGTATGGTCAATTCATCTTGTAATACCTAACTAAGTATCATCGGCAAACTTGCTTAGGTCGCTACTTATACCTAAGTCAAGATCATTGAGAATAGCAAGAATAACAAAGCCCCAACACTGACCCTTGAGGAACCCCACTAGTCACATTCTCTCACTCAGATTTAATCCTGTCTAAACTAACTCTTTGCCGTATGTCACTGAGCCATGACTGAAGCCACCTAACAATATTTCTATGTTGAAACCCTTAGTAAAATCCAAGTAACCAATATCTAATTCTCATATCTATCAGCAGCATCATACACTTTTATGTAAAATGAAAGTAAATTAGTCAAACACGATTTACCCCTAGTAAAGCCGTGTTTGAGAATCATTAATCAACTTATGTTCATCTCAGTGATCCCGAATAGATTCTGCTACTATAGATTCCATCATTTTTCCACACCACTCGTGTCAAACTCACTGGCTGTTTATTAGACATAATTGCTTTATCCCCCTTTCTTAAATATAGCTATCGCATTAGCTTTATCCCATGATGTTGGTACAATGCGTCTCAACCCATTTTCTAAATATGTATGCTAAATAAAGACTTACATCTTTACATTCATTCAAAATCCTAGGAAAAATCTCATCAGGCCCACTACTGCTTTACAAGATTTTTTTCTTCTTTTTTTTAAAAATATCTTCCCGGTAATTAAAATGCCCTCTAATTTCTCCTTCTCATTACACCTTCAGGTATTATTAGATTATCTTCGTCTGTAAATACCGACAGAAAATACTTATTTAACATCCTAACCATTGTCACTCTCACACTCTCCTTCTGTAGTTTAAAGTGGGCCTATTTTATTTCTAGTCTTGGTTCTGTATACCTTTGGGATCTTCCTTTGCCTTATTTGCCATTTTAATTTTAGGGTAATTTGACTTTGTTAGGTTTAATTTCTCAACAATCCGTCTGATACTCAAATCAGCATGTTTTATAAGAGCTACAATACGTAGACACTTCCTAAATAACATGAATTTAAGTGGTAATCAATACGAACGAGCTCAAAGAGCATTATAGCACATGTGCTGACTGCACTCAACTCTAATCCACTTATGAAAAGAAAACTATCGACTTTAATAGTCTTGTCTCAAATTAAGATATAATAATAAAACAGAATTTTCCTATCTCAGAATTAATTTGCACTAGTGTAGGTTAGGGATGATTATTTGGTGTATGTAGTAGTTCGGCAACCTGCCTTTATCTAGCGGATATCAACTGTATAATGAAATATACATAAAGGTCAGTATGACAATTGCTGGTGAGCCCGAGGGCATTAGTGCTCACTCCCCTTTGGGGAGAGGTGCCAGGGAGTATCATTGACACCAAACAGCGTTCAGGTGGAACCTTCATCGCCCTGGGGCAGAGGGACCTGTTTCGTGTCACGGCTATGTGGATATAGATACTCATCGGCAGGATTCCTTGAAACAGAGAGAGTGTATGTTTTGTCCGGCGAAGATGGGAGAGGAATGAAAGCAGTGTTGTATTTGGCTGTGTGTGTGGTGAGAAGTGTAAGATCTACCCACCCAAAAATGGGGTGAGCACAGCGCATCCACCAATCAGTAGCCAGATCTCTCTGTGCGCTGACGTTTGTGTCCGCTCAGGCCGGAATTCAGAGACCAACGCCGTACCCACTCGGCTACCAAGAGCTCTGAGCGCATATGTCAGTCAACATACTCGTATCGTTGTTTCGAGGCGTGGCTTTAAACCCTTAAGGTTTGACGTATAGTTAGGTAACTTTACTATATTACAGGAATGGAGGCTTTGGAGTCCATAGAACAGATTAAGTTATGGGGAACATAGTCGATAGTTAGTAGATTACACTGGGGAACAATGTATTTGGCGAATTGACCAAAGTACATTTTCCTATCTAATTCGATCATATTGAATTCTAATCTGAAATCAGATTCTCTCGAAATGCTACAGATTTTTTGTAATATCAATAACTAATATTATTCAATAATTTTCATTTTATCACGCATATCATCATGCCCTGAAGTAATTTTGAATCATCCTTTTGCGTTATTTATAGTAAAGCAGGGTTTTTTGCACAAACATTTTATTGCATATGAGAAGAAACTTGAATTACACATTAGGATTACAAATACTGTAATCAAATAGATGCTAATTTATTAATGACTTCTTGATTTCAATCGGGCAAAAATTTGAGTTTGTAACTCTTTCTCTGGCTGATCTCTTCTAATCGTCCAGCAGTAGTTCACCATCATGTGTCTATCCCAGTGACCTTGGTAGCGCTCTTCCATCGTCATCAAATCCTGATGGAAGCATTCCCCTTGTTCGTCACTCAAGGCTCCCAGATTCTCTGGGAATCAGTTGAGGTGACTATTTAGGAAATGCAGCTTCACACTCATGTTGCATCCCAGATCACAATATGCTAAAAGCATATTAGCAACCAGATCCTCATAGTTATGCGCTTTTTTGTTTCCCAAGAAGTTACGAACAACGGCAGAAAATGAGAGCCAGGCTGCCTTCTCTTTTTCATTCATGGTATTCACAAATCTAGAATCATTTTTTTTTTTTTTTTTTTTTATAAGAGCTCATCTGGCGACTGCCTACTTGGGCATTAGTCGCCGTATTAAAACTGGCCTAGTTCTAGGCTACTTTAAAATGAAATTAAAGAGAAAAAAAAAAAACAACACCCCAAAAGGGGGAAAGGAAGCAAGCTGGTGCGTCGGGGAGAGGTCCCCCCGGCGCAGGAGCGTGCAACTAAAGAAAAAAAACAAACAAAAAACAAAACAAATGCAAAAAAACAACAAAAAAAAACAAACAAACCTTGCTTAAATAATAGGGAGAAGGCCGGCCTCCCCCAAGAAGTCAACAAGTCCACAAGTCAGTGTGCACGAATCTGTCCCAAGCACAAGGCAATCTAGAATCACTCATAAGTCTTTGGATTTGGGGACCATCAAATACTCCTGCTTTTATTTTTTCGTATGACAAAGCAGGAAACGCCGATACTATGTACTGAAATCAATCGTTGTCAGTGTTCAATGCCTTGACATACTGCTTCATCAACCCCAGTTTAAGATGAAGTGAGGGAAGACGATCTTCTCTCGACTTACGATTGGCTCATTAACAATGTTTGGCATTCCTGCTTCCAAAGTTTCCCGAACTGGCCAATCTTTTGGGGACCAGTGTTTGTCACGGGCTCGACTGTCCCACATACAGATATAGCATGGAAACTTTGTATATCCCTTCTGTTGGCCAAGGAGGAAGTTGACTATCTTAAGGTCTACACATATGATCCAATTGTGTTCATGGTACTTAAGTAAATCCATGACCATTCTAATGTCAGCGTGAGTTTCTCACAGATGGACAGAGTGACCGAGAGGAACTGCACCAAAGTCATTGCCATTATGCAAAAGGACAAACTTGAGACTACGCTTGGAGCTATCCAAAAATAGTCTCCACTCAGCATGGCTATAGGTCCCAAGTCCCAACTCGGTAAACAGACCAGGAACATCGTGGCAGTATACAAATTGTTTGTCCTCAGAGAAATACTTAACAAGTGTCCTCTCCGTACCGACCTGTCAAGCATATATCTTTCACTCAACCTGTAGGCTAAAAGTTCTGCAGCTTTCTTGGAGACCACCAAATCACGTATCAAGTCATTCAAATCCTCTTGATTGAAACAGTGAGGAGCTAATGACTGTTCAGCATCTGATTTTGAATCTGCAGACTCTGAATCCATTCCGTGGACGTCCATATCAGGTACATCATTTTCATTCTCGGAGGAAGCATATCCACTGAAAATCGGAACTGGTAAAGACTCAGAATGTGGTACTGGCCGGATCGCCGAGGGGTAGTCGATCTTGTGCCAATTTTTCTTGCCAATCCCTTTAGTATTCACCAGACAGAAATAACAGTCAGATAAAGGATCCTTTGGCTCTCACCACACTATGGGGATTCCTTTCCTCCACTCACGAAGATGTTCCACACAACTATGGCAAACAGCATGGGGGGCCCACTTCTTATCTTGATCGCTAAGAGGAACATCAAAATATGCCTTATAAGTGTGGATCACAAAGTTTGATATATTGCACCTTTGACGAACTAGCATGTAACAGCCACATATGTAGCAGAAGATGTCTGGATCATTAACGCAATTTCCTCTTGACGAAGCCATCACTCTAACATGAGACCTGCACAATAACACTTATTGCTATCTTACTACTATGTACTGTGAAGTATTTGCTTTCTACAAGCACCTTCCTGTCCGTCGGGAGGGCAGTTTTCGGGGAAACGAGAAAATAGAAATTACAGAATAACTATAGTATGTAGGTAAAAATGGATTATATATTTGAAATCAGCATGAAAAAACGAATTAAAATTGGTAGATAAATCTAAGTCACCAAAAAATGTAATTAAAGTTGTTCACCTGTGTTATCCTATCCATCATTAACTCGATGGCTATTTGGGATAATCATCGGATGTGCTAATCACCATTTAAATCGTGGCTATACCGAGAAGGGGTGGGGGTACTTTACTGTGTTAATTTGAGTGTCATTACGAACTAGGTCATTAAAATTTACGGTCCCTATGGAATTTGTATGACTGAGGACCATTCAGGGTCTACAATCCCAAGGAACAAGATAGGGTATAGATCTCTGGTGTGTTGAAGTTTAATAGGAATTTTCTAGTTCACCAACTGTGAAGCAGGGTTGGGCACTAAGGAGGATGAGCTCTCTTTTACGGTCCTCGACAGTATTTTGACCTGGTCCCATTAAGGACTGCCTGCATCACTAGAAAATTTCTTCCGGGACGTTAGAAGTGATGATGTTCATTGACCCCAATTTGAGGGGAAAGTGGTAGATGCTGAAGGTTTGAGGCTTTAAAATAAGTTCAACAACCCATTCTTGGGTATATTTGTGTCTACTTATTCCAAAAATGATAACTGTCTTTCTCTATCACCCCTAGTTTTGAAGATAAGGCTCCCCCCACAAATTTTGGGGGAAATTTGCAATCCCAAGTAGCCCTTTCATCTATATTTCAAGTAAAAATAGCTACAGGAGGTATTATATAGTGGTATTAGGCAACTAATTAATATGGAGGCATTTGGCAATTCTATTTGACACCACCTAGGAGTTTGCTGTTTTTTCTTTTATTTTGTTGGTTAATAGTCCCCCAGGACCAGATGGTCTCTGTTCCCTGCTTGGGGGGAGAGCTTTGTTCCTGTAATGTAGTAGGTCCTGTCAACATTACCATAATCAAGACTTGATGAAGCAATTTGCAAAGACTAAATAAAGAAGGCAACTGCTTTGGCAACTTATACAGCAAATTTCGTGAAACTAGCATGGAAAACTCAAAGCAGGGAGTTTTGTATGCTTCCCCCATTCCCCCTAATAAGGCAGATTAGTGGTGGAACCTTCAACGAGATACTTCTGGTTCATCTCACTTCAAGCAGTCCTCTAAAAGAAACTTCTCATCTTGCTGAATGACTGATCAATTATGTTTGTGCTTTGGTAATTTTCAACTTACAATTACTTTAAGATTCCAATGTGGTCAATTTAAATAAGCATGTTTGAATATGATAATTTCTTCACCCACGGAGAGGTTTTTGTTAATTATTTATAAATATGAAATATCTGTGACATAGGAGAGAGTAAATAATGCAATAATGATTATCTTCAAATTCATAAAAAAAATAAGAGAAAAAGCAATTGGGATATAGTACTAATAATTATTAGCATCCTCGAAAATCTCATTTGCAACCTCTCATCGTTTTATTTTTTTTTGTTTCTGCTTATTCCAATAAGACTCTAAAGTTAAGATAAATTATGATAAATGAAAAGAACTTCTAAAGTAAATTTAGCTAAATTTAAGGTAAGTTACGATCTACTAAGAGACTTTCCAAATATTTACAATTCAAGATAAAGCACCTGCATTTCGATCAATTCAAGATAAGCACGTGCGTTTCGATCAATTTAAGATTAGACACCTCAGGCGCCAAATCTTAAATTAATCCACATCCTCTTCTTTCACTTACTAATTTATTTATTTTTTATTATAGATTTGAAAAAGTGTAAATCGTCCAGATGATAGCTCCTATTCTGGAATCTGAAGTGGCAAAATATGTTGGGTCAGCCGTGCAATATCTTCAAAACTAGAGCTGATCCAAATCAGCCATCCAAATATATCGAAAAACAGGTTTAACTTTAATGGATCCCCAAATGTGTGAACAGCGTTATCTATGCATTTTTACAAGACTGTCATCGATAGTCACTAATGGACCAAGCTCAACTAGAGCTAATCACACACCAACTTCACAAGTATACAAGAACAAACCCTAGCAATCACACTGTGTAATGACGCAAACCACATTGCAACAACCCCACACAAACATTTCTTTGTTATGCAGTTTACTACCAATGTGCACATTTTGGGAGAGGTTTTTTTTTTGCAGGGAACCTATAATTCTGTGAAGGATAGGACAATGGGTCTTGAATAAGGATGCCATCTCTCGATACAAGGTGACTTAACTTCGCCAAGTTGGAAAAACAGTGTTTTGAGTGGGGTATGTTGTAGCACACACCCATTGATCATGTTAGGCGCTAATGCGGCGCATAACATACTGACAACAAATTAACATTTTCGCACAGTATACTCCCACCTCGCTGGGTTCTACACTTTCTTTCACACTCATAAACTCCGTTTCATGTGTACCATCCGGCGCTCACCCACATAAAGGGAAGAAAGAATGGCAAAAGAGAAGCATTTAAAACAGCGGTGCACAGTATGATAAATTAACATTTAAAAGAGAAATAACGACCCATTTTAGGTTTTGTTCACGCATGCATCATTCCAAGGTGTGAAAAAAAAACACGCTGACCCAAATCATTTCATTCCTACCTTTGGGTACGCCAAGGGTTTAGACATTATACGTCTTGCCATTCGAGATTCGATAGATGAATTAATTTGGATGCTCTTATATGCTGCTTTCTTTTGACGTAAATGTCAAATTAACATTCAACATAATCAACAAGAAAAAAAATCAGTCATTTTTATTTATTAATTCAATAAAAAAACATTAAAAAAATATTAAATGCAGGAGACAAAAGTCTTCATAAATAAACCTGAACTAGAAGTTGGGAAAAATCGTTTTTGAGACAATGGAAGAGAGAAATGGAGGAGGTATTCAGTTTGGAGCCAAACGCGGAGTCGTCTAACATACAAGTAACTACTAAATCAACTAAATTGAGTCTCATGTTTCTAATCGAGTGGGCAGTAGTAGTGCAAACAGGTTATTATACCACTTCTTTTTCTACCATGTTCACAAATCGACTTTATCAGATAAACCACAAAAATATGGTCAAGAAAAGTTCTCAAATACACAGAGCAAATTCAGACATTCCGGAAGGCAAACCTGAAATAACCAAATTGGAACATCAGTTAGACTATTATACCACCAGAATGGGCAATCCCTTGAACTGGGTTCAAAGTTCTACTTCCGAATCCCCGTACTCATTGTTCACACTCATTTGTATCACAGGGCTACACCATTTAATGATGAGTTTTGAAGCAAACCTTTCAGCCCTGATTTTAGTCACTATTTTTTTCTGGTTTTCTCTGTACTCCCTTAATTCTATCCAACACCTGTAATTCCAACCCTAATCAAGGGGTAGCCTTTGAAGAACGGCAACAGAAGGCCACCAGGTAACGCAAATCTTGGGAAACACCGATCAGTGCAAGAGAGCTCGAAACCACGGGGTTAAGGGGACCAAAGTGAGTACAGAGAAAGAAGGAAGATAGAAGAGAGAGAGGCTTAGGGAACGGTTACCACCAGAATGGGCAATCCCTTGAACTGGGTTCAAAGCTCTACTTCCGAATCCCCGTAGCCATTTAACCTTCCTCCAGACTATCCATTTGAACATCCACCCGCTCTACAACTTGCTTTGGGGAGGTTGTCAAGTTTTCCACCTAAACTTAAGTTCTGTTATAGATCGTACACTAAAGAGTGATTGTATTTATATAACGCTAACTTTAGGCTATTAAACACCTTCCCTCCTAAGTTTTCGAAGGGGGTAATCGATTTTCAGGTAACTTTCCCCCCCCCTCCACTCCTAAACAGAAAGCTACCTCCCTTATCAAGAAGTATCGGCCAATGAATCTTCTGCCGTCATTTCCTCGCTCGCCTGACGACCTTCCCACGACAAAGCCGAGATTCGTTCATTTACCTGCTGTCTGTCCACTGTCCTCATTAACAATGAAATAAAGCCACTCTCTCCCCTGAGGACTTCTTCACGGCATAGTCACCTCATTCGTCTACAAATGTCAACCTATGAGAGGTTTTACACACTGCATTTGTCTCACTCGTACTGAAACCCCGGAAAGTGGCACCGACTTTCATCACGGTCGACGATACCATTCGACCATTCCACGTGATTGGAATTTCGTACTCATTGAGGGGCATTCGAGTCCATGCGAGGTCCGTTGCAATTAAATGTGGCGACTTATGTAGCCACTACATCGACGTATCCCCATATTTTTTACATCGATCCTAGGAAAAGTGGATCGCATCTTTTTGGTCGCGTGGACGCGACTCTATAAGTTACTATGTCGGTCGGTGGGTAACCGTTTTAATTTTCAATAAGTTTTTTGTCAATAACATCGTAACTATTTGGCCGATTCTAACGAAATTTAAAACCCTTATGTTGTTTTGCATTCTCTTTCGAATGATATAAGTGACAAGGTCCTAACAAAATTAGTTCGGGAATTACTGAAAGTTTTGAAGGTCGTATGGTCATTGGTCACAATAATTGAGAGCACGCGACATAGGTCTGTTGACCTTTTAAAAAAACTTTAAGAGCTCAACTGGCTACTGCCTACTAGGGCAAAAGCCCCCTTTAATCACGATGCAGCCTAATACTAGGGTAGATTAAAAAAAAACAAGTAACAACATGTAACACGTAACAAAGATAAAAGGAAACAAAGACTAAGACAGAAGCTAAAAAAAATTTGGGAAAAAGTCAAATAAAGTGGAAGAGGCCATACTCCTCCAAAAAGTAATCCGCAAGTTTGTGTATACGAACTTGTCCCGAGTAAAAGGACAAGCGGTAGCGACCTTGCTCGTCCCGGAACAGGTAACGTAGGCGAAGATCACCCAGATTGGGAGAGTCAACAAGAATGTGTCGAAAAGTCTGGGGGGACAACGCAGTCGTCCCCCGCGAGCGCTCCATCAAATAGCAGTGCGTCCCGCGAGCGTGTCCAATTCGGAGACGACAGAAAGCGACCTGAAGCCATCGCGGGATTGGGTGGTAAGTTCATGTGAACAGTGGCGGCGCAATGGCACGCAACTTTAAGTTCCCTTCGACCATCTCCCATCTTCTTTGCCAAGCAGCACGGAGAGCTGCCCGTATTCCCGCCATGTAGTCGGTGTGAGGAAAAGCGAAACGCTAATCCGGTCGCAGAGTCCTCGCGGAATCTTCGGCGCGTTCATTCTCCGCAATTCCTACATGTCCAGTAACCCAGCAGAAGATAATCTCGACATCCGCCCGGCTCGGCAAAATCGTGGCATCATGGATATCGCGAACCAGGGGAGGCGGAGATTCCAATGCCCCGAGAGCACTCAGGGCGCTTTGTGAGTCGCTATAGATCACAATCTGGTCTCCGAACCGGGAAGGTCGCGTTATCTCCCGTATCGAGCGGTGTATTAAAACCACCTCGGCCATGAAGATAGACGCAGGACCTGGCAGAGCCCCGCTGACTTTAAACAGAGGGGATAGGGCGTGAAAACCGAACCCCTCTTGAGACTTTGAGCCATCCGTAGACACTGGCACAGTTCTAGCTTGACACAAAGTGTGCTCCTAAAAGGCCGAACACAATACTCACGGCGCTGTACAAGCTTTGGGAGCAGATGCGTAGCGACATATAGTCAAAGGTGGTACCCTCCAAGGTGGCGTCCTGGGCAGAACCAGGGGCGCCACCGGCCCGAGAGCTATACCTAGCTCTCGAAGGAGTTTCCTGGCACTAAATCCAAAGGGCTTAAGGTATGACTGGGGTCGCTTGGCGGCATAGACACCATAGAGATCAGCTGCAGATGCAGTGAGAGCTGTTGGCGACTGAGGGAGGCACTGGGCTCGCGCGTACAGGCGAGTTATGCACTGCACGCGGCGAAGAGCGAGTGGCATCTCCCCAGCATCGACCAACAGGCTCTCAATAGGGGAAGTGCGAAGGCACCGGTCGCAAGGCGAAGGCCGGTGTGGTGGATCGAGTCCACCTTCCGCAATAAACGCTCGGCTGCGGATGCATAAAACTCGCATCCGTAGTCGAGCTTCGAGCGAACAAAAAATCGATAAAAAAGTAAGGCAGTAGCAGTAGCCCTATCAGCACCCCAAGCCCTAAACGTAACGGAACGGAGAATATCCATGGCGCGGGTACAAGAGACCCTAAGGCTGCGAATATGAGCGTCCCAGGTGAGGCGTCGGTCAAATACAAGACTAAGGAAACTGTGCGATTCAACCAGTTCCAGGCGTACCCCATTAAGAAACAAGTCTGGGTCGGGGTGGAGCCGTGGATGGCGGCAGAAGTGCACCACCTTAGTCTTGGCCAAGAAAAACCGAAACCTGTGCGCTTCGGCAGAGTGAGAGACGCGGTTCAATGCCTGCTGGAGTTGACGCTCCAGAGTTGGCATCTGGGCCGCGCCAAAAGAGATCGAAAGTCGTCCACGTAGAGCGTAGCGAGAACATCTTCTGGCAGCACCGAGGTGATGCCGTTGATGCTCAGGGCAAATAGTGTGACACTGAGGACACTCCCCTGCGGGACACCCTCTTCCTGCTCCTTTGGGCCGGAGAAGGCTCCCCCCACCCGTACGCGGAATCGACGATCTCGCAAAAATTCAGATATAAACATTGGGAGGCGTCCCCTCGCCCCCATCGTGTGGAGAGTCTCCATGATACCGTATCGCCATGCGGTATCATAGGCCTTCTCCAGATCGAAAAAGACCGTGGCGTAATGCTGTCTACGAAGGAAAGCCTCGCAGACGGCATTTTCCAGTCGGAGAAGAGCATCCGAAGTGGAGTGGAACTTGCGGAAGCCGCACTGTGCAGAAGACAGATGGCCTCCGCTATCCAGGAAAAAGGCTAATCTAACATTTACCAATTTCTCCATCAACTTGTACACGCAAGAGGTTAGAGAGATTGGGCGGAAACCGGTCGGAGTAGAGTGATCTCTCCCCGGTTTGCGAACGGCGAGCACAGTAGCGATTCGCCAGGAATCTGGAAGAAGCCCCTCCACCCAGATCCTGTTGAACAAATCTAACAGAAAGGACATGCCTCGCTCACCCAGGTGTCGAAGCATGGCGTACGGGACATCGTCCGGACGAAGCAAGAGCGGAGCGCAACTTACTCACAGTAAACCTGTCGTTGAAGGGTTCTCCGCCTCTGGAGGTAAAGTCCTGCCGACGGCCTTCCGCGACATCACGACGTGCATTGAATGCGGAAAAAGCGGTCGCGAAAGATTCCTCCACTGACGCAGGGTCCGAGATTGCGGACCCATTCTCCTGGAGAACGGGAGGAGGGTCCTGCGATAACTTGCCCCGAATCCTTTTGACTCGCTTCCACACCTCTGCTAAAGGGGTTTTCCCGTTAAGTGAAGACACGTATACCCGCCAAGAAGAGGGGCGAGCGTGCTTCGAAATATATCGGAACCTAGCCCTAGCCCGACGAAATTCAGCGACAGTGAAAGCGTTCGGGCGGCGTTTATAGCGCATGTAGGCATAACGCTTCTGTTTGAGGGCAGTCTCACACTCGGCCGACCACCATGGTAGTGGTCGGCGTGCAAAACGGCCAGACGTTCTAGGAATAGTAGTCAGGCCCGCGGCGATGAGGTTGCCGGAGAAGAACTCACCGGCCTCATCTACCGACCTAAACTCCTCAACTGAGATAGAGAATTCAGTCATTTCCTGAAATGCAGGCCACCGCGCCCGCGCCAAGCACCCCCGAGGTGGGCTCTCAGGCGGCAGGTGCCCTGAAAATGATATTTGAATTGGAAAGTGATCACTACCATGGAGGTCATCGACCACCCCCCAATCAAAATCAGGCTGTGCATCCGAAGAGCACAAAGATAGGTCAAGGCAAGAAAATGAAGCGGTCTCGGACAGTGATGCGTAAACTCATCCACGTTTAGGACACCCATCTCAAGCTCTTCGATCAGATCGGCAAGGACTTGTCCCCTGGGATTTATGGAGTAATCTCCTCAAAGACGATGCCTGCCGTTCAGATCTCCAAGCAAGAGAAAGGGCCTCGGCAACCGTGCCACGACGCGGCGGAAGTCCCCTGCGTCGAAGTCAGCTGACGGTGGAATGTACGCAGAAATGATAGTATACCTCCTATCCAGGTGCAGCTGCACAGCCAATGCCTGAAAGGAGGTATCTAAAGAGAAAGGAAGAACGGAGACATCATTCCGGGTTTAAACCGCGCATCCCCCAGCCCGGCCATCCCGCGGTGGTGGGGTAGCAAGACCCTTATACCTCGGGGGGGCAGGCAAGGGGCACGCGCCTAGCATGGTCTCCCGCAAAAAGATAGCTAACGGGGAACGGGACGGAACGAGACGAGCCTCCGCAGCTCCTCCCAGTTGGCCCGGAGTCCACGGCAATTCCATTGAAGGAATATGCCCTCCAGGCCTAGCTCGGAGGAGACGCGGGGGCCCTCCTCGAACAGAAGACCCTCACGGGAATGGCCATACGCTTCCCGCCGGCAGAACCCCGGGCGCTGTTGGCCGGACAAAGCGCTGTCGCCTTCGAGGACTTACTGGGGGAAGGTTGGGCTCACCATGCGAGTCTTTTCGTCCCTCCGCCTCGAAACCTTAGGCGGGCGTTGCGGCTTCGGAGGCGGAGGGCCCTCTTTTCGAGGAAACACCGTCTCCGAGCCACTGGCTCCACCACTAGGCGTGGGCGAAGGAGCCGAAGCTCCTTTGTTGCTGTCCTCCTTTCGGAAAACAGCTTTAGGAACCCCGGAAGATGGCCTGGCAAACAACTTCATGGGTGTTGCCTCCTGTGAGTCTAACGACTCGGTGGAGGCGCGTGGCCGTTTCGCCTTACGGAGAACGGTCAAGCTGGGGGAAGAGAGGGAAGCCCTGGTTTTATCCGGGGCTGGGTATGAACCCTTTTTGCCATCATCTTTACCAGGGGAGCTCCCGGGTTGAGTAGAGCCCGCAGAATGGTTCCGAAGGGGCCAGGAGCAGAGGGTGCCTTTCTAACCATTGAGACATATGACGTCCCAGGCAGAGCCGGGCGCGCCAGGATCAAGTCCTTAGCCTCGCGGAATGAGAGTCGATCCTGGGCCTGAATGGCCAGGATTTCTTTCTCAAGAAGATATGCACCACATTGCTTCGAAGAAGCGGGGTGCGGCTCTCCGCAATTGACACACTTGGCCACACACGATTTAGACTTATCGTGTGCGGCGTTGGAGCAATTTACACAGACTTCGGGTGACCCCGACTTTGCACATCTACATGAGCGATTCGTATGGCCGAAGCGGTGACAGTAATAGCACCGCCGCGGTAGTGGCACGAATGCCTTCACGCGGTAGCGGTACCAACCAGCACGCACCGACTCAGGGAGCTCTTCACAGTCGAACGTGACGAAGAGTGTAGGGGTGGGTCTCGAGGCCCCTCCCTGTTTTCTCATCACACGTTCGACCTTGACCGCCCCATGGTCGGCCAGCTCTAAGGTGATGTCCTCAATGGAGTAGTCAACGAGTTCCCTCGCATAAACTACTCCTTTCACAAAGTTCATGGTAGAGTGCTGCGTCACACTCACCGGGGTGCCATGAAGTGTCCGAAGAGCATTTATCTTGGCCGCCTCGGCGGGATTCGCCAGAAGGCTCCCGTCCGAGAAACGGGTCACCTTCGGCTCTCTACCAATTACACTAGCTAATCCTCTACTCTGATGGATCATGTTGCCCTTGGCCAACATGGTGCCATCAGTGGAGCGAATAACGAGGAAGCGTTTGAAGTCAGTGGGCTCGAAAACGCCAGGTAACCTCTGAATGAGGGGCCCTGATGTTATCAAGGCTCCGCCCTGTGCACTTTTGGTCTTAGTCGGAGGCTCCGGACCCGGGGGGGCAGAGGGGCGGATGTGCCGATCTTGTCTTAGTCGCCTACCAAAGTGGCAGCAGACCCATCCGTCCCCGCAGCACGCGCGGATGGAGAGGAGCCCCGAGTCTTTTTATTCTTCTTTTTAGGAGAGGAGGGCGGGGAATGAACCCGCTTCTCACCTACGCCGGCAGAAGCCACTAGGTCAGTTGGACCGGCCTCAGCCAGGTCCTTCTCCGAAATGGAGAAGGTCCTGGTGGTCGCAGGGGTACCAGTTGGAGGAGATCCCTCCCCTCCTTGTACTGCCTCTGAAACCCCAGCCATTTGAGAAGGACCTTGCATGGGGGTGGATTCGGGTTCGGTGCTTGGCGTCGAGCCCGGATTCCCACCCATGGAAGGCCCTACCGTCTGAGGCTGGGTTGCCTCAAGGACCATCTCTATCTCAGGAGGGGGCCTCCAGTTTGCCATGCCCCCCCCCCCAGGACATCGCAGGTCCCGTTGGTATCATTGTCTCTAGTCGTGTGTGGGAAGGCACAGGCCTTGACCCCGGCAAGGTTTAATATTCTTGCCAGCAGGTCTTTTGAGGGAAGCGACCGAAGGGGGCTGGCTTCCCTCTCCCCCCCTAAGGGTGTTTGCCCTACCACGCCGCTTTAATAGGCTGTCTGCTGTCTTTCTTGGCAGTCCCCTTGGAAAGAAAAGGAGGGACTGCCGCTGGAAGCAGGGAGGTGCCCGAAAGCACCTCCAGAGAAAGGGGTGAGGGGGAGTCCCCTACACCCGTAGGCGTAGGAGAGGACTAAACCTCCTCTCCGGTCAAAGAAATATGGAGGGTCCCCTGTGCAAGCCCAGGGGGGGGAGGACCTCCATTTTTTCTGTGGAGCTGCCCGAGGGCGGCTCCGTTGATGATACAGGGGAAATTAAGGGGAGATTTTGATTTATATCATCATTGGGCATCGTGACCTTGTAATTTCTACGGGACGCAATAGCTCACCTCTCGCAGTTGCCCGCACTGCAAGAGATGCTTACAGGCCTGGCAGAGCCAGGCGCCGCCATTTCGAACCACCCCTCCCGTCTGGTGGCCTGGCAGTCCATCGGCATGGTGGCTCCACCTTGAACATGGCGTAAAATTGATAGAATGTGAAGAGGAAATGAAAAGGAATGTGAGGAAGGTATGGGTGGGGATGAAGCAGGTTGTTAAAAACCAACCACCCCAGACCGGAGCTCAGGGGTTAGGGAACATTGTCCCCCCCCCCCTTAGCCCCGATCCGGGATGGTTGGCTGAGAAGAAGGTCAGTATCTACCCTGTGAAATTAGAGGCTGACCAGAGAAAGTTGTGGGAGAGGTTGTATGAAAAGCGACGAAGTAGCGGAGAAATACAGGCTATCTGAAGGAAGGGAGAGAGGCTAAGCTAGGGCCGGACAGAGCGCTGGATCCCATCAGCACTTTTCGAAAATAAAACTGCGCATCTCCACGAGAGCAGGAATCGAGTTAAACCAGCTAAGTAGGAAGACCAACACTTCCTACCTCCTCGTTCTCACTATTTGAAGTAGAAGGCAAAACACTGCTTCCCTCTTGGTACACTTCCGAGTCACAGGCAGTTTAGCAAAACCGAGACCATCTCTACCCAAATTATTTATTTTCTTATCCATAAATCGAAGGTCGCACACCTTTTGTTTAGTCGGGCTCACCAAGGGCAAGCTAACGCTACCTCCCATTTTGAAAAACATAGTCGCTTCCGAAGGTCGCACACATTCCTTACCAGCTTTCGAGCACTTCTCCAACTACAAGTTCTACCATAAGAACTAACTAAATCAGGCCAGTCTAATAAAAACTAGAGGGACATGATCTAGTGGACTTACAGCGAAAATCTATCAGATTTGGACTCAGAAACCCCAATTACCCATTGTGACATTGGTTTGACCATCAGATCTCTAAAAATGGCCGATTTAGTAGCTCTAGCCATAGGCAGCGCCAACTGGTGGTCAATTTATATATTCATAGTTGAACTCAGCGACCTCAATTACCTTTGGTAGCATTGGTTTTAGCTGACTACATTGCACCAGCGACTCGTTGTGGACAAAAGATGAACATAACACGAGATTTGCATCACCCATAGACCTGCTTGCTTCGCCGCAGTTAATAATGTGATAAATAATAGCGCAGTGAATAATAATAGCCACGAAATCTCAGGGTTCATTGCACAGGGGTTGTAATAAAATCTGTATTCGGATCAAGTAAAGATAGTCCCTCCTAAGACAAAAAGGAGGGATTAACTTTACTTGGTTAATTGGGGGAAGGATGACCTTTACTTGGTAAAATGGGAGGTATACGAGGTTATGACATCGTCACTTTAAAGCTACTGGAATAAGCATAAACTAAGAATCAAACGCATGGGAGGATGTAAGAGAGAAATGATAAACTCCTATCTACAGGAATTTATGTGGCTTGAAAGACAAATGTTCTCAATGATTTTGGGGATACGATTGTGAGCCAATACCGTTTTAATAAGGTTATTAAAATTTAATTTCTAGAGTTCTACAAAGTTTACAATTTTAATTGTTTTAAAAGAAACTTTCTAACAAATATGTTCCTAAATAAATTTTTAAAATTATTTTTATTTTATCTTTGGGAGGGATTAGCTTTACTTGGTAAAATGGAAGGGACTATCTTTACTTGATCCCCTTATTCGCTAACTTATATAGCTCTACAAATAAAGTAATTAAGGGTTTAAGGTAAGGAACCAGTGGGTTGCTGCCCAATCCAAGTGGATTCTATATGGCAGCTAGGGTGAAACGAGACAAATCATCTATAAAAGGTGGAGGAGACCACTTTGTGACAAAAATTTAAAAAACATACAGTTAAAAGATTCCTCCGTCAATATGAATCGAAGACGGGTGTGTTGAGGAATAGTTAAAAGGGTCGGGAAACAGGACAACTGGAGAATAGGGAAATGGGTGCAATCCAATAAAAGGTGGGCAACAGATTGGTCCCCACCGCAAAAATGACAGCAAGGGCTGATATGAGCATCACCCGAAACAAGATGGCCGTGAGTAAGTCTTGTGTGGCCAATGCGAACTCGGCAAAGGGCCACCTCCAACGACGGCCAAGATTCAATAGAATTTTTAATTTTGTATAGTTTGTATTTATTCTGCCACAGATGAAAAATATATTTTCTTATTGAAGGAAAGTAGTACCTAAAAGGAAGAGCCGTGTTCTCAGGGGACACAGAATGTGCTGAGCGGGCCGGCCGATCAGCCTTCTCGTTGCCCAGGACCTCCACATGCCCAGGGACCCAGCAAAAAATAATTCTATATCGGGACGCATTTTGGATGAGCCAGTTGCAAATTTCTGTGACTAAGGGGTGGACGAATTAAAAGATCTAATTGACTGTAAGACACTCCTTGAGTCGGAAAAAATGACAAAATCACTAAAAGGTAAAATTTGGATGAGTCGAAAGGCTAAAAGGATTGCTGAAAGTTCAGCTGTAAAAATGGATGCTGCTGGCGGAAAAGATAGAGTTAGGAATTCTCCTCCTGGGTAGATGGCTGCGGCGCCCACGCCACGGTCCAACTTAGAGCCATCCATGTATAGTGGGCAGCATTGTTTGTGTGAGATCGAATGCTCTAAGCACAGGCTTTTAATGATGCGAGGGTCCATGGAGGACTTCTCCAGGCTCCACATGTTGGTACATACTGTGGGGAGAGGAGCACGCCACCTAGGGGTCAGTAAGGATGGAAGGGTAAGGACCCTTGGAGCACCCAGGTTAGAGAGATAATCTCCTATGTGAAGGTTCAAGGAGCAGGGTAAAGATGGCAACTTATCATATGCCGCCGTTGATTCAGCAGCATACAGGCATCTGTAGACCTCTGATACAGGGGCTTGCTGTACTCGGCAGAGGTATCGCATGCAGATTTGAAGTCTATGGTAGGGCAAGGGAAGTAACCCACTCTGGCAGTAAAGGCTGTTGACAGGAGAAGTACGGAAGGCTCCACTAGAAAGGCGAACTCCGAGGTTTCGAATGGGGTTCAGCATTTTAAGGGCTGAAGGGAAAGACAATGAATAAATGACAGCCATAATCCAATTTGGATTGGACGAGGGCTGTGTATAATGTACACAATGTTTGTCGGTCGCTGCCCCACAAAGTGTCTGAGAGGACTTTCAAAATGTCTAGAACCCGCATAGGTGTAGTAACCAGGATAACTTTGGATTGAGAGTTACGCCAAGAAACCGAAACTCGGAGACAAACTATATCTTCGCTTTGGACGGAGATACATGGCGGAACAAGAACCCCTCTGCCTTGGTGGAAATACATTGCTTTGGTTTTGTTCGTGGAAAAGCGGATACAGCATCAACTGCCAATTGTAGCTGACGTGCTGCTGATGGAAGGCGATGTGAGTGCTAAATCATCGACAAACAGAGTTGCCAATTCACCCTCTGGGAGAGATGACATTGATGGCAATTATAAAATATGACACTTAAAACACTGCCCTGAGGAACTCCCTCCTCTTGGGGTTGCAGGTCAGAGTATGCATCTCCAACACGTACCTTGAAGGATCGAGATAGTAAAAAAAACTTTGAATAAGTGACGGTAAAAGGCCTCTCATCCCCCAGACGTATAGCTGCTTCAAGATGCCGTAGCTCCATGTTGTGTCGTAGGCTTTCTCAATATCGAAAAATATGGCCAGGACTCTGTGCTTTAATGAGAAAGCTTTCCGGACCAATCCCTCGAAACGTACTAGTAGGTCAAGGGTACTATGACCTTTGCGGAAGCCACATTAAAATGGAGAGAGAAGGTGATTGGTTTCTAGGAACCAGTGTAGGCATTCCAACACCATTTTTTCCAGCAACTTACTGGTGAGAGCAGTGGCAGTTCTACCTATGGGCAATATGGGCAGCATGAGCGCCCCTCCAAAACTATAAAAATAAGAATAAAGATATAAATTGAAATAGAATAAATCATAAAAAATAATTATATTTTTTTATTATTAATATAACCAGGCAATGGCTTCGCCACTCCCCCTGCGCTTCGCAACTAAGATTAAAATTTAAAATAAAAAAAAGCAGCCATGGTTAAATTTGTATAAATTTTCTGAACTTCGACCAATTATAATAATTTTAAAAAGAAAAAATACACTAAATTTCTTCCCTTTCAAAATATCACATTGCTAAAATATAGCTATAGAAGAAAATATATAAAAGTAAATTTTCAGAACTTCATCATTTGTAATTCTTTGGGCTTTAACAATTCACAAAATTTTTATAATTATATTTATTTCTGAACTTCACCATTTTGTTTTTTGATATTATAAAAGAATTATGAAAAATAACTTTGATAAAAAAAAACATAAGCATTTGTCCACTGAGGAAAAAAAAACATTTATTAATTTTTCACCCATCTTCAAAAATCTGGTTATACAATTATAGTTAGTGATGAAAAACCATCTGTGACTTTTCACAAAAATAATTTGTTACCACCGAACGACAAAAATAGAAAATCAGCTCAGTTTGGAATTCAGTTTTTCATTATAATTGTTTAAAATTCTTATAATAGAGAACTGAATTTTTATAATAATTGGAATTTTTTTTTTTAAAGAATAAAGAAAATCGAAAAAATCATTGATTTATTTTATAAAAAAATCAAGTGATTTAATCAATGCCATCCCTGCCACAAACCTTTCCCTAAAAGACCTGCACAATGCAAAATTTCTTAGTAGGCCTATTTGTTCTCCAATGCTTTCAGATTAGTATACTATCAGGAATAAAGTTTTATACTTAATACTTTAACATATTTGATGTTATTTTTATAGTTTTGGTTAAATAGTTAAGTATATAAATATATTACAAACGAATCTTGCATCAGGATTCTGTCAAATAACCGCAAGTGTATAAAAAAAGATCCCTTGTGGCTTTTGTCATCTGTTATATTATATTGTGGGGGACTTTGATTTTGTCTTCCCCTGGTGATGGTGCTTTTTGTGGGTGGGTTTTGACGGAGGCGGATGACCTTTGATAGGCCCTTGTGGTTTTTGTCATCCGTGTAATTATGTTATGTTATGTTATGTTATGTTATGTTATGTGCTATTTTGTGATATAGCTTTTTGAGTAATTTAAAATATCTATAATAAATAAATAATATATAAAAAATATTATAGTATAATAATATATAATATAAAAAATAAAATAAATAAATAAAAACTTATCTATACTCACAGATGTATCATTAACAGATTGTTTAATGTAGGGTTTAATTGTGCTGATATTTTCACAACATTGAGAGGAAATTGGTAAAAATGGCAAAATGTTTTGTTGTATAAATAGTTAAAAGGACTTTTCTTTAGGTTTTATTCAAATAAAACATACATCTCATATGTCCTGAAATAGAATGAAGAAAATATTACATTTCAGATTACAGACTAAAAGTTTAATAAATTATGCTTAATGGCATTTTAAATTGTACTAAACTATTCATGCATTGGTCAGTTATGTTCAATTTTAGCGCATGGGCACTTTTGAAATATTTTAAAACATCCTCTGCCACTAGCTAGGATGAGAAGCTGTCTACTTCTACAACAAAACAGGCCTCGACAGAAATGGTCTTTGGGCCTTCAGGTGATGATAAAGACCCATTTGCCTCTACTTCCCAGTAAGATTCCTCCGGTGAGTTTGTTGGCACATATGTCTGTGAATGTGTGCATTTATGTGTGCATCTCTGCAAAGCATTTTAGAAGTTTATTGTATCATTGAGGCTTATAACAGTAGTGAAAAGTAATGAAACCCACTACATTTAAAAAAAAAACCCCTCTTTTCAGTGTGTTTTGTTGGAATTGGGTTGAGGAATAGGTTCTTGCGGTTTTATCAAATTTATTCATTACCATTAACAATTTTAGAAAAACATCATTTTTAATTGATAAAAATATGCAATTTAATCAATAATGTATTCTCCATTGTTATTTACGACTTCTACCCAACGTTCAACAAGTTTTTTGATGCCTCAGCAATAAAAATCTCTGGATATTGCCTCAAAGAATTCGTCTAACCATGGTTTTTAATTCCACATCAGTATTAAACGAAAAGCTGCGCAAATTATTGGAGAGCGATAAGAACAGATGGGCAAATTATTGGAGAGCGATAGGAACAGATGGGCAAATTATTGGAGAGCTAAGTCTGGCGAATATGGAGGATGTGGCAGGATTTCCCAATTAAGCGTTTGGATGGCGTCTTTTGTCATATTGGCAATGTGAGGATGAGCATTGTCGTGTTGCAAAGGACTCCATAACGTCGATGAGGTCGCCTTTCATGAATAGCTTTGGTGAGTCGATACATTTGTTGAACATAGAGTTCTGCATTGACAATCTTGTTATTCACAAGGAGCTCATAAAGAATGATGCCTTCACAATCCCACCACACACACAGCATCGTCTTTGGTTGATGAAGTCCTTGCTTTAATCGCGGAAGTGTTTTTTTTATTGGGGCTAAGCCATTATTTTTGATGGTTCATGTTGTCATAAACATACCACTTTTCATCACAGTGATGATGCAGAGAAGAAATCTGTCCTTATATCCACGAGTAGCTTTGTGACCAGCAAGCAAACCTGCGGCAATTGTGGAGCATTGAAGTTTGTTGCTTTCGCTCAAAGCGTGCGGAACCCATGCACTTAGTTTTTTAACTTTCCCCATCGAATGAAGGTGATTCACTACAGTTTTCTGATCACACGCAAATTGTACAGCCAATTCTCGAGTCAATTGATGAGGATTTTCTTGAAGAAGTTCGTTCAATCAATCTTTATCCAACTTAATGGGGCGACCAGAATGTGAAACGTGAAAACCACCATTGAGCTGTCCTTTCTGATAAAGCATTTTCTCTGTACAAAGCACAAATATCGTGAAGAGCTTTGGCTGAGTTTGCATTGTTCCCGTCTCGATTGAAAATGAATAACAACAAATGTCAAAAATGCGCCTTTCTTTCAACTTGACATTCTATTTTGAGGGTACAGAACAAAAAATTAAATTAACACAACTTTTAAATAAACCGCAATGACTTATTACTCAACTTCAAGACGTAGCCTAAGCAAAAGCCTAATAGTCTACGCTGTTAAGAGAAGTAGCCTAACCTTTGCAAATTTTGCTCTCATTATTTATTATGTTTCTTAATATGTGCACAAATCCTGTCAACAAAACTTAAATCAACACATTAAAAAAAATGCAAGAACTTATTCCTCAACCTAATATTTAGGCAGTTTTTTTAATGTGAAATCGGAAATACTAGTGCCCCATCCCCCTATGAGTTACACCTATGATTATCTAACTTATTTGTGTATATTATTTCTCTTGTTTTTTCAATTAGTTGCCTAGAGCAGAATTTACTCCTGAGGATGAGTCTCAGTCCACCAACCCCACTAACTGGCTGTCAGTTCTGACTGCAAGAATTCGGACACAACTGGTTTCAAGAGGATCAAGTCAAGTGTCATCTGATTTTGTATTCCCTAAGAACACTGACGGAAGAAGTTGTCACCATCATTACTTCAGGAAGTCATTGGTTAGTGGAGAAAATATAACCAGAAGTTGGTTGGTCTATTCCTTGAAAAACAACAGCCTTTTTTGTTTCTGTTGCATATTATTTTCCAAGAAGAAAATAAATTTAACAAGTTTGGGACTAACAGACTGGAAGCATGCAAGCTCATTGCTCACAACACATGAAGACAATTCAGAACATCTAAATTCTATGAAAATGTGGAAAGAATTATCAGTGAGGATGAGAAAGGGAGAGACCAGTGACAAGTGGGAGAAGGAACTTCTGGAGGCTGAGAAGTTAAGATGGAGAGCGGTACCGACACGCCTCACTGCTATTGTGCATTCTTTGTCAGTTAGGAATTTGGCACTAAAGGGGCATACAGAAAAGTTATTCTCGCCATCAAATTGCAATTTTCTGAAAGAAGTTGAACAAATGGCAAAATTTGATCCTATAATGCAAGAGCACATTAGCCATGTCCAAAAAGTATATCCTGTTACACCAGTTACTTCGGCCACCACATACAAAACGAACTCATTGATTTCTCGAGCAGCAAGTTTGTTTTTTTTAATAAATTTAAATTGCACTCTGAATATCAACCACGCTAAACAGTTGTCAATTGTGATTCAAGTGGTGTCAGTGGAGAAGAAACCCCATATAAAGCAACATTTCATGGGTTTCTTGGAGGCAGAGAAATCCACAGGTATAGCATTCTTGATTTTGAAGAGACTGGATGAGCTAAAAATTCCTTTCATACACTGTAGAGGACAATCATATGACAACGGGAGTAACATGAGGAGAAAAAACAAGGGTGTTCAATCTAGGCTCTTAGAAATTAATCCGAGAGCTCTGTTTGTTCCATGTGGAACTCGCTCTTTGAATTTGGTGTTGGCCCAAGCTGCTAAGGGATCTATTGATGCCACAAATTACTTTGGTTTCTTGCACAAACTTTACAACTTGTTTTCAGCCTCCACACAGTTATGGACAATTTTGAAAAATTATGTGGACATCACATTGAAGATGTGGTCTGATACAAGATGGGAAAGCAAGATCAAGAGTGCGGAACCCCTGAGATATAAGGCAGCTGTAGTGAGAGATGCACTGATCGAGGTGAGGGACTACACTAACGAATCAGTAGTAAGAGTAGAGGCTCAATCTCTAGCCAAGGGGGTTGGGTCGTACCGCTTTGCCATTTGCTCAGCATGTGAGCGAGCAGATGCAATCTCCTAGCATGAACATTGCTGTTGCAGTAAATCTTGTAAAGAAAACAGAGGTCTCCGCAATTACAGGGCAACAGGTTTTGTGGCTGCACAAATGGCAGCCTCAGATATATGTGAACAAATGAATGTAGAGGCTGTGTTAAAACAAAAACGGGCATTTCTCCTATGAAGCATTTGTTGAGCCCTTGATTGATGCTTTGAAGAAGCTAGAGGTGTCATTTTTCAATGCTGTGGTAGATTCTGCAATATTATCAATTCAGGAAATATTTTCCGCATTGGAAATTGCGTGAGAGAAGTTTCGAGTGCACACATTTTCAAAATCTCACATTTGAGGAGCTAACAGAACAATGCAAGAACCTTAGTACTATGCTAGACTTTATGGGGCAATCTGACTTAGATGGCAAAGAGCTTGCACGGGAGCTTAAGAAATTGCCTGGCTTGCCATCAAAGACCATATCCTTGCTTGAATTGCTGACATTTATCCATGAAACGGAGCTCTCTGAAATATATCCAAATTTGTGGCCGCTCTCAGAATTGGTCTTACACTTCCAGTCACTGTTCCTGAAGCAGAGAGGAGCTTTTCAAAGATGATCAAATTTTACCCGAGATCATCTATGTCACAGGAGCGTCTTACTGGTCTTGCCATCATCAGTATAAATCATACAATTTCCGGGCAGATTTTGTATGCTGATTTAATTGATGACTTTGTATCAAGTACGGCAAGAAAAGTCAAGTTTTAGATAGCAGGTGTATTGTGGAGCAATTTGATTTGTTTCTTGCTCTGACTTTAATAAAACACCCTCTTTTAAGTGTCTTAATTTTATGTGATAGAGCATTTATATAATTTACAAATTAAATTCTCTAGCTTAATTATGGCAATTTATTTTGTACTTTTCTTGTTCATATATATATATATATATATATATATATATATATATATATATATATATATATATGGCATGGTATATGACCGAGTACGTATGTACATTTGCTCCGTACCTGAGTAACTCCATTCCACTTTTCTCTAAGAGTGATTTATTTTTACTTTTTTTTTAGGTCTTTAACCAGGGACGATTCATAATATTATATAGCTATTGCCATTTGCCGTGTTTCGAGGATTTAATTAAACAACTAGGGCAAAAATATACTTTTAATTACATAAAAAAAATGAAATATTAAAACTTTAAACATACTAATGCTATAATAAGAGGATCTAAATAAAAATTAATACTAACAATGAGTACTACGCGATGGTTGACGCAAAAGTTCACTTTAGCACGGAATGGTAACTAACAAATATGAATAAGTTTTGTATTCCTTTTACCTTTAACTAAGAGGGAGTCTGAAGTTGGACGACCTTGAACGGGAACCTCCTAGATGAGATGATTCGAGATGTGTTTGAAGGGAGCCTCCTCGCTGCCATGAGACTGGCTCGAAAACCAGCTGATCGTCTCTCTGGGAGAAGACGCTTATTGAGGCTATTTGGGAAGAACAGCTGATGCTTATCCCGAGGTAGGTGGAGAGTGCGTAGCAATGCTTTTTGACTTAAAGATATAAGCGAGGGGATTGTGGATGTACAGGTTATTCCAATCCCTGTGTTCTACTTGCAGGCTTCTCGATGATGAGACTTGACCAAGAAGTGAATCTTTTCTAGAATGCGAATTCACGTTGGTATTCGTCAATGGTGAGGGTTATCTGTTTTTATTCAGAAAAACTGAAATAGGGGAGTTCTCTGGACGAGAATGGTATGAGAGTGTCTCAATACCACTGGTCTACTCTTCAAAGTGACCAAAGGAACAGCATCAGGAAAAAAAATCCTGCTCGGTTCCACTGTCTTCTTGATTCCCGGTTTGCCTCCGGGACTCATCTTCTTGTCTCGAGTGCTACTTCAATCCTTCTTACATTTCTCCAATCGAATTATATATACGTCGATTATCCCCTGGGTGGAGGGGAGAGGAGACGAGGGCCCACCTTTAAGTCTCTCTCCTAGAGCATATATTTTCAACGTTGTGACCATTCGCCCTTCTGGTTTACGTACAGAGAAGTGAAATTTCGTCTATTCGGCGAAAATAGACAAACAATCGGAGGGGACAGTGAGCCTGTTCATAGATTTTTATTCTAAAGGCTATCCCACCCTCCTATGTTTATATTAACGGACTACGAAATCTGCTTATTGTAATACTTCCTTGCAAGCGACCTCGAGGATCCTTGGGGTAGCGGGGCAAAGGGGAGAGGGGGTAAAGTATCGGACCATATGGAACTTAACCGGTGACGCTGTATAAACAAACTAGCGTCTGTTAGTCCTTGATATTTATTTCCCCACAATATATATATATATATATATATATATATATATATATATATATATATGTGTGTGTGTGCGTGTGTGTGTGTGTCCTTCCTACCACTTTTCGTATTTGCAGATAGGCAGGAGAGGGCTGAGCATTCATGGTTTTTATTCTTAAGCTCCCCAAATTTGTTTAATAAAGTTATTTGGGGCAAGTTATTTCTGTTCTCTAATTTACGCGGATTTGAATGTATTTTGGCGAACTGTGGTGAGGGGGCGCCGAAAATGAGGCTTGCCCAGGGCGCCATTTAGGCCAGGACCGCCCCTGGGTGAGAGCTATAGGGCAGTAGTGATCTACGTCCAACCCGTCCCTGCCCGGTTTGACAAAGGGAAGGATGATCCCAATGCGCCATGATGAGGGGTAAAAAACATTCACCCATATAAAGTTGTACAAATCAAGTAAGAAGAAAGTAGAGTGTGGATGTAGGTGCTGAATCATATAGAAATGGATCTCATCAAGGCCAGGGGAAGTAGATCTGCAAAGGGACAAAGCGCTTTGCAGCTCATAGATGCTGAATAGAGCGTTATACGGAAGGTTAGATTTTGTTGTGAAGTTGAGAGAATGAGATTCTTCCTTTGATTTGTAGGATTGACACTGCTGACGCGCGGAAATGGTCAGCAAAAGCATTGCTGACCGCCAGGCTGTCATTCTCTAAGAAACTGTAAGTTGAGTGTGGGGGTATGATGATCAGCATAACAGCCCCTGATCTTATTAATCCTCTTCCAGATCTTAGCAGTAGGTGTCATAAGAGGAAGTTGATGAAACGTAACGGCGCCATGAATTTCGGCGAGCCTGACGAAGGGTTCTTTGGCGAAGCGCGCGAGCTCGGTTTCGGTCGACCTTGTTGCACAAAGTTGGGTTCTTTCGGAATCGGGCATGGGTTAACTTGTAGTTTTTGATAGCTGTTGCACACGCCGAGGTCCACCAGGGCACGGTTGAGCGACCCGTGGCGTCGCCTCCGTGTGATAGTCTGTGTTGCTGCATTGTAGATAGTCGATGTAAAGTATTCTACTGCCGCGTCCACTCCATTGAAGGTCCCCAAGGATGCACTTGTGAAGGACGCCTCTTGGAATAACTCCCCAATCTGCATGACCTAAGTCCCATCTAAGGGAAATGGTTGTATGAGGGCTAACTTGAAGGGTCAACAAGGCAATAGGGAAGTGATCACTCCCATGGAGATCGTCAAGAATTGACCATCGAAATTCCTTGAAGCAATCCGGGGGACAAACAGACAGGTCAACACAGCTAAAAGAGTCTGCCTGGACATGATACGAGGTAAAATCGCCAGTGTTTAAAACACAGAGAAAGTCAGATAATAAAAGAGACTCTAAAACACTGCCTTTGGCATTTCGAGTGATGTCACCCCAGTATGGGTGACGGGCGTTAAAATCTCCTAGTAATAAGGGCAACTGGTCTATAAGTTCTAAAAGGTCAGGTCTTGAGAATGATAGATAATGGGGTAGGTAAATAGAGCAAACGGTAAAAAGCTTAGTAAGAAAAACCCTCACGGCAACAGCTTGGAGGTTAGTATGTAGGGGGATGGGAGATACATGGTGTGATGAACATACCATGATTGACAACCCCCCCCCCCCATGAGAGGAGCTTCCAGCAGGAGCAATAGAGTTGAAAGTTAGAAAGCCGGGTACCGGCGGAAAGGGTCGTATACCTAGTTTATTCTCCTTAAGACAAATAAGAGCGGGGTGGATAGTTGTCAAAAGAAATTTGAGTTCTTCCCACTTTGGAAGAACGCCTTGGCAATTCCATTGTAAAATGGAAGATATTATGAGGGGCGGTTAGATACCACTGTGGATATCTTTTTCTCTTTTGTGGCTGATATTGTATTTGAGGTTCGTCCCAAAGAGCTTGGGAGACGGAGAGCAGATTCTGAGGAGCCTGCTTTTGCAGAAGAACCGACCGAGGCCCTTGATTGTAATTCAGGCTCACAACCTGGCGGAAAAGGAAGATTGAGAAGGGATTTTCGACTTTGGAAGAACGCCTTGGCAATTCCATTGTAAAATGGAAGATATTATGAGGGGCGGTTAGATACCACTGTGGATATCTTTTTCTCTTTTGTGGCTGATATTGTATTTGAGGTTCGTCCCAAAGAGCTTGGGAGACGGAGAGCAGATTCTGAGGAGCCTGCTTTTGCAGGAGAACCGACCGAGGCCCTTGATTGTAATTCAGGCTCACAACCTGGCGGAAAAGGAAGATTGAGAAGGGATTTTCGACCGGTAGATCCGGATTCATGGGTCGAGGGTATTTTCGGTGTCTGAGGGGTTGGTCCAACTGCCGCGATTGGTGATGTTGGAGTATCAACTGCTTCCATCGGATCATGGGTAGAAGGGTGAGTGGAACGGAGAGGCGATCTGAGCAAAGGTGTGTGGAGCTAAGTGTATATCTGCCATCGTTTGGATCAGGATGAGGCCTAAGTCCTGTGAAGGGTGGGACGGACTTAAGGGCATAGAATGTTCAGCCATAGTGGAAGAGTCCATTGAAGATTCTCGGGGTTCGGCCGAGTCAGCTCCAGAGGCTGCCCGCTTATTGGTGGTCGATGACCCAGGTGAGGAATCCTTCCTCTTACCACTGGGCTTTAGGTTTCGTGACCGGGTGGATGAACCTTCACTGGTCGATGTTGAGGATTCTTTCAGAAAGCGTCTGATGTCCTTCAAGTGTCTGACCCTGAGCATCTTTCCCAGCTAGAGCTGCTGGAGAGAGGGGGGCTACATTGGTTATCTCAGTGTGAGAGCGATGCTTCGACTGCATATCCTGAATGTTTCTGCCGCTGCGAGTAGATGTAGGATGAAGTGCTTCAGGCTGGTCGGAACTCAAGCGTGATGGTCGGTTTCGTCCAGCGTCACGTTAAACGCAGAGAAGAGCCGGCCGAGTGGCGAGGTTTGTGCTCCATACGCTGGCGGGCCTCTCTTATATCTAGACATAGGGAGTTGCGCAAAGCGAGCACCTCCTTTTCATATAAAAATAGAGCAGACTTTTGACACAGCACTGTAGGTACCTTCGCAGTTGGCACAGCGAGGTGTTTTGGTGCATTCGGGGCCATGGTAGTCAGAGCTACAATTCACGCAGGAACGGGGGTGTCGACAGGCACGGCCAACATGTCCAAATTGATTGCAATTGAAGCATCGTCTGTGTAGTTCGATGTAGGGACTTACCGGGACACGCAGGTACCCAGCTTTAATATACTGCGGCAATTCTTGTCGTTCAAATGTTAAAATCAGTGTGGCGGTTGGGACTCTAGTAGAGTCTCATGTTTTAGTTACCCTGTGTACGTGTGTGACACGTTGGGTACTAAGGTGGCTCTGAAGGCGGGTGGGGTCGTAGTCCCTTAGTTCGTATGAATGGACGACATCTTTGACAAAATTCAGACGCGGATGGGGAGAGACAGTTACTGGAATTTCAGCTATCAAAGATAGATTTCGCACAAGGTTGTGTTGAGAGTGGGATGACACCTCGACTACGACATCACCCCTACCTCTTGACCACATCCAGCGGGGTTAACCACAGCGGGACTCAAAAGATTCATTGACGCCAAACACATAGACTTTTGCAAGTGGGGTGTCGGATGAACTCATGACAAGAAAGAGAGTATAATCTAGATCTGACTCTACTTCGTTGGAATAGGGGTCCAACGAGCGAGGGAAGGCCTAAAGGGGAGCTAAGGAACGTTTGGCACGAGAACCCTTACAAGAAGGGGAGGTTTTAGGTTTATGGCTAGCCATTGCAAAAAGAAAAAAAAACTTCGTATTCTCCCTCGGGACTTCCCACCATGGAGGCCTACAAGGGCCCGGCACTACTGCAACTCTACAATCAGTTACGTCCGATATGTCCTCTTTGATAATGGATACGGATCCACCACACCATCTTTAGAAACCTAAGAGGCTGCTCGAGTTCTCCTACGCACGGAGAAAAGGGGCCAACGATGGGTTTCTCCTTGGGCATTCGGTAGAAAAAGACGGTGAAGATGCCCAGCCTCCTCCACCTTCGTGAAAGAACAATTCGGAATCAATCCATAAGACGAGGAGAGGTCGGGTATCTATAAGGACCACTAGATAAGTGAAGGAAGAGGGGGAAATAAAGGGCAGTGGAAGAACGTAATAGGGGAGGAAAGAAAGAGGGACATGTTAAAAGTCTTGTTGGCAGCACCATGGGTCCCCTAAGAGGCCCAGGGCTGACCCCCCCTCGCCACGGAAAGGCCAGAGCCTCTCTGGGAACAACCCCTGAAGAAAAGTAAAGTAATTAAAACTACGCTCCTTAGCACTACCTCAGAGAGGAACTTATGCCTTCGTTGGTTTCAACTGGCATGTTTACTCCTACAAAATGATGTCACAATGAGATTTTTCTTAGCCCTACCTATGGAAGAAGAATGGAAATTTTCCCAGAATAGTATTTAAAAATATTCCATTTTACAACCTTGAATGAATAGAGCATTTTGTATTTCTATCATCTATTAAACCGTCAACTTTTATTGTCACAAATGATTTGGTTGAGGGCTGAACACAATAGTGCAAATCCGAAGTGAGAAAAGCCAGTGACGACGCCCGACGAAATAGAACAAAATATCCTCCTTGCTTATGTATATTCTTCTTTCCATAACTCGCTGTTATCAAGTATCCCTTTCGCCATGGACATTTCTTAATCGTAAGACTAATGCATACAGAAAATATATCAAAATATTTTATATATTATATAAATAAAATGATGTAAGATCCTCGTGATTACTATGGTGAGTGGAAGACGGGGATAAAGAGATGAGCAGCAATTAAATAGTTGTAATCATATGATGCGTGAATAGTTGGTCGAGACTAGGTTACTGACTCAACACATGTACTTGCTTGCAATACTTTCATACATTCTCTAAAGGATTGGATTAATATTCTGCCCTCTAAAGTCGAGGGACAGTGAAAGAAATAATTGGAAAAGTTTCATAACTGCAAGTTGGAAATACGCAAGATTAGCTCTTTTACACCTACAATGTCACCAGTTGTATGTGTTGCCTATTTTTATAATATATATATATATATACACAGGGGTAAAGTACTCTTCCTCGTGTGGCCTATTTTTATAATATACATACATAACATACATAAAAAGGAAGAAAGTACTCTTCCTCGCAAACCCCGGTAAAGAACCTTCTTTAGTCGCATGAAATCAAGATAAATGCACAAGATTTGAAAGGTTTATAACAAATACTTACTACCCTTCTTGAGAAATAAAGGTGCTATACATCTGCGAGAACAGAAGGGGGACGGGGTCCAAATTATATAAGATTAATAGCCGAAGCAAAGGAATAGGGTCCAATAATCTTGATGAAAGGTGGCCCAACTTTAGCTCTAGATAGTTGTCAGAAAATATCAACAGAGCAAATTTAAGATAGATACATTAGGTGCTAACAAAATCAAATGACAAATCTCGAGTTTTCCAATATTCAGTCGGGGTATATATTCAACCTATCGCCCTCTTAACCCTACACACTTATCCAACCTATCGCCCTCTTAACCCTACACACTTATCCAACCTATCGCCCTCTTAACCCTACACACTTATCCAACCTATCGCCCTCTTAACCCTACACACTTATCCAACCTATCTCCTTCTTAACCCTACACACCAAAAACGGCTCCAGTCTCCATTCGCTTAGGATACTGCTAAACCTCTCCTCTGCCGCCCTTCTCTGGCTCTGTTCAATAATTTACCCAATGGTCCTTGTAAACTAGTGCAGTATATTATGGGGCAATAGACACTTCGGATTATATTCGGGGCAATAGACACTTCGGATTATATTCATGCATAATTGGGGTCAGTGTCCCTGGTTTACCATGTAGCTCTTGGACCATTTACTTCCCTGAGAAACCCTGGAATTACTGGTTCTACTTTATCTCAGACAAAATGAGCAGATGGGTAGAGCAGTTTATCATACATTTCTAATAAATTTTTCTTTTCTTTTTTTTTTTCAAAAATAGACGAGAAAGCAACTAAGATATTACACAAAATTTGTAAAGTTTTTTTTTATTTTAATTTCAAATGGATTTTTTTTTTTTAGGAATAGGATTAACAATTGACCCAGGGACCAAACGCTAGTGTTCAAATGGGCAAAACTACTCCTTAGATAGTATGGTAAGAATCTTTCAGTATTCGCGGAGTTGGTTATAAATTTTCTCGTTTAGGTTAGGTTGTTTGTATCTACGTCACCATATAGAGATGATTCGCTCCCTACGCCAGCCTAAAAGACCAAACCTATCAATACATTATTTAGTTTTTAGAATTTTACTTTAATATTTGCTGTTGTGGACCCTCTATTCTGCTAATGTATATAAAATGGGATCCTATTCTTCAAATGAGCAAAACTGGGACTTCAATTATTCGAATGGGTCACTTGGAGCGGTATTCTTCAAAAGTTCCAAAATGAGTCAATATTTTTTCAAGTATTTGGGATAAAGGTGGACCTATTACCGACCTCTTATTAAAAAGCATCGAACGGCTTTAAATCGACGCTAGAATAACATCTCATTTAGGGAAAATAGACAAAAGATGGTCTGCTAACTGATAATGAAATATATCCTGACCTTACAGAGCCAACAGCACAAATGCTACCAAAACTGACAAGTTTCCTACAACTACAAGAGTAGAGAATAAATTATAATATGCAAACCAAACAGATTAGTATTAAGTAGCCAAAGTAAATGTTAGTGATATTTTTTCATAAAAGTTGAATATAAAAATGCAGCGCTCAGATTATAATATTCCTTCAACAATAATAAAGAAAACTGAACATATGACTTAGGCCTACTGCAACTTGCTAATAAGCGTTATTAGGCCTTCAAATGATCATCACAAAGGCGAGTAATAGGAGGCAAGCCACTCATCAATCAGACAATCATCGTCAAAAAATCATCACACAATCTCGCTTCAATCAAGAATAAGAAAACAAACAAATACAATGGAAATTCTTGACTTACTTTTTGGATGGAACAGGACTGCTTGGTTGGCCCCCGTTCCTGTTGTCTCCGACGCGACAGGCAACCACATTATATGCTGTGTCGTAGAAAATGTGAGATTGGAGTTCTAGGTATAAATGCAGCGTGAAATTGAGAGAAATCTCGAGTAAGTACACTACCCTCATAACATCCCCAAGTTTAAATGAATGAAGACAAATCCATTGGGGAGAAATAAAGCCAATTTGAGGTAAGTGAGAAAGGATTATGATAAAAGATTAGATAGATATGTTCCCAGTTGCATAGGGAAAAGGGAAGAGAGATATAGGAAATAGAAGAAAATGGATTAAAAGGGGGTAAAAAAAAAAGATAACCACCAATGCCAAGGATTGGAAGAGCTGGGCTTCACATCTAGCGGTCAGAAAGAAACAAAGTAGGGGCCAGTCTTTGAAAGAGCACTGCCACCAAGACGATAGTAAGAAAAAAGAGAGGCAAAGTAAATAAAAGTGGATATAAGGAAGATAACAAAACTTAAAAGAGGAAAATGATTAAGTCAGAAAAATTAGATAATTCCAGGGAATGGGGTAAAAATACAACTACCTAGTGAAAGCCATTAATTAAAAACCCAAGGAACCATTCATATCTACCATGTCTAAAATAAAAAAAAAGCAGGCTGTAGAAGTAAATCAAAGAAAATGAAAAATAATCAAATTGAATACAAGTGGCAAAGTAAAATAGATGGAAAAAATTATTCAATAAAAGATGGGTAAAAGTAAGTTACAAAAAAATGAATACAGTGAAAGGAAAGAAAAGGATGAAAAAAAACAACAAAAACTTGAAGATGAATAAAATCAGAACCAAAAATCATTCTTCTTGATCTCATTCCCCCCAAAATGGGCGGGCAAAGACAAGCCAAGGGAGGAGCTGTCACATGAACACTGCTCAGGGATGGCCGAATGGATCAAGCATCTCGTCCACTGATGGCAGCGTTTGTGGGTTCGAATATCGCCACCCTCGCGCGATGCTTCTTTCTTTTCCCACCGTCTCCTTTCATTTCTCCACCTTCTGCTTTAACCCCCCCCCCAATAACTGCCCTGCCCTTCCCTTCCCTTACCTTTATTTTGCTTCTTCCGTTTCCAGTTATTGCATATCTTCACCATGCACACAGAGAGGATGATGGCCACGATGAAGAACAGAATCCCTCCCACAATGGCCGCCGTGATTTCCTGAAGGTTAAACTGGACTCAAAACGATGTTTGGGGTTTTGCTGTATTTTAAAGCAAAAACCAATGGGGGTCAATCTCCGCTGCCAAATTTGGGAGAGTTGTGTAAAGCGGTGAAATTGTGGGAAGTGAGACAAGCACGACGCCATCCACCTTTCCGAAACCAGGCAACTTCTATCCGCACAACACAGCATCCAATTTCGAGATTCAAACCACCACATCAACGCCGCCCTACGAGATATCGAACCAGAAGAAAACATCCCACGTCACACACGTGTCGCTCTGGAAATGTATGTATGACCCATACTCTTGTTGCAATCAGACACAGTTCAACACATTCACAGCATGCCTGCCATACGCACAACCGAGGTCAAACCTGAAGATGCACAGAGTGCAGGTGGGAGAATCCTCATAGTTGGTGTTCATCGACGCTGTCAGTCTAAGGGATGAGCCTAAGCTGGGAAGGGGCAATAATCAAGTTAAAGGGGGGAGGGGGACTCCTCGGGGCACTAGGGCCAGAGGGGCACGCAACTCATCTAAGCTATCATTTCCTTGAGGGTTTGAATCAGTTGACTTTTATGGATCTCGCCCATTGGGATTTTTGGATGTTTGTAGTTTGAATGTCAATTAGTTTAGAATGGGGGTTGACAATGTGAGGTGTGTAGTGGAATGGAAAAAGAAGGCGTACTTGCAAATGTTTAATAACGCATAACAATAGGAGCAGAATGAATGAAGCAGACAAAAAATGAATGAGGATCCCGATGGGAACATGAAGATTAATGAGGATTCCAATGGGAACAGGAAGGTAAATGAGGATCTTGATTGGAACAGGAAGATGAATGAGGATTCTGATGGGAACAGGAAGATGAATGAGGATGCCGATGGGAACAGGAAGATGAATGAGGATGCTGATGGGAACAGGAAGGTGAATGAGGATCTCAATGTGAACAGAAAGATGAATGAGGATCTTGATTGAAACAGGAAGATGAATGAGGATCTTGATTGAAACAGGAAGATGAATGAGGATCTCAATGGGAACAGGAAGATATTCTGGAAGGAAATGAGAAGGATGAGGAACCAGGAGAAGAATAGAATAACAGTTTGCACATCAAAGACAAAGATGGCTGGGTACTTATGAACAATGCAGAAGGTCACTCCAAACAAATTAAATAGACAATCTAAGAAATCTTTCCACTCTGAAACCAGGCTCCCATCACCACAAAAGCATCCAATCAGACATATCGCACAAGGCATACAATCTCTGGGTCCAAACCAAGTCTTCAACCAAGTCTACAGACATCCCCCCGGAGGAAAGATCTCTCCCACACCCAAAATGGTATGCCCTGTGCAGTCAACACCAAAAACTAAACACATACAAATACCGCACCTACCTGACATATAATACCCCCACCCCTCAATCACTAGGAGCTACTACAGTTCAACACCTAAATACATGCCCAAGACAAGCACAGATGAGACAAAATCTCCAGATACCCGGAATGAGGAATCTCTGGGAGAACCTTGTTCGGTCTGAAGGGCTTGTCGTGGCTGCTGACCTAGGAAAAGTGCCCTAGTAGGGGGCAACATAACTAAGTAGGTCAAAAGTAGATGGCGAAGATACTTTGATGAGTTGTACTTACTTTACTTTGTCACCCCTCGGTTTCTCTTTAATTGAACCTGGCAGCTCTCAGTAAGGCTGCTACGACATGTCTCCTCCAGAGGCTATATTGAAAGAGGTTCTTAGAACATCGAAAGGGCAAGGGGTGGGCAGGAATGAATGATAAGGGAAGTGCTCTCAGGTCGCTGGAGGTTGTGCCAGGGCCGGTCTGTGTACACGAACCCGTCCCCGAGTACAAGGAAGAAGCGCTAGCGACCTCGCTCGTCTCAGTATCGGGACGAGGTGTAATTACTTCCATAGTACTACTTTAGGTAGCTCGGGTTGGATGAGGATGGATGTTAGTTTATAGCAATAATTAAACTTTGTTTAGTAGTTTCTCTTTGGTTAAAGTGTGTTCGAAAGAAACATGCAACACGTTGACCTCAATTACTTATAAAATGGGTAGGAGAAACTATATAGTTGTACCCAGAGGTGCTGCTCTCTCGCTAGCCTACTGGAGAAGGCGTTGGACTTCTAACGTCAAGGTACCGGGTTCAAACACACCGAAAAATGACACAAAACTACAGAGTTGTCACGGGCTGGATGCTTATTCGCGGATGCGCTGTGCCTACCACCGCAGTAGCAATTAACTCCGAATCCTGTCCTCACACACAGCCAATCACAACACCGTCTAGAAGATAGTGCAAATACATAGTTGTACCCCCTCAACCTGCTCTAACTTCCCTCTCTCGTTCATCTCCTACATCATTCCCCCAGTTATCCTTACATAATTAGAAATTTTCCATCCAATTTAGCATTCACCTCTAGTTTACCTTTCTACAATGTTATTATTACACTCTTCCACTTTCAAATGCCTTTCAACACAGAAGTCACACTTATCCCATACACAATTAGCATCAATTTTAGCATCTCATCTACTCCAGTTGTCTTCCCATTTTCCAGACCTCTCACACCATTAACAAACCTCTGGTATGTTTACTCTTTCATAACCTGATAGACTATCCGGCTTACACCTACAAGCAAATCATAAGTACATTTGTTTCAGTCTTCCATACCCACGTTATACAACTCATGAGAGTATTCTTGCCATCTACCTTTGATCTCCTTGCTCACTAGTAGCATATCATTCTGATGTTCACACAGTTATTTTTCTCCTGGTTCCGCGCCCTTCTTATCTCCTTCCAGAACAGATTTCTGTTATAATCTGGATAATTATTCATCATTTTCCCATACACTTCATTTGTTGCTTCCCTAGTTGGTTTAATCACTTGTTTCTCTTTCCTTTTCAGCAGCATGTCTTTGTCATGCTAATCTGCACTATTAAGCATTTGCAAATAAGCCTCCATTTGCTTTCTACTACATGCTTCACATCGCCATTCCACCAATCAGCATTTTTGCTTCCTCTTTTAAGTTTGACACACAGCCCTTCCACTAACTGCTACCACGTCCTTAAGTTTTCTCCCTATTTACTCTCTCTTCCTGCTCCCACTTATTTCCTCTTACACTCTCAAACCTTCTCACATACTCTCCATTTTCTCTCTAATTCAATAACCTTTTACTCCTGATTCTCCCTTTCATGCACCAATTTAACCTTACCCAACAATCATGCGATCAGATACTTCCACACTCATACCTCTTACAGCTTTCACATCACACAGCATCTTTTTTTTTCTTACGAGACACAAATCAATCATACTCTTCCAATTTTCACCCTCTGCTTTGCCCAACTCATGCGTCTTTGTGCACATCCTTGTGCTGAAAGAATGCATTTGCTACACATAAGTTGTTTCCAGGTGTAACAAAAGTTCAAGTTATCTGCTTTCTCATTCATTCATATATCTTACAACCATCAACCGATATTCACTCCCAATTCCATCCATCACTCGTCCCATGTTATTCCAGAAACACTCTCTCGGCTTCACTTCTATCATTACAGGGTCCATACACTAAAACGACGCACATTTTGCCCCTTTCAACTCAACATCATCTACATAATTCCAGAGCTCCTCATGCAATTATACCCAACCATTGCATCAGACTACTCCTTACACAAGAGCTCTTGCTAGCTGAGTGGATACGGCGTTAGTCTCCCAACGTCGCGGTACCGGGTTCGATCCCGGCATGAGCAGACACAAACGTCAGCGTATGGAGAGATCTGGCTACCGATTGGTGGACGCGCTCTGCTCAGCCCTGTATTCGGGTGGGTAGATCTTCCACACTTCTCATCACACACATAGCCAATTACAACTTTCTTTTCTTTCCCTTCCCATCTTCGCAGCACAACACACACACACTATCTGTTCCAAGAAATCCTGGTATCTATATCCGCATACCTCTGAGCGGAACAGGTCCCTCTGCCCCAGGGCGAAAAGGGTTCCACCTGAACGCTGTTTGGTGTCAAAACATAATACTTCGTGGCACCTCTCCCCATAGAGGACTGGCACCTTCAAGCTCACCCGTGATTGTCATACTGACCTTTATGTATATTTCATTATACAGTCGGAATCTGCCTGGATAGATGCAGGTTGCCGAACAACTACTACTACAACCTGCTCGCCCTATTAAATTTGATATAATCAAATATCACCCCAAATAACCGAATCAAACGCAGATTAGAACCGAGAACAAGCACTTCAGAACGAGCAAATAACCAAGGAAGACAAAGCGCTCAGTGCAAACAGAGTAAGAAGGTATACAGAAAGTCAGAGGATAATATACAGACACACCGTAAGAGGATATACAGACACACAGAATAAGAGTAGAACACACGCCTTGTAATGAAACATTGAAAATTAAATCCACTGCAAAACCTTTGAAAGCTATATGGGGCAAGAAGGGCACTTTTTTTAGCCTTCCAATATCAGGGAAGACTAAATGGGGACTTGAAGCCCCTTCATCACAAAACCTGTTAAGCTCTTTACGAAAGTTATGGGGGTTTAGTATCTCTATACAACCTTCTCTTACAAACAATAGTGATAGAAAATGGAGAGTGATAAAATAAAAACTGGACTCGTATTCCACTTTTGAGGGTCTTTGGAGAGTAGACCTAACTGAGCAAATATAGGCCTGACCGAGCGAATCTAGGCCTGACCGAGCGAATCTAGGCCTGACCGAGCGAATCTAGGCCTGACCGAGCGAATCTAGGCCTGACCGAGCGAATCTAGGCCTGACCGAGCGAAACTAGGCCTGACCGAGCGAAACTAGGCCTGACCGAGCGAAACTAGGCCTGACCGAGCGAAACTAGGCCTGACTGAGCCAATCTAGGCCTAACTGAGCCAATCTAGGCCTGACTGAGCGAATCTAGGCCTGACTGAGCGAATCTAGGCCTGACTGAGCGAACTTAGGCCTGGCTGAGCAAACCTCTAAAAGAGGTGCTTCAGCGATAGGAGGGCTGAGATGTCTTTATACCATTCCTCATAGACTTAGAAATAAGAAAGATGAGTTATTTAGTTATATTACTGATGAAAATATAGATATAATATGTGTAATAGAATCATGGGTTAATGAAAATAAATTTAATGACAATGTGAGTAAATTTGAACTACAGGGTTATGATATGTACATTAGTCAAAGGAGAGATAGAACGGGTGGTGGGTTGATTATTTATATCAGAAATAGCATTTCTTCAAATCTAAATAATTCTATAAAGCAATAAGAAGTTGAGTCACTGTGGATAGATATTAGGGTCAGTAAAAATAGGATAATACACTTGGGAGCCTTTTACAGACCATCCGGACAGACTGACTGTATTAATGATCAGGTAAATAAGGAAAGGATGTAAAGTAGATAGTTATTCTTGGTGACTAATTTAAATTCTGTGGACTGGGAAAATATGATAGGATGGGATAGAGCAAGTTGTAATTTTATAGAATGCTTTGAGGATAATTTTTTGACTCAATTTTTTAATAAGCCAACAAGGGGTGCCAATATCTTAGATCTGGTTCTTTCAAATGATGATCACTTGGTTCAGGAATTGACTGTCGGGAAAGCATTGGGAAATAGTGAAAGGTAGAACATCAACAAACTCCACAAACACTCCCAATTTTTATAGGGGAGATTACGATAAATTATGAAACTTGCTAATTCAGATTAGGTGGGATATAGAATTCAGGAGGAAGAATACTTATGGGATGTGTGACACTTTTAAGACTATATTATACATAGTCCAGGAGCAGTGTATTCCAATGAAGGCTATTAGGAATCAGGAGATAGCTAGGAATTTTCTGAGAAGAAAAGGGCATACCAGAGATTACAGAGAGAAAGTACTTTTAACAATTTAAATCATTATAAGTCAACCAGAGATTAAATTAGCTCAAAATAATAATAAATATCCAAGAAAATTCTTTAGCTATTATAGAATAATAAATCTAACAGTAATAAAATAGGGCCTATTAGATATGAAGGGGTTTTGAAAGAATCTGATGAAGAAATAGTAGTGATCATTTTTCTTCAGTATTTACAGAAAAGAATCCATATAGATTAATTGATGATAATTCTAGGTAAAGGAAAGTAGTGTTGAATACCATTAATGTGAACAGGGAAATAATTAAAGGGCTTATATTGGAGTTAAATACTAATAAGTCAACTGGCTCAGAAAACATTCATTTTAGTTACTCAAACAAGGTGTAGATAGTATTGCAGTAGCTCTTGAGAAGTTATATACTAAATCACTAGAGTTTGGAAAAATACTTAATGATTGGAAATTAGCAAATGTAGTGCCAATTTTTAAAAAGGGAAGTAAAGAGGACCCGAATAACTTTAGGCGGGTAAGCTTAACTTTTATAGTCTGTAAAATTCTTGAGAAGATAGTTAAGAAGGGGATTTATGACCATCTAAAGTGTGGTAGGTTAATAAGGGATGCTCAGCATGGGTTTGAAAGAGGTAGATCGTGTGTAACAAATGTACTGGATTTTATGGATTATGTTACTGAACAATTAGATAAGAGAGAATGTTGATGTAATTTACTTAGATTTTAGCCAAGCTTTTAATAAGGTTCCACATAGGAGACTAGTTCACAAATTAAAAATGCATGGGATATGTGGTAAAGTTTTGAACTGGATAGCTGAAAGACAGGAAACACAGTTGTATTGAATGGGGTGAGGTCACAGTGGAGGGACTTTATCAGTGGCGTACGTCAGGGATCCGTTCTAGACACCATATTATTCATAGTTTATATAAATGATCTTGGGGAGGCTGTAAATAGTAAAGTGTCAATTTTTGCTGATGACACTAAATTGGAAGCTGTAGTCAAAGAAGTTGAGGGTAGCTTTAAAGTGCAGAGTGACTTAAATAAGTTATTAGCTTGAGCTCAGAAGTGGCAGATGACTTTTGACCTTAAAAAATGCAAAGTTGTTAACATGGGAGGGGATAAGGAATTTAGCTATGAAATGGATGGGCATTGGTTTAATTCGTTTGAGAATGAGGACTAGTAGTAGATAGGTCACTGAAGTTTTCAAAGCAGTGCATTGAGGCAAAAAATAGAGCAATTAGGGTGCTAGGATACATTAAGAGGAATGTTATCTACAAGAGTAAGAAGGTGATCCCTTAACTCTAAAACTCCCATGTCAGGCCACATTTAGAGTATTGTATACATTCATGGTGTCGACATTTTAGAAATGATAACCTGCTAGAGTCAGTACAAAGGAGAGCAACAAAAATAATAACTGCCCTGAAGCACCTTGAATATGAAGATAGACTGAAGGTACTAAATATGTTCTCATTTGAAAGAAGATGTGTGAGGGAAGATATGATTGAGCCATTTAAAATGTGTTCTGGGATGGATAAGTTGTATTTTAGCATGTTATTTGAGTTGGAAGGTAGTAATAGGACTCAAAGTCACTACTTAAAAATTAAAAAACAAATTACTGGAAAAGTTTGCCATCGAGACGGTAGACAGTCCAAACTTGAATGTTTTTAAATGCAGATTATATGGGGTTAACTTTGGGGTGGGTATTCTGGACTCATTCCTGTGGATGCAGTTTTTATTATTGTATATTACGATTGATTTGGATTTTGACGAGTCTTGATGATGATGCTTTTTGTTTTTGACACATTCCTGTATATGGTTCGAATTGTATATGAATGCATTTTGTGGATGGGTTTTGACTGATGCGGATGACTTTTGATAGGCCCTTGTCGCTTTTGTCATCCGTGAAATTATGTTAACCTTGGCCTAGCTGAGTGAACCTAGGCCTAACTATGCGAACTTAGGCCTAACTAAGTAAACCTAGGTCTAGCTGAACGAACCTAAGCCTAACTGAGCGAACCTAGGCCTAACTGAGCGAACCAATGCCTACCTGAACAAATCTAGGCTTAACTGTGCGAACCATCTAGAAAAGGACAGAATAACATACCTTTTCCTTTGTGATCACTGGAACCTGGTATTTCACCTCTTCCGAAGCGTCGTAACTGGTCATTGTCTTGGATAAAACCCGGAAGGTGTAGCAAGTGTCAGATATGAGTTTGCGAACTGAGAGAAATTGGAGATACCATTAGCGCAACATTACTGTCACCTAATCCTCCTTCAATAACCTGATTTGTGGAGGGTACATCTACTAGTACAATATAAAAGATTGAGCTATGGTAACTAGTTTCATCAATGTACAATCAAAACAATGGTGTTAGTAGCTACAACCATTACACTCAAAACTTTTTTCTTTTGTATAGTCAACGGTAAAAGCCTCGAAAGTAGAAACATTAATTTTAGTTTAAGATGAGTAAGTTAAGCTGTGTGTATACTTTATCTGATATCCCTGGTACTTAATCTCTTAGCATAATAGGATTAGATTATTTGTAAACTTTTTGTAACCTATTTGCTGGCACTAGGGTGATGTTTTCACTCCACCAGCACATGGACAAAGTGCTTTTTCATTATTTTTTCTGACCACCAAAACCGAATATATCCAACTTAACCTTTAAAAGTTTTACTTCTTTTTATACTTCCTATACTCGACCACTCTCCAAATACTACCCAAATCTATTATTTAGTAGATAGCCACACTGTTAATTGGAATCGCATCATATTATATATCATCTTAAAGAGATTTTTTTTTCTGAATTAAAAAATTATATGGACATTTTATATTAGTTAATATTAAAGAAAATATGATTGACTTAAATAGCATTCGGGGGCGGGGCTTATTTGTCTGAAGTCAACACGGCATAAAAACAATGAACATTAGCGCGCCTAACGACGTCTGGCAATCGCATTTTGACATGCTAGGCTTTCAAATTGTGAATACTACTAGATGATTAAAAATAGCGGGGCGGGGGGGCAACCTGCCACCATTAACGGTGGGTTTAATCACCTTTGGGTTCGAATTCAAATCTGTTGCTAGATGTTGTTAGCTAGAAATGGAGTCATAAACATTTCTTGAAATCGGGGGCTGTGTATTCAAAATTTACCCTGCCAATGGTTCATTTTCCACAACAATAAAATCGATGCTCCATCGAATGTGTTACCATAAATCAGCTGTAAGTCTGCTTCCGTCGGCTTCCGTCTTGATAGGCTTGCTACCCTTCTTCTCCCGGTTCACCTGATCATCTTCATTTACCAGCCATTACCTTGCCCTCTCGTCTCCAAGGGCTACAGAGGTCTGCGGCTATATATTTCCAACACATTTTCACTTACACATTTCCTTATAAACTTTCGGCGCGAAATACCCAAGTTAGTTTTATATTTAATTTTTTTTTTTTAAATACTATTCAAGGTTATTGGGTTGGGGAAGCATAGGAAAGGCAGTTCTTCCCCTCCAGTGGTTCTGAATAATCATGAGTTGATTCAATTGTGCGGTGGTAAAGTTCCACTTGATGTGTGAGTTTCCTAAAATCTGCAAAGAAACTCTTGCCAACCTTTTCCTCAATCTTCAACTCTATACTACCATTTGTTTACTCAAAAATTCACTCTATTAACTACACCTCTAGTTCATACTAATACAACTACCATCCCGACCCCGTTTTACTAACACCCAAATCATCGGGCTAGTTAATTTCTACCATAGGAAGAACTGGTAGTGACATGTTAGGACTATGAGAAGTCCTAGGAACTAGTCGTGGACTCGAGATTTTGAGGAACCATGAAAGACGTGAGAAGAATCAGCTTATTACAAGAATGCCTTGTCGTGGTCGTACAAGAGGTGTGGTAACCACGTCTAGCAAAGACCTCACTTACCTTTGTAAGACGTTTCGCCGACAATCCTCTCCTTGTTTAGTTTCTTCCAGTCGCTGCTAAGCTTGTACTCGATATCATAGTATTGGATGGGTACTGGGGAATCCTCCGGTGCCACCCATGAAATCAAAAAGCTGCCATCCTTGGCTCGCTTGACGAAGAGGTTGGTTGGGGGATCGGGCTTTGGTCCTAACGGAAGTGAATCTGCATCAGAGGCAGAGCCGGCAGCGTGGTGGGCGGTGTTGTTGTAGTGTAGAGTGGTTAACGTGGCGGTGTTGAGTGTAGAATGGTAGTGGATTCCGATGAAATGTGCAGAAATAAAAGGTTTATGAAGATAATACAATTCCATTGAATAAAGAGGGAAGGCAAGATGAACCCCGAGAAGAGTTGATGAACGGGGAAGTGGAATAAATGGTTTATTGAGGTAGAACAGAGGGTGTGAGAGGACCCGGCAGGATAACGTCACAGAAAACAGAAAGAGCAATGAAGTGGCACGGATTTGAGAATGATTTCAGGGTTGGAACGAAATCGAAAAAATAAAATGAAGATCAGAGGAACCGTAGTAACAGAATATTATCAAATTTACAGAGATTTAAGCACAAACACAACAGAATGTACGAAGTAACAAACATAAAACAAAAACCAGTACATACAGATAAAAAGAAACAACAATTATAAATTTCCGGAGGTTAATTAGAGAAAATTGATTAATTAATCCATCATTAGAAGGAATGAACGGGAGTTTTTTTAGACCAATATCAACCAAATTTCAGTAAACACAGAAACGATCATCAACATAACCGCGTATTTAGCGTTATCATTCAATCAAAACATCGCCAAATGAAGAAAATTAACATTTAAGATGAATCGTCATTTAATCAACAGTCAAATGCATCCACACATTCATTTGCCAATTAGTGAACATGTTCAATGAATTAGTTGAATGGGTCGGTTTAGTAGATTAATGCAATTGGCTCAAGGATTGATTCATTATTGTGGTTCAATTTGTCCAATTTTACCAAGAACCAATAAAATCACGGGATAATTCGCAAGAACGTAAACAAAGTAAAGAGAGAGAGGGATGTCGATCGGGGTGAAGGAGTAAACAAAGAAGAGAGAAAGATGTCGATCAGGGTGAAGACGTAAGCAAATAAGAGAGAGAGATTTCGATTTGGGTGAAGGAGTAAACAAAGAAGAGAGGGAGATGTCGATCGAGGTGCAGACGTAAGTAAATAAGAGAGAAAGAGAGATTTCGGTTTGGGTGAAGGAGTAAACAAAGAAGAGAGAGAGAGAGAGATGTCGATCGAGGTGAAGACGTAAGCAAATAAGAAAGAAAGAGAGATTTCGATTTGGGTGAAGAAGGAGTAAACAAAGGAGAGAGAGGGAGAGAGAGAGAGATGTCGATCGGGGTGAAGGAGTAAACAAACAAATGCGTGTGAAAAAAAAAGTGAAAACGAGTGAAGTTTGTACAGTATGTGTGGACGAGTTTGTTGTGAAAGGCGGTAGAGTGTAGCAATTATGTGTAACAGATATGAGGGTGAGATGAGTAAGTGAAGAAAGATGAATATGGAAACGTGGATAATAACAGGTGAAGAGAGTAAATGCATGGAGAAGGTACGGTCGAGTCGTGAGCGGAGGAAGTGCGAGGAGTGAGGAAAAGGATGGAGGTAGAAGTGTTAGGAGAGGAATCGTGTCGTTGAAGCGGAGGAGAGGGTGGAGATGTTGAGGAGGGAATTGGGGGTTGGCGTGTAGGTTCGATGCGCAGCAGAGCCATCGGAGTCGGCGGATAAAAGACAAAAATCCAAATGACAGAAACACACATCAAAACCAAACAAATTCTACAACTAAAATTTCTCTTCGTGTCCTAAACGTGGCTTTTATATATATATATATATATATATATATATATATATATATATATATATATATATATATATATATTTATTAGGGCAATGATAATTTTAGTTACCTTCTCTCTTCTTTGGAATGATGGTAGAGACAGGAATATAACTGGATCGTTCGTCGACCCAGGACAATCCACAAATCCCACATACATACCCCCTCCCCCCCCCGCTACATACACACACATCACCCACATAGGTAAGTATAAAGTGGCACTTATGTGCATACAAGTACCCGCACACATGACGAGAAAACTCATCTGTTAAGGAGCCGCCATAATTACACCTTAGGTTATATTCAGAGCCTCTCCCCTTCTTCCCACAAGTGGAGGAAGAGTGAGGAAATCTTTATCACACTACCTATGCCCTACCCACTACATGCCTACGTACCCTACTAAAAGGTTCTGCCAATACAGGGTGGTCTACAAATACAGATCTAAAAGAGAGTGAAATCGATTACCAAAGTATCATATCTCTGCAACTTCTTGAAAATAATCATTTTTCTTTTAAATATCCAAATTTATTTAGAGGCTGCAAGATTATTTAGGACTGTAAATATGACTGTATTATATCAAGTTTACAAACAAATGAATTAGGAGAATCAGTAAAAAAAAAGAAAGAAGCACGATAACAGCTATAACTAATATTAAACATGGTAAAGCAATAATAAAATTGCAATCTGCAATGGACAAGGAAGGAAAATAAAAAAGTGGGATGCATTCAATCTTCCAAAAAACGGCCCCTTCTCCAATGGAAGGTAAACCAAAGATGAATGGTCGAAAGCGACCGAAGGAAGGCTTTGAAAGGGTAAAAAAGAAAATAAATAAAGGAATAACTCCTCCCCCCCCCGTCTTTTGGGGGGAAAGAGGCGAACGTGGATCAAAATTCCTCCTTCCCAAATTTTGAATTTTGTGGGTTTAACTAGCATGCCAAAATAAAAACAGAAAAAAAAGGAGTATGAAGTTTTTTTGATCGGTCAAAGAATGCAAGTAGATGGTAGATGTACCCATCCAACAAAGTAACAAATAAAAAAAAGAATAACGAGAGATTCTGGTCATATATGGTTTGTAGCAGTATGGAGTATGAAAGTAAGAAATAAGCATTTGTGGGGAGTTTTTTTATATGTGCATGTGGCGTTTATAGGTAGGGACGACTGTGTATGACCGTGTGTGTGTAGACGCACATATAGCAGTAACATTTGTGTCTAATAGTCAGCTTTCTAAAACATCTTTGTAACACGTAGGGACACTACTAAAACGAGACGTGTCTCATTCACCTATCTGAGCCAAATTGCGAAATGGTAGGGAAGAATTTCTAGCGGGGCGATAGTGCAAACGGATAATATGGCAATTTCGTCATTTAATTGGGCAAGGTAAGGTTAGATGGAAATGACCTGGACAAAAAAAAAGGCTATTTTACCACTTACTCTTAACAAATCAATAATTATTCTATGGATTTTTGTTGGATTTGATCAAACTTGAGGAGGGTAATGCGTTATAATATCATAGTGAACATTGTCACCAATATTAAGCAGGTGGACACAATTGATGTTGAATTATCGCCACCTTGACTGCCCTTGGAATTAGTATAAAATAACTAAACAAAGGAGATAATAGAAGAGTAAGTGTATATGTCTGTTTGTATGTTGGCCCTGTTGGTACGTAAGGGGACGGTCCGTTAACCAAATACTAAGCTCACTACCCGATATTACCTGTGTAAGGTAGTGACTAATAATACTAATAATACTAACATGGCTTTAATTTCTTATAATCCTATTTTCTCGAACGCTACAAAGTGGCAGTACCTCACTAAATAGTAGGATTCAAAAAAATATGTGAGGGGAATGATTATTTTTTTATATAAAAACAAAAAACAAAAAAATAAATATTACCCTATCCTCAAAAATATATAAACAAAATAAATTAAAAATAAAAATAGACAAACGAGTTACCTTTAGGATTAATTATTAAAGGAAAATAAGGGTCACCCGTTGAATCTGTAGGCAAAATGTTAAGCTCATAATCATATTCTGTAAATAAAGAAAAAAAAAGATATAATAAACCAAAAAAAAAGGACAAGCGAAATAACTTAAAAAACTTAACAGTTAAAGTAAAAGAAATAGGGAAGAGACATGCGGAAACATTCCCAAATAAGAGATTAACAGCTATGATGACGCTCGACAACAAAATGCCTACCATTAGTAGCGCACCATCAGATGAATCCAACCCTCAGAAGTACAAGAGGGTAATTACTAGTGATAGTGATGCGAGGGTGTTTTTTTTTAATCTAGGAGAGGTCTCCTCTGGCGACCGACAACAAGGACATAACCGGTACTAGCGATGCGATAATGGGAGGCTTTGGCAGGAACTCCGCCCAATGTACCATGCTTGGGCGAGAATCTTTGTTTGATAGAGAATTTTAGGGAGGGTACTTTATGGCCTTGACGCCCTCCAACCCTATCTTGTGGGAAAATGGACCATGTTCATTATATGACCCTCTCAAAATTTTCTCCATCTTAGTGTGTGTGTGTGGAAGGGGGGAGTATGCATGATACCCCCCCCCCCCCCCCAAAAAAAATAGGGATGAAAATCGAAACCCTCGGGTAGTCCTGGAGAGGTACAATGCAGAGTAAGTTGGCCGTTTTGAGGTTCCTAGTACGAGCCAGGCAGGATATTTCCTTTCATAGTTTTGGCTTCCAGATCTGAGAATCATTCAAAAAGAGGTCAAGCCTCAAATAAAGAGTTTGGGTATTGACCTGAGGTCACCAACAACAAGCATAGACAAATAAAAAAAATTTGCTCATGACTACAATTCAGAAAACCTGGCTGGGTATAACGAATTAGGCAAGGTATTCCACAAGGTCAACTTATAAGGCCTGGGAAGAATTTCCATTACCTGGATAGAATATTAAAGGGTACCGTGTGGTAGGAGATGACACAGATATAAATAATTACAAATACCCTCGAAAGGTGGCTCGTGGATGTTTCAGGGCAAATGTGCACACTAACCGGGCAATCAGAACCCCGTAGACTAAATGAACGAAGCAGATTAGGGTAGATTGCCAAGACAAAAAAAAACTGGTTCTCAGGGAAGGGAAAAACTAGTGAAGGGAATATAAAGAACAAGTACCTATAAAGGGTAAAATTTGGGGGTTGCCATTTTAAAGTGGCTTAACGCTCTTTTTCCTTTGTAGTCGGGTATACCTAAGCGTGAGAAACTATGGCGGGGGGGGGGGCACAGTTGAAGAATTAAAAAAAGTAAAAGAACTGAAAACGGTAGGGATGAAAGTGACTGCCAAAGAATGTTCGACAATCCTAGATGCCAAGGACGAGACGGGATATTTGAAGCGTCGAAGTACAAATAACTACCAGGTACATAGAGGTATTAAAAACTACTTTTATGTACCCTGTTATCCAAGGGGTTTGGAGTAGAAGCTACGAAGACTTGCTGCTGGTAGGGCAAACTCCATCATACTCAAACACAATCAGTAGAAATGAGGCATCTGTGAATTCACAGGAAAGATGTACGTAGGTACACGCACAGGGGCTCCCATGTACAAACTCAGATTAACCCCTCTGTGAGAAGGAGGTTGGTTGAGAAACTCGGTAATATCGGATTGTATACAAAGTTTTTTGCCCGATAAATAACACTTGTACAAAAAATCAAACCTAATGGAATTAAACTAAACTCAGTGGAAGAAATTCCATATAACTATTCAGTGATTAGCCTACGCAAAGCGTTAAATTACCAACCGAATCTCCATAGCCATAGATAATTCATTACAAACGGAGTGTTAGATAAATCAACCGAATTACCGTACTCATAGAAACAACATAGACTGTGGAGAACACACGGCCTACGCTCAGCGAAAGAAAAATCAACCAAATTCCCGTGGCCATGAAGACTACATTAGTCTACGCTCAGCGAAAGAAAAAACAACCGAATTCCCGTGGCCATAAAGACTACATTAGCCTACGCTCAGCGAAAGAAAAATCAACCGAACTCTCGTAGCCATAAAGACCACATTAGCCTACGCTCAGCGAAAGAAAAATCAACCGAATTCCCGTGGCCATAAAGACTACATTAGTCTACGCTCAGGGAAAGAAAAAACAACCGAATTCCCGTGGCCATAAAGACTACATTAGCCTACGCTCAGCGAAAGAAAAATCAACCGAACTCTCGTAGCCATAAAGACCACATTAGCCTACGCTCAGCGAAAGAAAAATCAACCGAATTGCCGTGGCCATAAAGACCACATTAGCCAACGCTCAGCGAAAGAAAAAACAACCGAATTCCCGTGGCCATAAAGACTACATTAGCCTACGCTCAGCGAAAGAAAAATCAACCGAATTCCGTTGCCATGAAGACTACATTAGCCTACGCTCAGCTAAAGAAAAATCAACCGAATTCTTGTAGCCATAAAGACGACATTAGCTTACGCTTAGCGAAAGAAAAATCAACCGAATTTCGCAGTCATAAAGAACACATTAGCCTACGGTAACGACCCCGATCGTCCCGGTACCGGGGCAGGCAGGTAACGTGCGCGAAGATCACCCAGACTGGGAGAGTCAACAATGATGTGCCAAGCAGTCTCGGAGACAACGCAATCGTTGCAGTAAAGTACAGGGGGAATGTTCCATCAAATGGCGGTGCATCCCGCGAGTATGCCAAATTCAGAGACGAAAGAAGGCGACCTGAAGCCGCTGAAGCATGCGGGGGGGGGGGAGGCAAAGGGTACAGTCACGGCGCGATGGCGCGCAACTTTATGTTTCCATCGGCCGTCTTCCATAGTCTTTGCCAGGCAGCCCAGAGAACTGACGTGATGTCTGCCATGTACTCACAGTGTGTTGAAGAGCGAAAGGCTGGTCTAGTTTGCTAACCCCTGCGGACTCTAGCGCTCTCACCGGCGTGCTCATTCCCCGAAAGTCCTATATATCCAGGAACATAGTAGAAGATAATCTTGACATCCGCCTGGCTCGTGACAACCGTGGAGTGACGGATAGCACGAACACGGGGTTGAGGAGATTCCAATCCCACGAGAGCACTCAGAGCGATCTGTGAGTCGATAAAGATCACCATGAGGAGGCCAGACCGGGCACGATGCATTATTTACCGCACCGAGCGGTATATCACAACCAGCTCGGTCGTGAAGATCGAAACAGCGTCTGGTAGAGGACCCGCTAAATTGACTTCAAACAAAGGGGATAGGGGATGTAAACCGAAACCCTCTTCAGACTTGGACCATCGGTATACATTGGCAGGGACCTAGCGTAGCATTCGAGCAATGGTCCCGGCGCTGTGGAAGATTTGGGAGCAGAAGCGCAGCAATAAATAGTCAAAATTGGTACCCTTTGGGATGGCGTCATGAGCAGAACCAAAGACGCCCCAAACCTAACGGGCTTAGGGTATGACTGGCGTCTCTTGGCAGCATAAGCACTGTCGAGATTGGCTGCAGGTGCAATGAGAGCAGTTGACGACTGAGGGAGACGTCGAGTCCGCGCGTGCAAGTGCGCAACGCACTGTGTACGGCGCAGAGCAAGTGGCATATCACCGGCATCGATAAGTATCAATAGGGGACGTGCAGAAAGATCCGGTCGTCCGGAGACCGATGTGGTGAATCGAGTCCACCTTCCGCAATTCAAACTAACCCGCGTTTGCGTAAAACTCGCATCCGTAATCAAGATTTGAATGAACAAGTCGGTAACTCCAAGTGATGAACGTGACAGAAGAATATGGGCATCCTAGGGAGGTGCCGGTCAAAACAAGACCTATGAAACGGTGCGAATCCCATTTAGGAACAATCCTGGAGGGGTGGAGCCTTTGCTAAGGAAAGCGGAAACTTGTAGGCTTCTCCATTGCGATATATGCGTATTAATACCTGTTCGAGTTGAGGCAACCGAGTTGGCACCTGGGCAGCACCTCAAGAGATCGAAAAGTCATCTATGTAGAGTGTAGCGAAAACATCTTCCTGCAGCACCGAAGTGATAAGAGTTGATGTTCAAAACAACGAGTATGACACAGTGGACAATTCCCTGCCTTATTTGAGCCGGGTGTAAATCTTGCATCCTCCTGCTCGACCAGCATCCCTTGGTGAAGGGTTGCAAAATCCTTATACCTCGAAAGGGTGGGCAGGGGCCGCGTGCCCAGCATGGTCTCCTGCAAAAAGATACCTAACGGGTTAGGGAAAGAGACGAGCCTCCCTGGCTCTTCCCAGTTGTCCCGGATTCCACGGCAATTCCAATGAAGAAATTTGCCTTCCAGATCTAGGTCGGAGGAAATACGGGGCGCACTCTTAGATGTGAATACCCTAACGGGAGTTGCCGTACACTTCCCAAAGGCAGAACTCCGAGAGCTGTTGACTGTAAAAGGCGCTGTCACTTTAAAGGACTTATCTCGGAGGGTGGGGTCGCCAGGCTTCGAGGAAGTAAGGTGAGACTCCGCAATTCAACACTCACATACACAATGATATATTGTGTAGTCTTATGGCAATTTACAGAGACTTCAGGTAACCTCGTTTTGCATGACTGCATGAGCGATTAGTGGGGACGAAGCGATGGAAATAGTATCTCCACGGTAGTGGCACCAATCCCTTTGAAGCGGTAGCGATACCAAACGGCACGCACCGACTCAGGGAGCCTGTCATGATCGAAAGCGACGAAGAGTCTAGGATGTCTCGAGCATCTTCCCCCGCTATTTTCTCACCATACGTTCGACTTTGACCGCTCCTGAGTCGGCCAGCTCTTTAGGTGGTCTTCTAAGGAGTAGTCCAAGAGTTCCCTCGCATAAACCAGCCCTTTTACGAATTTTATGGAGAGGTTCGGTTTCACCTGCACCCGATTAAAACGGATAACCTGCCCCATCAGGCAGCCGGGAACAGAGGGGGCACACGTCCTCAGTCTCGCCATGTTCTTGAGGTCCCCTAAAAGAGCAAAGGGTGACCCGCCGCTATAAAAGCATCACCCTGAGGGAACGCTACAAAAAGGTATGATGGGGAGGGGGAGACCAGGAACCCGTAGCGATACTCTTTCGCCAAGAGAGTGTTGGGTAGTACCCTGAAGGTGGCCTCACCGCCAGACAAGATGGGGCTAAGGGAAAACCCTGGAACACGTAGCAATTAGAGAGGAAGCAACACCCTCTCCGGTAGGAGAGGGTGTACAAGTCTTTACAGGGTAACGCCCCCCTGCGTGGCCGGAGTCATAGAGATTACATAGCCTATGCACAGCGTTATATAAATCAACCGAATTTCTGTAGCCATAAAGGACCTCATATTTATTCACCGGACAAAACTATATATATATATATATATATATATATATATATATATATATATATATATATCTCAAAGTAGCGAGAGGAAATGGTGAAAATGAATGCAATAAACCACATTGAAAGAGAAAACGGAATAATTTTTTCTTGAGTAATATTTTTATTACCTTTTTCGAAAAAATCCGTGCAGGGAAGCGATTCGAACCATGGACACTGAGGCAGCGAGCACCGCTTTGATCACAGGTAAAAGTATGCCTTTAGTGCACTATGCTACGCAGAGAACCCCAAAAATTCTCTGAATAGAATAGCTTTTAAGGAACACTTTCGCAAGCTCGAACGGAGACTATGAAAGAAATAGAAAATTAATTGGGAATTCAAAGAATAAATGAGGCATAGTTAAACGCGTGGTAAATATACAAAGAAAAATTATTCCGTTTTCTCTTTCAATGTGGTTTAATGGATTCATATATATATATATATATATATATATATATATATATATATATATATATATATATATATATATATATATATATATATATATATATATATATATATATATAATCCTATATTAGTAGAGCCACTAAACAAACGCCACTGATTAATAAAAGACCCATCAAAGGGAATGCAATTATTAATACCTGCGAAGCCTTGAACAAAAAAAAGGGGGTAAAGTTGGGGGACCAGAACCCCTGCTACCAACGAATAGGGGCACGATCAATCAATGCTCGATAAGCAATACAGAAAAGACTTTGGGGAAACCGAACTGGCAAGTATCCCTAACACTCAGCCTCTCCTTACCTATCCAAGCAAATTTAAGGCATCCCCTTCACCCATTGAGGATATTAACACAACGCCAATGCCCTTGTTAATTGCCGCCAGAGATAATGACATCATCACATCGAACTTTTTCTAAAACGGAGGGTGAGACCTGCCTCCTTTTTAAACCCTCCCCCAAATTACTTTGGAATGACGAGCAATAAAAGTCATTCTTGATCTGCTGAAGGTGCGCTACGCAAGGTCGCCTGGTAATGGTCGAATTCTGTCCACTTCCCCCTCTCCTACGGGAATAGGGAGATACGAGGGGCAAACACAACCACTCCCACAACAGCGTTGAGGGCAAACGAGGGAAAATAAACAAAAACAAAGTAGCTCCTGATGAAGGCGAGTGCAACCAAGCCAAGCAGAATCCATTTTTCAGCCAAACGCAAGAGGAGAATGAACGCCAGAGGAATCTTCATTGGAGCCCGCCCTCGTTTCAAACATACTCAGTAATCCCGAATGACTCCCTGCGCTACCCTAAGACCTCTAGTGAAGAAATATTGATACCCCATGCTAGATAACAAGACTTAATCATACCCGCTAATACCCCAACTAGACCGAAGGGAATATTAAATCCAATCGGTCCCAAATTCTCTTTTGAGAGGTCCCTTAGAAAATGAACTGGCACAAGTACATACATAAAAGCTCTTACCTGTACACACATTCACAAGTATATAAACACTATGGTACATACAGGAGTCCATAAAAATGGAAAGGACTTACATGTATATATTCAAATATAATGTAGAGATCTCCTGTTTAATGCCACCTATACTTTTATCCCATTGAATTCCATTGACCACGAAAATGGACACTTGTCCAAACTTCTCGGCCATTTTGCTCTTATGGGATGTGGTTCACAATTACCATCGAGAGCATGGACACATTCGGGTCTCAGTTTCATTATCATTATCATAACCCCGCTACTTAGAGACTGTACGTCCCCATTCGTCACTACTACAGACCTCGATCGTGATATTATTTTCCGACCTAAAACTCGTTGTCATAGTAACCAGGTACAAGAGATCGGGGCACATTTGCATCAAATACGCTCCATTACAAAGCGTCTCTAAACACGCTTATCCTACTCCTATTCCTTTCTTCCCTTTCACTTTTCTCAAACATTCATTTTTATTCCATTTCCCCTTTTCCCTCTTGCAAGATTCCTCTAGGTGCCTTCCCCCGGGGACACAAATAAGAGGAGAGACAGAGAGACAAGCGTTGAACGGGTGACAAGCTGCTGCTACGAGATCTTACCGGGAGGTGTGTTGTCGTTCGGTGTGACCACAGCGCTTTTACTGGGACTCGTGGACTCGCTTGACGGTGGGTCTCTAGTATTATGCGACGTCCCTTCACCAATAGTCACGCAAGAGAGAAGGAAAGGGGCGGTCGATGAAAAGAAACAAGAGCTACGGATTTAACAGAGCGCGTGGCCCCAGGTCGGAGCTTTACATTAACTAATGGGCGCCAGGAGCGTGAGGATAGAGAGAAAAAAAGAGACTGACTGAAAGAATGTTACGGTGAATAAAAATTAAGCAATTATGACCCAAATTTCTAGCATTTACAGGCAAGGCTTCTCTTTCGCTCCTGACTTTATCGCGACGGACAAAAGCACGTCGGCGACGCGAGATGAAAAGAGACAAACGTAGCATTTAAGCGTCTAAGTAAAACAGATTAAGCGACAGAGGCAGGAGAAATAACTAAAAGAGCTTTGACTGAATACACCCTGAAGCAAAAGAAAACAAGAATCTTATTCAATAATAAGAGAACTGGAAAAAAGCATGAAGTAGATCCAATAGCGATAGTTAAAAGCCATTAAAAAAGGTAACTTTGAAGAAGGGAGTTTTCGCGTTAGTCCTCTGCTCCTAAAGATGATACCTAGACGAGCACACGGATACACCCGAAGTGCGAAATTCAATATAATACTTTAAAACCCCCAGCATAATACCGATAATAAAGAAACCACTATATCCCATGGGAACAGCATAAGGGGAATGACAAACTAGAATCTCTCCTCTCTACCCGTAACAACAGCAACTACAAACTCACCTTTCAACCAGCAACTAAAAGCTCTTCTGTCATCCTGTAACCACGACAACTAAAATCTACCTTCTAATCATGTAACAATGGAGACTACAAAGTCACTTTTCAACCCGTAATCATAGCAACTACGACATCCCATGTCAACCTGTAATCACAGCCAGCACAACCTCCATTCTCAATCATCAATCATAGCAATTACAGCTTCTCTTCTCAACACATAATCACGGCAACTACAGCCTCCCTTCTCCACCCGTAAGCAGAGCATCATACATATACTCAAACCAAACAAATTCCCAATACAACATAACTCATGCCACCCAATCTCACTTATGTGGATACATCAAAAACACTCGAAAAACTAAGACACCAAAGAATCAGCCCAAATGTACTTGTCTCAGACACAGCACGGTTTCAGGAAAGCACACTCAACCACGACCCTCATCACCCAGTTCACACAACACAATCGATGGTTTCAACCAGCCCTTACACCCCTAACGTATAATCTTTACCGCAAGACATAAACAAAGACTTCTATACAATACCAAAATACATCCTTAGCACACAAAATCCGGAACACCAACCTCCACAATGGCAAAGGTGGATAACAAACTTCGTCTTCGGCAGGCGGGCCAAAGTCAGACACTGAACCCAAACTTCTTACACCCGACCCCTCAACAATGGCGTCCCACAAGGAACCTTTCTCTCACCTCTATTATTCAACCTATTCACACATGACATCCAACAACCACAAACACCATTAATCAACACATGCACATACGCAGACCCCATCTCAATCACATCACAACAGCGAGCAGAACACTCTAACAACATATAAACCGACTAGAACAATGGCTCACACAAAACCGCATGACGGCTTCAGCCAACAACTCATCATAACGCTTTTCACACCCAACTAACGCGAATCCACCAAACACCCCAAAATCAGACTAAACGGACAACACCTACTACTAAACAAAAACTCCAGCCTTTTATAACTCACACTGGGCACCCACATAACATTCAAAATCCACACATTAAAAACAAGGACACAAAGAAAATCAACGCCTTAAAGGACTCAAACATTACATTCAGACAACAGGAAGAGCTTCTAACCACTCTGGAGATACAATTCATCCGTACCACCTTCAACTACGCAGGACCAGCATGGCCCCCAACCACAGCCAAATTTCATACAAACACACTCCAAACCTCACAGAACAATCACAGGATGCACACGCAGCATACTTACTTCACACCAACAAGCTGAAGCAAAAATACTCCCAATCCAAATACACCTTGACATGATTGGAACACAACACTTCAACAGAGCTCTGACCCCTCCCCACCCCAACCAACACCTGACAGCAAAACCCCTACGCCCCAGCACTCTACTTCCAACACCTCCATAATAACCTTCCTCCCCCCACCACCTTCAACCAAATACACTTGAACGCACTACCACGAAACCACATCTTAAACAAGCCCCCCCACTTTAACAAACCAACCAGAGAAATCATTGCATCGAACAGATTATTCCTATCTCAACTCAGGTCAGCCACGCCACTATACTCCAACAATACAAACACCGAATGAACCTTGCACCAGATGCAACCAGAGCCCAGACATCAAACACCTACTCATACACTGCTCAAACCTCACCCAACCACGCACTACACACAATACATCCTCTCTCTTAGAGACCTGCAAACCTACCCAGGGAGGTGGGAGTGGCTTTCCTAAGGGTAGCCCACCTCACAGAAGAGACCAACTACAACCTCTCTTCTCAAACCATAATAAAAAATACAACCTCCCTTCTCTATCCATAACCAGGGCAACTACAACCTACCTTCGCAACTCGTGATCACATCCTCTCTTTTTAACACCTACTACTTCCCTTTATAATACCAAATAACTACAACCCCACATCACAACCAATACAAGCTCTACTCTCATCCTCTAAGCACAGAAACCACGAACGCTTATCTCATTTTGTTACCACAGCAACTCCAGCTCCACCCTCAAACCGTAACCACATTAAATACAAGCTTCCTTCACAAACTGTAACCGCAACTCAAGTTCCTCTTTCTGCCACTAAGACCAGCAACTATAAGCTCCCATTAATGGTAATCACGGCAATTACAAATACCATTTTCTACTAAAAAGCAAATAAAAGCTCCAATACGGGTCGCAGCAACAACCATTCTTTGGCCATAGCTACAGCAACTGCAAACTACCATCCCAACCATTAGTTCCTCTTGCTAAGAAGTAACCTAAGTAACTATTGCTTGCCTATCAGGCCATCACCCTAGCAACAAGAAACTCCCCTCTTTGCCGGTAACCATAGCAACGACCTACCTTCGGTCGTCGCTGTAACGATATCCGAGAACATGCCATCGCCGAGGTTATTCTTTCCTTGCACCTGAAATTCGTAGGTGGACATCGGGGAAAGGTTGTGAATGGAGATGGTGGTGCTGCCCTCGGGTTTCACGTCTATCTGGGACCAAGGGCTCGAGCCTTGAGTTCTATACCTGAATAGGAGGTAGAACGAAGTATTAAAGAGAGGTGGAGTCATGTGCTTCTATGACTAGTCTTTGTCGCAAACCTTTGTTGTGATGAGCTACAATACTTTCGGCTCTCATCCTCACAAACAACTGCGCTGAATCTGTCTTGGCCTACATTAAGGCCATATAATCTTTCTTGACCTCCATTAAGGCCATATAATCTGCTATGACCTACATTAAAGCCATAGAATTTGTCATGACTTACATACATTAAGGCCATAAAATCTGTCTTGACCTACATTAAGGCAATAGAATATGTCATGACCTACATTAAGGCCATAGAATCGGTCTTGACCTACATTAAGGCAATAGAATATGTCATGACCTACATTAAGGCCATATAATCTTTCTTGACCTCCATTAAGGCCATATAATCTGTTATGACCTACATTAAAGCCATAGAATTTGTCATGACTTACATACATTAAGGCCATAAAATCTGTCTTGACCTACATTAAGGCAATAGAATATGTCATGACCTACATTAAGGCCATAGAATCGGTCTTGACCTACATTAAGGCAATAGAATATGTCATGACCTACATTAAGGCCATAGAATCGGTCTTGACCTACATTAAGGCCAAGGAATCTGGCATCACCTACATTAAAGGCCATAGATGGAAGAAAGGGCATGTGATCGATTGCCTTAATAAAGGCTGAATCCTCGTTCCTGGGATTATTATACTAGACTTAAAGAAGGCCGAACCCAGTGACTCTCCCTACCGGATTCAATGTCACTGGGTTCGTTCCTGGGATTATTATACTAGAGTCGGTTTCTAAATCAGGATTTTCGCCTATTTCACGTAAGAGTGAAGGCACATTTAGTCGTTGCCTTCTACGCCGATCAACTGGAATGACGGGGGAGGGGGTATTTTTTACTTCCCCAAATCAGGAGAGCGCTATCGGTTTGGGTTATTGGGAGTAGAGACTTCCCGCGAAGAGGTTACATGACACTTCCCACCCCTGCACTGTTCTGAGGCCTAGGTAAAATGACACGTTCGGGAAGTTACTTGTCCCTGCTATAGACCGACCGGGGTCGGAGGCATTAATATTTGGCTGGGGTGGAAAAAAAACGGCCGGCGAAATTCAGGAGATAGAATGGAGTTTATCGTGAAGGGGAATTTATTAAAAAATAAAAATCGAGGGAAAGGTTTGATAAAAAAGAGTCATATAGAAACAGGTGAAGTTAGGGGAAGTGAAAAGATATGATTTCTTTCAAACACTCATCTGGTGTCTGTCACCATGGGGATATGTCGCTGTAAGTTAGGCTCTTAAATTAACAAAAATCAAAACAATACACACTAGGAAAAAGGCAAACTAACGAAAACCGAACAAAAAAGCGAAAAACAAAAGCAATGAGAAGCAGGCACGCCACACCCTGGTACACAAGGGTATGCGACCAACACCAAAGTGAGTCAAAATGGAGGAGGCCAATCTCCCAGAAAGTCTAATATAAGTCTGTGTGCAAGAACCCGCCCCGAGCAATTAGCGCACGTGATAGGGACTCCCCTCGTTCCAGTAGTGGGACGGGACACGTGGGCGAAAATTGCTGATTGAAACATTCCACAAGAATGCGTCCAACAGTCTGGGTTTGTTTGTTTTTTTTTTTGTTTTTTTTTTGGGGGGGGGGTTAAGAGCTCATCTGGCGACTGCCTACTTGGGCATTAGTCGCCGTATTAAAAACTTACCTAGTACTAGGCTACTTTAAAATCGAATTCAATAACACAAAAAACAACCCAGACACAAAACCAAAAATTAAGAAGGGAAAAGGAAACGAGTAGTAAGCAAGCTCCTGCGTCGGGGAAAGGTCCCCCGGCGCAGGAGCGTGCGACCTATAACAGACCCCCCCCCCCCCCAAAAAAAAACCTGGTTAAATAATAGGGAGAAGGCCGGCCTCCCCCAAAAGTCTACAAGTCGACCGGTCAATGTGCACGCACTCTTCCCGAGTCCAAGGGACAGGCGGTAACGACCCCGCCCATCCCGGTACCGGAACAGATAACGTGCGCGAAGATCAGCCAGACTGGGACATTCGACAAGAATTTGCCGAACAGTCTGGGGGACGACGCAGTCGTCGCAATAGGGCGCAGGCGAGCGCTCCCTCAAATAGCGATGCGTCACACGAGTGTGTCCGATTCGGAGACGACAGAGAGCAACCTGAAGCCGTCGCGGCATTAGAGGATAGGTCCATGGGAACAGTCGCCGCGCAATGGCACGCAACTTTAAGTTTCCTTCGACCGTCTCCAATCTTCTTTGCCAAGCAGTCCGAAGAGCTGCACGTATTCCTGCCATGTAGTCGGTGTGAGGAAGAGCGAAACGCTGGTCCGGTCGCAGAGTCCTCGTGGACTCTTTGGCGACCTCATTCTCCGCAATTCCTACATGTCCAGGAATCCAGCAGAAAATAATCTGGACATCCGCCCGGCAAGCCAAAACCGTGGCGTCACGAATATCGCGAACCAAGGGATGCGGAGATTTCAATTTCCCGAGAGCACTCAGGGCGCTTTGTGAGTCTCCGCTCTCCGAACCGGGCACGTCGCGTAATCTCCCGTACCGAGTGGTGTATTGCCACCAGCTCGGCCGTGAAGACAGACGCAGCGCCTGGTAGAGCCCCACTGACTTCAAACAGAGGGGATACGGCGTGGAAGCCGACCCCCTCTTGGGACTTGGAGCCATCCGTATACACTGGCACGGTTCCAGCGTGACACGAGGTGTGCTCCAAAAAGTCGAACGCAATACTCCCGGCGCTGTACAAGCTTTGGGAGCAGAGGGGGTGGCGACAAATAGCCAAATGTGGTACCCTCCAGGGTGTCGTCCTGGGCAGAACCAGGGGCACCACCGGCCCGAGAGCAATACCTAGCTCTCGAAGGAGTTTCCTGGCCCTAAACCCAAAGGGCTTAGGGTATGACTGGCGTCTCTCGGCGGCATAGGAACCGTCGAAATCAGTTGCGGATGCAGTGAGAGCTTTTATCGACTGAAGGAGGCGCTGGGCTTGCGCGTACAGGCAAGTGATGCACTGTGCGCGGCGCAGAGAGAGTTGTATCTCCCCAGCATCGACTAGTAGTCTCTCAATGGGGAAAGTGCGGAAGGCACCGGTCGCAAGGCGAAGGCCGGTGTGGTGGATCGAATCCACCTTCCGCAATAAACGCTCGGCTGCGGATGCATAAAACTCGCATCCGTAGTCGAGCTTCGAACGAACAAAGGATCGATAAAAAAGTAGGGCAGTAGCCCTATAAGCACCCCAAGCGCTGAACGTCACGGAACGGAGAATATCCATGGCGCGGGTACAAGAGACCCTAAGGCTGCGAATATGAGCCTCCCAGGTGAGGCGTCGGTCGAATACAAGACCAAGGAAACGGTGCGACTCAACCACATCCAGGCGCACCCCACTAAGAAACAAATCTGGGTCGAGGTGAAGCCGTGGATGGCGGCAGAAGTGCACCACCTTAGTCTTGGCCAAAGAAAACCGAAACCTGTGCGCATCGGCATAGCGAGAGACGCGGTTCAATGCCTGTTGGAGTCGACGCTCCAGAGTTGGCATCTGGGCCGCGCCAAAAGAGATCGAAAGGTCGTCCACGTAGAGCGTAGCGAGAACATCTTCCGGCAGCACCGAGGTGATGCCGTTGATGCTCAGGGCAAAGAGTGTGACACTGAGGACACTTTCCCGCGGGACACCCTCTTCCTGTTCTTTTGGGCCGGAAAGGGCTCCCCTCACCCGTACGCGCAATCGACGATCTCGCAAAAATTCAGATATAAACATTGGGAGGCGTCCCCTCGCCCCCATCGTGTGGAGAGTCTCCATGATACCGTATCGCCATGCGGTATCATAGGCCTTCTCCAGATCGAAAAACACCGTGGCGTAGTGCTGTCTAAGAAGGAAGGCCTCGCAGACGGCCTTTTCCAGTCGGAGCAGAGCATCCGACGTGGACTGGAACTTGCGGAAGCCGCACTGTGCGGAAGACAGATGGCCTCCGCTGTCCAGGAAAAAGGCTAATCTAACATTTACCAATTTCTCCATCAACTTCCACACGCAAGAGGTTAGAGAGATTGGGTGGAAACCGGCCGGAGTAGAGTGATCTCTCCCCAGTTCCAGCAGTCTCGGCATAACGTAGTTGTTACGGTAAGGGGAAGGGGATGGGGGGCACTCCATCAAATAGCGGTGCTTCCTGTGAGTGTGCCCAATTTGAAGACGACACAAAACGAAGTGAAGCAACCGCAGCATTGGTGGGTAAGTCCACGGGAACAGTTGCGGCACGATGACACGCAACTTTAAGTTCCAGTCGGCCATCTCCTCCCATCTTCTTTGCCCTGCACCCAAGACTGACCTGATTCACACCATTTAATCAGTGTGAGGAAGAGCGAAATGCTGGTCTAGTCGCCCAGTCCTAGCGGAATCTTTAAAACCCTCATTCCCAGCAATCTTTTACATGTCCAAAACGCAATAGAAGATAATCTCAAATCCACCCGGCTCGCAGCGACCGTGGCGAAACGCATACCCCGAACCTTGTGGGGAGGGGAGATTCCAATGCTCGGAGAGCACTTAGGGAGCTTTGTGAGTCGGCATATATCACAACCCGGTCTCGAAACTGAGCACAACACGTAACGCCTAGTAGAGCCCCTCTGATTTCAAACAGAGGGGATATATGACTTGGAAGCAGAACCTCCCTTCGGACTAGGAGCCATCCATGTACACTGGCAAGGGTCCAGCGTGACACGAAGTGTGGTCCAAAAAGGTCGAGTGCAGTACTACCGACGTTGTGGAAGCTTTAGGAGCAAAGGCGTGGCCAGAATCAAAGGTGGCACCCTCCAAGTCGGCGTCCTGGGCAGAACCAGACGAGCCACCGGTCCGAGAGCTACACCAAGCTCTCGAATGAGTTTCCTAGCCTTAAACATGAAAAGCTTCGGGTATAATTAGCACCTCTCGACGACATAGGCACCGTGGAGTTCGGTCGCAGATGCAATGAGAGTCGTTGATGACTGAGGGAGGCGCCAGGCTCACGGTTACAGGTGCATAATGCTCTGTACACGACTCAGCGCAAGTGGCATCTCCTCGGCATCGACAAGCAAGCTCACAATATGGAACGTGTGGGGGGCACTGGTCACCAGACGGAGACCGATGTGGTCGATCGCATCTACCTTCTGCAATTCACGCTTAACTGCGGATGCGTATAACTCGCTTCCGTAGTTAATCTTTCCAGGCAACAAAGGAAAATAAAAGAGCAAAGCAGTAGCCCATTCAACACCCCAAGTGCTGAACGTCACGGAACAATAAAACAGTAGAGCGGTAGGCCAATCAGCACCGCCAGTGCTGAGCGTCATGCAACGAATAATGTCCATAGGGTGGGTATAAGAGATCCTAAGCCTGCGAATATGAGCCTCCCAGGTGAGGCGTCGGTCAAATACAAGACCAAGAAAACGGTGCGAATCCATCACTTCCAGGCGAATCCCATTTAGGAACAAGTCTTGTTCGGGGTGGAGCCGTGGATGTCGACAGATGTGCACCGCCTTAGTCTGGCCAAGGAGAACCTAAGCATGTGCGCTTCAGCATTAGCGAGAGATGCAGTTCAATGCTTGTTGGAGTCGACGCTCTAGAGTTGGCCTCTGGGCCGCACCAAAAGCGATCCAAAAGTGGTCCACAGAGAGCCTAGCGAGAACATCATCCGGCAACACCGAATTAATACTGATGATTTCCATGGAAAACAGTGTGGCACTGCGGACACTTCCATCCGTAAGCCGCATTCACTAGAAGAGTCCCGTCCAAAAAGCGTGACCTTCGGTTCTCTACCTAGAAACCTAGCTAATGCTTGGCGCTGGTAGAGATGAATCCTTTAAACAAAAAGTTCCCATCAGTAGAACTATCAAGAAACGCTTGAAGCCGGCTGGCTCGAAGATGCCGCGCAGCTTCTCGATATGTTGCCCCGACATCTTCGAGGCTCCACTCACCTTATCTGCAACTTTGGTCCTAGTCTCGGTTTGGTCTCCTGACCCGAGGGCGCCCCGGAGCCGGACGTTCCAGCCATGGCCTAGTCAGCCTCCGAAATAGCAGGGCACCTGTCCTGCAACGGAGCACGAGGTAAGGAGAGGAACCCCTCCACAGGAGGGGTTCAAAGGCTGGACGGAACAGCCTCATCCATATCTTTCTTCGATATGGAGAAATCCAGATCGGGAGAGGAGATGCCTCCTCTCACCGTGAGTCCTCGGGGTCCAGTGCCGCCTCAGGTAGATCTTACATAGGTGAGGGCTTTGGCTCTGGGTTGACTCACACCGACTCTGTCTGCCTCTGCCATCTGGGCCAGGGGCACCTTCGAGACCCATTAATTGTCATTGGGGCGGATGAACCTACCTCCCTCGGGGAAGAAAGCGGGCCCCAACAAGGTCAAGACAGTTTGGAAAACCGTCCAAACACCAAGGTCGGACGAGGTTTCTTTGATAGGAATGTAGTCTGAAATTGTGTTAATCAAGCCAACAAATGAAGGTCACAAACATGTGACCAATGAAAACAAAAAATAGGTTTTGTGGGCACTATCCGGCGTCCAGTAGTTCCACCACCAACCATATCCCATCTCTTGTTTTCGGTGCGTTGGTGATTATTGTTCACCTGTGCAGCGACGCACAAGTTGCCCAGTAGAGCGGCCTCTCGCCAAAGGCAGCAGCTCCCAAATGAGTAGCCAGGGTGGATTTCATTACTAGATCGTCGACAAGATGGCCAGGATCTTGATCTCTTGTGGCAGACCCAGAGACGTGACCCGAGCCTTTAATTGACCTGGCCCCTAACAATGAAGTAAAGCCTCACCCAACATAAACAGTACAGCCTTATACATCCGAGAACGGCTGCAGGGATGTGGTCACGCAGGGAAAGGCTTATTGGGCCAAAAAACCAATTTTCCCATTAATCACGTCCATATGCCTAGAACCTTCCTTTAGTCCCGGTTTCTTGTAACCTGGAAACAAAGGGCGTTGCTCATAGAGGTTCCAAAGCCTATCTTCAGAAGCGGCATGAGGTAGCTTGCCATGTCCTTATACTAGACAGAGTTGAGGGGCTAGTCGTAGAAAAAAAAATGAAGTACTAAGAGGGAACTAAGAGAAAGCACACCAACCACGGCCCTGTCAGAGAATTAAAGTCAACTTAGTGACTGGGATTCCCTAATTTGAACTCGGTCTGGAAGAGAACAGCTCCTCCCGGTACCAGGTAGACAAAATATTGAAGGGATAGTCGTAGAGTAAAAATAGATACAAAAAGTAGAGTTTAGAAGGAGTGAGGAGAGAGCGAACCATCAACTTCTCCAGGTCCCGCCATAGAGTTCAAGTCAACCCAGTGATGGTACGAGGGGCAGTCAATAAGTTTTGCGAATCGGTAGGGCAAAACAAAGGAAGGGGGATGGCTGTTTGTGGGGGTGTTAGGACAAGTTATGACAAGTCAGGACCTGGAGCCGCAAGCTCCTGCCTCGTCTATTTAAGAACCAGTAGCTGATCGCAGATTGTCAGTCACAAATTTTTCAACAATGGAGAAGGTTGAGCACCGCACAGTGATCAAATTTTTGACCAAGGAAGGCAAGAATGCAAAAAGAGATCCATGAACGCATGGTTGCAGTGTACACCGACACCGCCCCTTCCTTCCTATGCAACCATTGCTCGCTGGAATAGGGAGTTCCCCTATGGTCGTGAGTCCCGTGAAGATGACCCCCGTTCAGGACGCCCGTCAGACATGACCAACGAGGACAATGTGGCCCGTGTGGAGAGGATGATCCTCGAAAATCGACGGGTAAAGGTCGAAGAAATCGAGCGAGAACTTGGAATATCACATGGAAGTGTTATCAACATCATCCACGACAATTTGGCCATGACCAAGGTCTCTGCCCGTTGGGTCCCTAGAAACCTCACGAAACCTCACGCCCCATGATCGTCAAAGTCCACAAGGCCAGAGTTGCACAAGCTGCCCTGCGCGAGTGCGGATTCGAGGATTCGGATTCGACTTTTTATTCCGCCAGCTCAAAGTTGCACTGCGTGAACGCCGGTTTGGGGACGATGAAGATGTCCAGCTCGCCGTCCAGGAGTGGATTGAACAGCAGTCGGGAGATTTCTGGTTGTCGGGAATTCGAAGCCTCAGGAACAAGTGGCGCAAGTGCATTGAAGTCGACGGTAGTTATATTGAAAAATAATAAAACACTTTTCCTCATATCTCGTTTCCTTATATCCGACTTGCAAAACTTATTGACCGCCCCTCGTATGTCCATAATTTGCACTCGAACCGGGAAAACGTTCAGCTCATCTAGGTACCAAGTGTAACAGGTTACACAGAGTACCCCCTGCGGAGACTTGCAAGATGAGACTTCGCGGGACCCATAAAACACGCAGGAGCCCGTAACCCTCCTGAATGCGCTCCTGCAAGAGGGGACCTTAGCGAAGTACAGAGGGGGCAAAAATGAAACTAGATCCAAACTGACAATGACAACTACAGAAAACCTCGAACCTAAACGTTAAACACCGCCGGAAATTGGATCAGTTCAAACCATCAAAATATACCTCCAATAACACCACTGGGAGTGCCGAGCCTGATGAGCCTACAACCCCATAGGGGCCCTTAGAACGTTCGGGTGTGGCGCTACTTCCCTCTCCGGAAAGCCTAGATTCAAGTAAATCAAAGCTACTCCCGGGGGGCCTCGACCAAACTACCTTTGTCCCGAAAGCCCCCTGGGGGCCATTGACAATCACTGACCAGATCGTGTACTTTTGTTCGTAATCTCTACCCCCGGGGTATCCTGGCAGCCATGAGAGTGTCACCCCAAAAGAGGTGGTTTCCGTGGTGATGTTGTAAGGGGGATGGGGCGTAGTGCCCTCCACGAGAAGCTGGGTGGGCGCCACGATGTCCATGATCTCGTTCTTAACTTCGCACTCGTAGAAGCCGTGGTCGGTCTTCCTCAGCGAGCGAATCGTCAGGTTTCCCCCGACGATTTCCGTCCGATCCCGGGGCAGGTTTTGACCGTCTCTCTGCAATCAATAATACATTTCAGGGAATCGAGGCTCCTAAATCAGCACTCTTTCACACGACAGTTATTAGCAGAGCATTTCTACCAAGGCAGTTCCTACAGGAGTAGCTCTTACTACAGGAGTCCTTATTATAATAGTTCCTACACAGCAATTCCTATCAAAACACTTCTTAAATAACAGTTCCTGCCACATCACTTAGTACTACAACGCTGTTTTCCACAACCTTTGGTATTAATATGGTTCCTACCACACCATTTTTACAACAGCGGCTCTTAAAATAGCATTTCCTACGACAGCGGTCCCTACCAGAGCAGTTCTTATTACAGCAGATCTTACTATAGCCATCCTTACCACAGCAGTTCTTACTACAGCGGTCCCCACCACAGCAGTTCTAAATACAGCAGTTCTTACTACAATGTTTCCTACCACAGCATTTTTTACAACAACAATTCCTATCACAACCCCTTTTTACGAGCTCAGTTGCCACCACAACAGTTACTACTAGATTGACCCCTTACTACAGCAGTTCTTATTGAAAAGCTTCTTCCAACAGCAGCTCCTACCACAGAGTTACTGCAGCCGCAGAAGCTCCAAGGACAGTTGCAGTAGCAAACTTTCCCCTTTGTATCCGTCCCGAAACCAAAAGCAACATCGTTATTCTCTTCGCTCTCAGCGATGCCTGACACAAATTTGCAGAGAACCTTTTTTGAGAGGATCGAGTCTCTCTTTCGCCCGAGGCTGGGTATTTACAAGCGTGGAAAGGAAGAAAGGACGTGAAAAGAAGAGTGCGGATAACAAAGGGAATATTGAAAAACATTAAGGGGGAGGAGTGAAAGAGCGAGGTTGACCACTACCCCAACTGACGTGCTCTGGAGGGTGCTGACCACTACCACGAAAAGGTGTGAACTGTGGAGTGCATTCCATTTTTCACAAACGTGAACCCCATAACGGGGGTGAAGGGATGATAGATCGCTATTAAATGAAATTGAAAGGAGTCAAAAATACCTCCTGAGAATCGAGGAAAAAGGCTAAAACCCCCAAATCGATGCAAAATTCCCTTTCAACCAAAATTAACCCTTTGAAAAATTAAAAGAAAATAATAATCCACAACCAAAAATCCAGACAAGCCACGCCCCTACTAGGCGTGCCTCTTGCCCTTACCCTTCTCCAAGTGACTGTGGGGGTGGGGGATCCTTTCCCACCACACACGAGGGTGACGTCCGCTGAAAGTTCACCGTGGTACTTGCTCTGAGGTCTGGGGTCAAAAATTGGGGGTTCCCTCACGAGCACCTGCGAAAGAGGACTCATGCAGGGCAAATCCAACTTAAAAACATTAATCGAGGGTAACACATTTTTTTAACCAACGAAGGCATCTCCAGCAGAAGCGTTTTATAAAGAGAAGTCTTCGAGTGTGACTCAAAGAGGCAGGCATTTATAGGCAATGGAGATAAGCAGACAAAGAGGGGAGTGGAATGACGGAAAAGAGCCGCGAAAAATAATAAAAAAGAAACAGGAAGAAAAAAGGAAATTGAAGATAAAGGGGGAAAAATAAAAAGAGGACGAATGAAAAATGGAAGATAAAGGAAAAAGAAAAAGATTAATGAAAAAAGGCAAAACAAAAGAAAATGAGGACGAATGGAAAAACGGAAGATAAAGGAAAAAGAAAAAAGGAAAAATCCAGAAACGGAAGATAGAGGAAAAAAGAAAAGGAGGACGAATGAAAAAGGAAGATAAAGGAAAAAGAAATAGGAAAAATCCAGAAACGGAAGCTAGTGGAAAAAAGAAAAGGAGGACGAATGAAAAAGGAAGATAAAGGAAAAAGAAAAAGATGAATGAAAAAAGGCAAGAAAAAAGAAAATGAGGACGAATGGAAAAACGGAAGATAAAGGAAAAAGGAAATGAGGACGAATTGATAAACGGAAGATAACGAAAAAAGGAAAGGAGGACGAATGAAAAAAGGGAAGATAAAGGAAAAAGAAATAGGAAAAATCCAGAAACGGAAGATAGAGGAAAAAAGAAAAGGAGGACGAATGAAAAAGGAAGATAAAGGAAAAAGAATAAGAAGATGAATAAAAAAAGGCAAGAAAAAAGAAAATAAGGACGAATGGAAAAACGGAAGATAAAGGTAAAGGGAAAGTAGAAGAATTGATAAAACAGAAGATAAATGAAAAAGGAAAGGAGGACGAATGAAAAGAGGGAAGATAAAGGAAAAAAGAAAAAGAGGACAAATGAAAAAAGAAGGGAAGATATGAGATGGAAAATAATAAAAATAAAGCAAAAACATAAAAAAGGACAAAGGATTTGTTGGGGTATTACAACCGATCTTTTTGAAGTCTGGTATTTCTAAGGAGGGCGGGGGGGGGGGCTATAGCTTAACGTGGGGAGTGGGGATCCGACCCACGGGTATCTACAGCGTCTAGCAGCCGCCTAGAATCCAATTCATATCATGACTCCATCCGGTGACTAACCAAACCCGATGTGCTTAACTTCACTAAAATCGGATGATGCTTCCACTCGGCCAAGTCGTAGCTCATAAATAAAAGGAAAATAAAATAAGAAGAAAACGGAAAATAAAATAAAAGTAAAGTTTTTGTTGTCTTTTATTTAAAGCAAAAACCAATGAGGACATTGGCAAACAGTTTGTAAGGAGAGATGTGTGGAACAGGGATTGGGGCTGGAGGGAAACACAATTGCTATGGGGATTGAGGGGCACGCAGTTCTCCAGATGCCAGCTGCACCATGGTTACCCATGCTTTCCCTGACAAGTACTCGTAGTATAGAATTACAGGCCTTTAAAGAGACGAACCTGGCCTACATACGAACATACATAAACATCATGAGCCGGAATTGGTATACACAAGAACATACACACGCCATAAGTCGAATTTGACATGCATACGAATATACATACCATGAGCCGAGCTTGGCGTACACATGAAAATAATACACACTATGAGCCGAGCTTGGCATACACACGAAAATAATACACACCATGAGCAGAACTTGGCATATACACCATAAGCTGAACTTGACATACACACCATGAGCCGAACTTGACATACACACCATGAGCTGAACTTTACATACATACCATGAGCCGAACTTGACATACACACCATGAGCCGAACTTGACATATACACACCATGAGCCGAACTTGACATATACACACCATGAGCCGAACTTGACATATACACACCATGAGCCGAACTTGGCATATACACACCATGAGCCGAACTTGGCATATACACCATGAGCCGAACTTGACATATACACACCATGAGCCAAACTTGACATACACATTGAGACGCTTGACTACTCACCTCCATATCGCCTGAAGAGCCAGCAGTAGTGTGGCGATTGTAGGGTGTGCAGCTGTACCTCCCTTGGTGTCCTTGGTTAACCTGAGAGAGAGAGACATTAGTGTCCACATGCCAGAAGTGGACCTGATTAACGAAGTCACAGGGCTCAAACGAGTGCGATTTAATCAGCAGCCAACCTGTTGCCATTTTATACTTAAAACTAAAAAGTGAAAACCAACAAGGGAATTTCCGCCAGAAAGTGTGTGAGTGGAGGTTCGCAACGTGGTGCTGGGGAGGGAGGATTAATACATCCTTCGAAAGAGGGATAGTAGTGAATAAACGAGTGTGAGATGACCAGGAACGTTGCCAGGTAGAGCGGCAGGGCGCAATTCAAGACTCCTTTAGTGTTTACACATGGTTGCAGGGCCGGCACAAGCCTTTATGGGGCCCTAAGCAAAATTTCATTTGGAGGGCACCCCCACACCACTACAACCACACTAGACGCTTGATCATTTCATAGGCTACAGAGTGAGTGTAGCACATCCACAATCATCTGCATCATTCGTTGTTGGTTCACAGGGCTTTACAGCCGACTTGTCCACCTATCTGACCTTCAACCGCCGTCAACCACTCAAATGAGGTTGCATCTGGTTGCACAGTGGTAGCAATCAGCAGCAAGATTAACCTATTATTGTACCAACTCTGCAAACGATAAAAAATCGATTTTTCTGTAATACCATTTCATTTATATTAGTACTCATTGTTTTTTTTTATTTAAAAATGTTTTGTCTTGACATTTTAAGTGCTCGTGGGGGTCTCCTGGTGGCGTGGGGGGGCCCTAAGGGACCGTTTATATCACTTATGCTTCGGGCCGGCCCTGCATGGTTGTAAATTACTTTCATGTCATACAAAACTATATTTTCTACAAAAATATACAAGCGAAGGTTTGTATTTTGTACGTTATACAAAGTTTTACAAAGAATATACACCAATAGTCGAGGGATCGCGTGGGAGAAGCGCTACAAAATTTCGAATTTATTTTCTGTTATAAGGAGTTCAGTGGTGGGTGAGACCGTTAATTTTGGTGTTTGTGAGGGCTGTTTTGTTATACATGTTTTTTTAATACGAAAAAGAGGGGCTAGACTAAAGGGAAAAACTAGGGCGGGTCGTTACCCTCTGCCAGCCACCAACAAGAGCACGGTCGTCGAAGAGAGAAAAGAGGCAGCTATGACCTACATAATTTAACATAATAAAATTATGAAATAATAATTAGAAACAACAGAAAAGTAAAACAAAGTACCTAAGAGGCATATTGAGGTACTGCAGGGGAGGCTCTTTCCCCAAGGATACCAATTAACTTTTTTTTTAAATAAATACTATGGAGGATGATTGTTGGGAAGATCTTGACGCATTAGCTCAAAATAGAGCGTGGTGGCGTGAGTTCATTGAGGCCCTATGCATCTCCATGGGTGTCACAGGAAATGATTGATTGATTGAGTATGGAGGAGACCCGCCTCCTTCAAAAACTCGGCGGTGAAGTGTGTTTCGAGACCCCTCCCATTTCTCTCATAGCACGTTCGACCTTGATTGTCCCTTGGTCGGTCAGCTATTGTGGGATATCTTCCTAGGAGTATTCGGCGAGTTCCCTCTCATAGACTCACCCATTCAGGAAGTTCATGGTGTTACCTGTACAGGTGAACCAGAAGGGTCCCGTCAGAGAACGGGCAACCTTGGTTTTCTACCAAGAATCCTGGCTAGAGCCTGACGCTGATGTAGCATGTGTCCTTTGAACAGCATCCTCCCATCATTAAAACGAATAGCGAGAATGCTTTGAAGCCGGCGGGCTCATAGACGCAAAGTAACCTCTCAATAAGGGGGCTCAACGTCATCGAGGCTCTGTTCACATCACTATTATTTGGTTTAAATTGTTGAGACTTGCCCTCCCCGCTCGAAGGCACCCAGAAGTCAGAGATGCCAACCTTGGCTCTATTTTCCTACCGAGTGGGCTGGGCACCCGTCGTTCCCGGAACCCCACAGATGGAAGAACTTTCAGTCTTTATTTACTCTTTTTAATAGAAGCGGGGGGCGAATCCCTCCATCCAGAAGGGATCCCAAAGCAGGAGAGGGTGAGCCGAAACACCATCAGAAGGAAAAGGACCTTCACCTCCTCTTGAATCTTCAGTGGCCAATGTTGCTCCGCGAATATCTTGCTTAGGAGCGGAGTTTGAATCAAGAGTGTCTCTCACCGATTCAGCGTGCCTTCCCAAGCAAGACCAAGCCATCTGTGGCAGGGGCAAAATGGGGTCTGCGCTCGCCTCAGGGAGCCTGCACTGCCGTCGGAGAGCCGCACAAGGGACTCCATTGACTCGGGGCCCATTCAAAGTGTACAGGTGTGTGACCAGCTCAACGGCCTCCAACGGGGAAAAGGGGGAGCCGGCACGCCAGTCCACAAGAACGTCACTATTAGCTGGTCTAAGAAGGGAGGTAATTCTCTGAGGAGTGCCGCACATAGTTCTCCTCGGGGTGTTTCGAGAGGCTCCCTGTTGCCCCCTTAGCGAGCGGATGATTCTCCCGTAATATTTTTTAGTTGCTTCGGTGACCATTGCTAAAGCCGAATAGCAACTATGCGGAAGGGGGTAGGGGAAAAGTTCCCTTACCCGGATATAGAGGGAGAACCCCTCCACTAGTTGAAGAGAATCTACGATTCACCTCACCATCCCCGACACCTAGGGGAAGCGAGGCCGCGGTGGGAGGTGGCTCTCCTTTTACTTGCAAGCGCATTTCTTGTATTCCCTCACTTGTAGCCATAGTAACATAAAATAATAAGAACGCCTCCAAAAAAATACTATGACATGTCAATCTCTTGTGAGGCATAGATAAAAGTCCCCATAGGAGCAGCAATATCTAGAATGCGAACATGTACACATACTTGGCATGCTCATGAATTCAGATGCGGCAAATTAACCCGACTTTGTCCTTACCCTTTAATATAGGGTTGGGTCCGGCGTTGCAACCTCATATATGCATATATTTCTTTTAGGAGCCCATCTGGCGACTGCCTACTAGGGCAAAAGTCGCCTTATTCACCACACCCTACTACTAAGCTATATTTAAAAAAGCGAAACGCTCTTCTTCAGTTTTCGCGGACTCTGGTGCCCTGATTGACGCTCATTCCCCGCAATTTCCACATGTCCAGGAACCCAGCAGAAGATAATCTCGACATCTGCCCGATTCGCCAAAACCATGTCGAGACGGAGACAGGAATCAGGGGATGCAGAGATTCCAATGCCCCGAGGAGCTATAAATCACAATCCGGTCTCCGAACCGGGCACGTCGCGTTATCTCCCGTACCGAGCGTTGTATTGCCACCAGGTCGGGCGTGAAGACAGACGCAGAGCCCCGCTGACTTCAAACAGAGGGTATACAACGTGGAAACCGACCCCCTCTTGTGACTTGGCGCCATCCGTATACAATGGCACGGTTCCAGCGTGACACGAAGTGTGCTCCAGCAACACCCGCACCTAATAGCTCCCTCAGCCATCGGACCTTTACCCCCTCGCAGCAGGTAGGGACCTCAGGGTGTATCCTGCCATTAGGCCAGGTCCTGCTAAGAGACTGATAGTGCGCCGAGCAACGAGAACCCACCTGGATAGTAAGATGAAACGTTGGGAAAGGGGTATAGTAGGGGATGTAATAAAGACATAGGGATAGGCCCATCCACAAAATAGGGTGGGTGATAGCTATTATTATCATACCCTCAGCACGGAACGGGAGGGCGTGCGGGGCCTCCACATTTCAGTTGCAGCGGGTGTGTTATTCCTCGTCTACACCATCCCCCTCCTTTCGGGTCAGAAGTCAGTAAGGAGAGATCTGAATGAAAAGCAGTGAATGAAGAGGAACACAAAAAATAGTGGAAGAAATAAAGCCACAGCTCCTGCACACAGTGGGGGTAGGGAAAGCACTGGGCCGAGAAGCGGTGCTTGAAGGTGCTGAATTGAGGGCACTAGGCCCAGAATGACGATCCGCTCCTTCAGGTACCGGGTGTGTCATATACGCAAGGTAACCCCACCCCCCTGAGGAAACTCTCGAAGACTTGTCCCCCTGAGGCAGAAAGGTTTAAGGTACGATGGCCCTCTGTAGATGGTATAGGTACCGTGGACGAAAATATGCCCCTATAACGACTTGGGGAGACGTTGAGGCCGTGTGTGAAAGCGCATTATGCACTCAACACGAGCGAAAGCCAATGGCATCTTAATCGCGTCGACATGAAGGCTCTCTGTAGTATTTTGTATTATTTCCTCTTAGAGGAAAAACAGGGCCCCCACACCTTGACAATTATATCATTCGAAAGAGAATGTAAACAATAGTTAAATAAAGTGGGGGAGGACAGATTCCTCCAAAAAGTGGTATAGTCCGCAAAAACCAGTCCCGAGTAGAAGGGACAAAGGGGTAGCGACCCCGTTCGTCCCGGTACCGGGAAAGGTAACGTGCGCGAAGATCACCCAGACTCGGCCATCCCTTACTGGGATGGCCTTTGCAGCCTTATTGACGGAAGTTAAGCTATACATGTTAGTTTCCCTCTCTTCTGCCTCGAGTCATTCGACGGGTCCCGTTTCCCTCGTCATTTGGAAGGGACCGACCACTCGGGAAGGGGCGAGAGGTTCAAAGCTCCCTAACTGCTACCTTCCTTGCGGAGTTACATAAACTTAGAAGTGTCCAGGGGTGTTTTCATTGCCAGTTTCATGGGTTTTGTATCCTACGACAGTGGGCGGTGTCTCTTCGAAACGGGGACGCGTGAGTTCTGTACTACAGGTCCCTCCCATCCTCTCCGACTAAACCCACCAACTGCGGTTTAACCTCAGAGTGGAGCGCGGTGTTTGCCTCAATTACATTGAGGCAAGAATTTTCCAATGTCAAAATCATTAACTATTCAGGCTAAATTTTCCTCATCAACACAAAAACAGTGGCCAGTGGCCGGCGTTGGTATGCAACAATGCCATTAAGATGATGATGATCATCAATCCATTTATGCCTTACCATGGACAACCCCTGCCATATTTTGTCACACTGAACTTGCCCTTCATAGCGATGGGTCAGGAAGTCACCATTACTTTCCTCAATACACCCCACCCACTCCAGACCACAGGTCGGCCATGTCCTGCTTCCATCGCCGCATTGATTATGCCAGCCATAACATCTCGCCCTACTTTTGGTTTCCCACTCAACCGAAAGGACTCCACACCAAGCATGCCCACCACCCCCTACTCCCTCACTGCTCAGCTGACACACCCCTTTCTCGTATAGATTCATAAGAATTCCTCATTCTAGTAGGCTCATCCTTAGATCCTCCTAAAACCTATCCTCGTCATTCTCCCATCACACACAAAACCTTCTGTAAAGTCAACTTCAACCTAACCCCCTCGAACTCACATTCGTACCAAATAATACTACCACACCTACCATTTCACGCTAAACAAAAGGGCAACAAACACTTTAGCATCCACTTCTTTCCATGCGCTAATCACATTAGTCCATACAAACACTTCTCTTTCTCATTGCAAACTCACCACATCACCCAGGTTTCCCACATCCTTGACATTCCATGAGCCATTGCAGGTCGAGACCTATTCAAGGTCATTTAAAGCATTAATGAGATAGAGAGTGAGTCCTAACCTAACATCCCCAACCATTTTCAAACCTAGATAGGGTTACATTTAGCCGCCTTTTACGACGTTCAACTGTCACCACAGTAAAGTAATGACATTCTTACTTCCCTGCCATCAAATGTGGAGAAAAGACTCTGGATCCACAGTTCCTGCAGCAAAACCTGGGCCGAAAGATTGCCTTGAAGCAGGAACGACGACCCCGACTACCGACTGCCCACCATCGACCATGGAACACCCGAGCATCGAACCATCGCCCCCCCCCCCCTTCCCAAACCTATCTACTCACTTTGGTGATAAGAAGAGATCCATTTTGGAGCCGGGTAACTTCCTCCTCAGTGTCCGGATCGAAGAGGCGCTTGTCCTTGATCCAGGTGACGAACTGAATCGGCGGATTGCTCTTGATGTGACACTTGATGAGGCCCTGCTGGCGGAACGGCAGGTACTGCACCGTCGGCGTGTAGGTCACCCTCGCCGCGTCTGCGGAACAAATGGCACTTTAGGGCCTCGACCCACTTTCTGACATCCCGAGGACTGCGTGCCCTACCGGCCCCAATGCAAGAGGATGTACCCTCATAGGTATATTTATCGCCTGTATAGCTTAAATGGGGGAAGAGAGGGGGGGGGGCGTGATATTAGAAGGAAAGCAACAATTAAGGGGGGGCAGGTACATCGGTAGAAGGGGTTCCCTCGAGTTTATAGAGATAATCAAAGAGGAAATTTCCGAGACAAAACTTGTAAGGGGAGAACTGCAAGGAGTGGTGGAGTTGGAGGGTATTGTGGCCAGGGGGAGGGGGGAGGGCAAACTCCAGGTGTTGGGCAGGAAGGCAAAAACAATCCTCCAGATGTCAGGCGCAGCATTGTTGTTTATGCTACACATTTTTTATTATTTTTCTTTATTTTTATTTTTATTATCATCATTAACTCTATAATTTAAGGAGGGGATTTTTTCGAGTATTTGAATAATAATTTCATCTTAGTTTGGTTATGACTTATGTTTTTTTTATCAAAGTTATTTCTAATAATTCTTTTATAATATCAAAAAACAAAATGGTGAAGTTCAGAGATAAAGATAAGTATCGAAATTTTGTGAAATTTTTAAAACCCAAAGAATTACAAATGGTGAAGTTCAGAAAATTTATTTTTATATATCTTCTTCTATAACTATATTTTAGCAACGTGATATTTTGAAAGGGAGGAAATTTAGTTTAGAGTTCCTTTTAAAATTATTATATTAGGTTGAGGAATAAATTCTTGCGTTTTTTTTAATGTTGAGTTGATTTGAGTTTTGTTGACGTGATTTGTGCACATATTAAGAAACAATAATAAATAATGAGAGCAATTTGCAAAGGTTAGGCTACGTCTCTTAACAGCGTAGACTGTTAGGCTTTTGCTTAGGCTACGTCTTGAAGTTGAGTAATAAATCATTGCGGTTTATTTAAATGTTTTGTTAATTAAGTTTTTGTTCTGTACCCTCAAAATGGAATGTCAAGTTGAAAGAAAGGCGCATTTTCGACACTTGTTGTTATTCCTTTTTAATCGAGACAGGAACAATGCAAACGCAGCCAAAGCTCGTCGCGATATTTGTGCTGTGTACGGAGAAAATGCTTTATCAGAAAGGACAGTTCAATGGTGGTTTTCACGTTTCAAAAACGGTCATTTCAATCTTAATGACGAAGAACGTTCTGGTCGCCCCATTAATTTGGATGAAGATCGATTGAACGACCTTCTTCATTTAAATCATCGTCAATCGACTAGAGAATTGGCTGTACAATTGGCGTGTGATCAGAAAACTGTAGTGAATCACCTTCATTCAATGGGGAAAGTTAAAAAACTCGGTGCATGGGTTCCGCATGCTTTGAGCGAAAGCAACAAACTTCAACGCTCCACGATTGCCGCAGGTTTGCTTACTCGTCACAAGGCTACTCCTGGATATAAGGACAGATTTCTTCCCCGCATCATCACTGGCGACAAAAAGTGGTGTGTTTATGTCAACATGAACCATCGAAAACAATGGCTTAGCCCAAATAAAAAAACACTTCCGTGATTAAAGCAATGACTTCATCCACGAAAGACGATGCTGTGTGTGTCGTGGGATTGTGAAGGCATAATTTTTTATGAGCTCCTTGCGAACAACGAGATTGTCAATGCAGAACTCTACGTCAACAAATGTATCGACTCGCCGAAGCTATTCGTGAAAAGCGACCTCATCGACGTTATGGAGTCCTTCTGCAACACGACAATGCTCGTCCTCACATTGCCAATATGACAAAAGACGCCATCCAAACGCTTAATTGGGAAATCCTGCCGCATCCTCCATATTCGCCAGAGTTGGTTCCATCGGATTTCCATCTGTTCCGATCGCTCTCCAACAATTTGAGCGGCGTTTCGTTCAATACTGATGTGGAATTAAGAACCTAGTTAGACGAATTCTTCGAGTCAAAATCCAGAGATTTTTATTGCAGAGGCAAATTGTTATCAATTAAAAATGAAGTTTTTCTAAAATTGTTAATAGTAATGAATAAATTTGATAAAACCGCAAGAACTTATTCCTCAACCCAATAATTGACAAAGCTCAGAAAATTTATAAAAATTTAACCATGGCTGCTTTTTTTTTTAGATTTTAATCTTAATAGCAAAGCGCAAGTTCCCTCCTGCGGAGTGGCGAAGCCATGGCTGGTCTTTATTATTATTATCTTTATGATTATTATTATTAGTATTACAAAAATAAATTCCTTGATCAGGATATGCTGTTGTTTCCGAGGCCGCTTCGAGGCCGTCTATGAGGCTGTCATTGAATTACCTTCACTATACCTATGTACAAACGTGTACTAAAATATATGTAAACATTTTTTTTGTGAATACCTTTTAGCTTTCCTCAAATCATCATTTTGTTCTCAAATACCAGGCGGATCCTGCCTATAGCCTCCCCCCATCCCCGAGTTCTCAAAAGAAGAGAATTGGGGGACTCTCGGCGAAACAGGCAGAGAACCACCGAATCGCATACGTTAATTGTCACCAGCTAAGGAGAGCGGAAGAGGCAAATGTCGAAGGAAACAAGCTAATAAGAACACATGGAAGATAAAACATACAAGGGGGAAAAAAATAAACGCGGGAATGACTGGACAAAACCAAAGCTAATAAGAGGGATATAAAGAAACCGAAATAATAAGAACTCACACTCTACATTGAGATAGGCGGTGGCCCTCTGCGGAGTGCCAATGCCATTTGAGACTTCGCAAGTGAAGAACCCGCCGTCATCGGCACTCGTAGGGTTGATGACGAGAGTGCCGTCCTTACGGACGATTGAGCGGGTATCGAGCCACGACAGCTGATCGATGGGTACGTTCTCGCGCTTCCAGAGAACCGTGACGTTGCCGGGCAGGGCTTTCGCTTCGCAGGGGAAGTCCGCCTTCTCGCCCTCGAGTCGGGTCAGGTTATGGGGCGGGTTGACGATGACGGCGCCCCCGGCGATCACCACTTTGGCGTCGTGGACCACCCTGCCTTCGGCGTTGCGGGCCACGCACAGGTAATCGCCGATGTCCTCGTCCCGTATCTTGTTGATGCGCAGCTCCGTGCCATCGTTGAAAATACCCACGGTGTCGGAGGGGGTGACGGGTTTGTCGTCCCGAAACCACATGATCTCGGGGGTCGGTGTCCCCTCCGCCTCGCAGTTGAGGATGATCGAGTCCCGGATGTTGACGTAGGTCACGTCGTCGGGGGTCTTCACGAAGCGCGGCGGCGCTGAAGGGGAAATGCTTTGGTTAAAGAAAGGACCTGGTGGGATCAACGAGGGCATTGCACTCAGAGTATGAAGAGGTTAATGGGAAGTTAGTTAATTCGTCACCCCGTCCCATTGTGAACGAGATCCTCCAAAACGGATAATGAAATTTGCATTAAGATCAGAATGATAATCGCTGGTAACCCCGAAGGCACCAGGGTCCGGCCTTGGTTGGGGTAGAGCTGCACGGTAGTGCCCAAATGGGAAGAGGCACCCGTTCCACATCAGAGGTGTGTGGATATAAATACCCCCCGACTCCAACGGGTTCCGAAACGGAAGAGTGGAAATGTTGTGTGTGTGAAGACGGAGAAGAAAGATATAGCGGTGTTGTGATTGGTTATGTGCACGAAGTGTATGTAAGGAACTACATACCACTACGGGCAAGCTTAGCGCGTCAGCCATTAGACGGTCAGCTCCCTCCGTACGCTGAAGTTTTGTGTCCGTCATCGCTGGGAAGCAAACTCGCTACCTAGGCGTTTGAAGTCCAACGTCCTATCTAGGAGGCTAAGGAGAGCTCCGATAAATAGAAGGAAGGGTGAACAGGGGTTCTTCACACTGCATGCGGCTATGCCCATTCATTGGGTACTGACGCGTGCCCATACATCAAACGTTAACTACCTCAAAGAGGAAATAGATAATCGAAAAATAAATTTAGGAGATTGGTAGAATAAACCGCCCTGTGGCAGGTTTGGGGGGGGGATGAGTCCCCCGAAGGTTCCCGAGCTGGTTGCCCACATTCGATTCGATAATATATCGGGTCCCCCCCCCCCGTAGCATTCGCGAGTGATCCGGGCTTATGTCCCTCCTGTTTTCCATCTCCGTCACACCTTCAGATAATACTTGAACATGCGATCCCTCCTAGGACACGCAACTAAGTTCGCTTTGATTTTACACGGTGATCCCCCCCCCCCTGACGATCCCAAACATTCTATAGGCTTCATTACTCAATTCGAAAAATAATTAAACAAGGTCTGCTGACCAAAAGGTCGCGTGCTCTCACTTATTCTGATTTATGACCTTACGACCTTTAAAACGTTCAATAATTCCCGGAAAAACCTTGAGAGGACCTTGGCAATTATATCATTCGAGGGAGAAACCTAAACATGAGGGTTTCAAATTTCGTTAGAATCGGCCGAATAGTTACGATGTTATTCTAAAACAATAAAAAAGCAAAACGGGAACCGACGGACCGACCGACATATATAATCGCACGCGACTAAAAATGAAACCTAAAAGGACCCTTTTCAGGGGATCCCTTTGTATTCTTACTCCACTGGCCTTCGTGTCATCCCTACTCCTCCTCATCAGCCCTCCTTCACATGAACAAGTCGCTGTCCTCAGGGGAGACGGCACATTCTCGGTCCAACCCTCGAGATTGGAATAACCTGGGTAGACGGCAAGTTGACCCCTCCTCCTCGCCTCCCCCTGCGCTTAAGATCGATCAGGGGACTTATCTACTCCGCAGGGGATCTTTGGGTCACTTTGATCTTCACCCCTTGTTTCCGCATCCTTGCCTCCTGGCCCTACACTGGAGTTCTGTGTAGATCCTATACCTTAAAGGGCTCATTTGTTACGACCCTATCCTAATAGACCCCGAAAGAATGAAAGTCCCTGTATTCATGTGGGCACCCACCTGCTCCTGGTGGGCTCGAAAGGAACCTTCTAAGTCCTATGTAGAATTTACAAAGCTAAGTCGATAAGGCGTTGAATTTCCACTCCTAGTTACCGGGTTCGATAACCCACGAGGACAAAGATAAAATTAAATCGGGGCTCGAAGGAACCTAATCGTCATTTGGCAGTGCGCTCAGTGTCACGCATGCCTGCAGGTAACGCCATCCTCACACGTCATCACAAATATAGCCAGTTGAAACATCGATGTCTCTCCCATTCCTACTCATTTCTCCTAACACATCACTCTTCCATTAAAGGAAGCGGGTGAAGGGATTTCTAAGTCTATACTTCCTGGTTGGGGCCCGATCAGGAGAGTTCTATGCTCGTAGTTTGGTGGTAAAAATATGAATGCCATACTTCCTACCCCTCCCCTCCCCTCCCAACGAGGGGAGATCCATGGTGTTATCGGGTTTGCCAGCGATAGTCATTCTGATCTTTAGGTGAATTTCATCATCCGATCGACGCAATTAAACGAGGTAAGTTCTCCGGGAGTTCTTGTCTTGGGGGACGGCCATGGAAGTGAAAAGGTTTCTCGCCATAGATGAAGTTAAGTGACATTGAGTATGGTTAGTGACCAGATGAGTCCTACTCTGGTTCACTTCCCGGGGGCCGTTCTATATTGTAGAGGCCCGTGGTTCGAATCCCACGTTAAATTATAAGTTCCAGGCCACCCTCCCCCCCCCCCTCCTTTTCCAACCCAAACTCTGCCAACATTATTCTATATTTTAATTTATTTCTCTTTTTCTTTCTCAGGTTTAATGAGGCTCTCCTCATTGCCTCTCGGGCGGCATCGATTTCCCCCCCCCCCCCAATAGAGGAGACAAGTTGCGAGCCTACTTGGAAGCGAGTGCCTACCGTGAACATCGAGGTGGATCCAAGTGCCATTGTCAGTGGCACCGGAGCGGTCAAGATAGAAGACGTTGCACTCGTACCAGCCTTGGTCGCTCTCACGGACGTTGGTCAAGTTGAGGGAGGCGAGGCCGTAGTTGGCGTTCGGGTTGACCCGGGACGCGCGACCCTTGTAGTTCTCCTCCACGTGGGGGTCGTACCCGTCGTACCAGATGTAAATGGGGATCTTGTGGTGCTGGCGAGGAGACAGGTACACGTAAGCTCGGGGGGAGGGGGATATCAGGGGCGACAGCGGGGTGCAATCTCACCGGGGAATGTTGACTTACCTGCCGTTTCCACTGAATAATGTACGGGGTTTCTGGCTGGGACACGGGGCAATTCAGGATAACAGATTCACCTAAAATGGCTGTGATGTGCTCGGCGTCTCCATGGTCGGCGCACGACCCTGAAACACGAAATCGGGTCAATTCTGGAACACCAAGTGATTGAGCTCAGACCCAAAACTACCTTTCCCTACCGTCTAGTCCCAACCCATTCCTCGGACCAGTAAGAATAAGGAAAGCTAAAATTATATACGCAAACAGCTTCTGAATGAAATAATAACAAAAGAGTAAGGCATAAAATAAATATATAAATACTGTAACAATGGATGTCAATTAATAGAGCGACATCGCAAACACTTGTGAAAGAGGCCGAGCTAAACCAGGTGAAAGATACAGACACTAAAGAAATAAGCCCCCTGGGGAAAGTCAGGCGCTTGGCACACACTGAAAATAAAGATCTCGCGATGGCGGCATCTAACGAGAGCAATAACTGTGGCACTCACCGAATGGCAGAATCAAACATAGGATGTATCCGGAGCAGAGAAACACGAGTCGCAGGCAGAGCGAGGCAAAAGCGCGTGAAGAGTCCATTTTCTTGTGGGCGGGTAGGCACCGGCTGCCGCTTGCAGGTGGGGAGCTGACACCCTCTTGGGGGTCCATACTGGAAGGGGACACGACGCACGAAGCCTTCCTGCCCTACCCATAGTACAGGACCAGCCTGGAAACAGGCCGCTGCGAACGAAATAAACGAGTCAGGATCCTGCCAGGACATCGAGGGGAAAATGGCACTTTAAACCAAAAGGAAGAACGTCCCCTCAAGTGAAACCGAGACGAGAAGGGGAGAAGGAGTAAAAGGCGCAAACGGAAGGCGAAGATTCCGAACTAGTGTTTTACCTAGGAAAATAATGGTTGTCATTGGTTGTGTGGTGACGGATGTGGCGGGAACTGTCTGCTCGCAAGCGTCGGTCTCGGAGCGCCGCCTAGGGCAGCTGTCCCCAACGGGTCGTGGAAATCCATCACCTGCTGCACTAGGATCCTAACCTCTCCCTAATACAAAAAGTCTCTTTCTAACTTTACTAATTACTTTAAATTAATTTAGCCTTTCTAGTCTATTGTTGTAAGTAGTAACCCGTGCTGCAGTTGACATCTAGAGGATTGTGTGTCCTGGCGGCCCCAATGCCCGCGGAGGGATCTGCAACGATAAATCCTGCACAAATTCTCACTCTCCCCCATTTTCAGCACTTTTTTTTATAGATTTTTGCCTACAAACTGTGTGGCCGCCAGACAGGTGTGGATGAGGGTGACAGAGTAAAGAAGGGTGGCAATGCTTTTGAGTGGCATGATGTTGGGGGTGAAAGCATGATGAGGTCGAGAATTATAATGTGGGTGAAGTTGAGATTTGCATGGTTGTAGTGTATGGGAGCTGTGGTGAAAGAAATGAAGCTGTGAACGGGAGATTTGGGGACGAATTCTGACGAGTGATGGGTGAAATCAACAAAGGGTTGATGGCTGTATGAGTGTACGAAGAGGTGATAATATGAGAGCTGGAGTTTTTAGCACACCTTGAAAGAAAGAAAAGAGAGGGTGGTGTGGTTTTGTGATGAAAGAAGAAGGTAGCAAACAGGTTTTTTCATCACAACGGTTAGTCAAAGAAAAGGGGCGGTGTAAGTTAACAGTATGATTGATATGTGCCTAGTAAGAAAGAATATGCGGGGGTGGGGGTATTTGATGTGAAAGCTCTAAAAGGTACAAGTAGGGGGAGGGGGGTATTTGATGTGAAAGCTCTATAAGGTACGAGTACGGAGAATGTATTTGATGTGAAAGCTATAAAAGGTACGAGTACAGGAAATGTATTTGATGTGAAAGCTATAAAAGGTACGAGTACAGGGAATGTATTTGATGTGAAAGCTATAAAAGGTACGAGTACATGGAATGTATTTGATGTGAAAGCTATAAAAGGTACGAGTACATGGAATGTATTTGATGTGAAAGCTATAAAAGGTACGAGTAAAGGGAATGTATTTGATGTGAAAGCTATAGAAGTTCTGTCCAAAGATCTTAAGACTTAAGAAAGGTGGAAAGGAAGGGAGAATCTAAATTGAAAGGTCAATGAATCTTGAGTGAAAGGAAAAAGTATGTGAGAATGCTTGAGAATACAACATTTAAGCGACAAATTTATGGAGGTGATGGTGTGTATGCAAAGACTGTAAGTGGGTGTGCTGGCACTGGAAAGAGGAAGCGAAACACTGAATTTTGGAACGACGATATTGAGTGAGTGGTGGGCACCCAAAAGGAGGCGTAATTCCAAATGCTTAATAGTGCCGATGAAGATTGTAAAGGAGATATGGATGAATGCATAAAAGAAGCGAAAAGAAAAGGGAAACGAGCAATTAAAAAAGATTTTGCTAAGAATTTTTCAAGAAATTAGTCAAGTAAAAATATGTTAAAGTTATGGTAAAATAACACAAGTATCCAATGCGCATTATATATATTAAAAAAGAATGTCTTGCACTCCTTAGAATGAGCCGAAATTTATGTGACAACATAGATATCCCTTAATTATTAGAGTGAAGTGAAGTGATAATTCTGCTTAGTTGATAACAAATACAAAAAGTATATACACGTGTATACTTCTAGCACTACATAACTTGGTCACCAGCAAGTCAAAGAAGCACGGGTTGTAGGAGGAAGCGAACCCCTTCAGGAGACCAGATAATGGGGGCCCACGCGAACCCTCAGCCAGTTGCAGGACCATTATAGGGCTAGAAACATATAAGCAGGGTGACGAAGGACAGTGCGAGCCGGGATAGGCAGCGATTTAGAAACAAGATTAGATAGAGGGTTCTCTCTCACTAAGAGAGAGAAGCCTCTATGCCGCCTTCTTGCAAGGTAGAGTAGGCCAGCCTCCTCAAAAAAAGTCATAGTCCGGAAGTCTGTGTGCACGAACTATTGCCGTGTACAAGGGAGAAGCGGTAGCAACCCCGCTCGCTCGTCCCGGTACAGTGAAAGGTAATGTGCGCGAAGATCACCCAGACTGGGACATTCAACAAGAATGTGCCGAACAGTCTGGGGGACAACGCAGTCTTCACAGTAGGGTGCTGGCGAGCGCTCCATCAAATGGCGGTGCGTCCCGCGAGTGTGTGTCCAATTCGGAGACGACAGAAAGCAACCTGAAGCTGTCGCGGCATTGAGGGGGTAGGTCCGTGGGAACAGTCGCAGCGCAATGGCACGCAATAACGCAATCATAAAAGGGCCGATCGAAAGACTTATTTTATGCGTTACCTTCTCGTGTATGTGAGAAGAGCTCCTTCCGAGGGCTTTGATGAAGAGCTAGTAAGCCAAAAATTGCCTTCATAACCGCATAATTATGATTGCGTTATTGCAAATAATTTTCGATTATATTTATATATTATTCGTATATGCGTTTGGTTATTCGTATATGTGTTTGTTCAGTGGAGGCCGGTTTCGAGCTGAGCTCTGAGTTACTATTTGGGGGGCTATGCCCCCCCCTCTCCCAAACCCCCCAGCTCCGCTCGCCCTCAGGAACACTAGCCGAGCAGCTTATCTTCAACTTCACCGAATAGTTTTCTTGGGGGATGGGGGGTGATAAAAAAAACTTTCTAGAAATGCATTTACTTACGTTAGGCCGGTGGGTAAAGTTTTGCTGTAGCGAACACGAATTCGTGGAACCTCTGTTTTATGCGTGGGTATTTCGGAAAATGACCTCTCTCTATTTCGTGGATAATTCCTATATGTATATTTGTGCTTTAAAACAAGTTGTTTTTAATTTAGAGAGACTGTTTTTTTCTTGGGCAAATTAAAAAAAGTTGTTGTTTTTGTTTGGGGGGTTTGGTAGGTTAGTTTATTGGAGGGTTGCACCCCCCCACCCCGATATTTTTAATAATCTAGTAGTATTCCTATCTCGAAAGCCTAGCATTAGATTCGAATTCAAAGGCGATTGGAAAACGTCTTTGTAGGCAAGCCTACAAACAGTTAAGGAAATGGGGGGAAACTAGCTAGAGAGGTAGCCAACAAAAAATCGCTAAAAAAAAATCGTGCGCCACTAATCTTAACAATTACTTTCGTGCCTTCTATTCAGTACGAATCTATTTCAGTTTAAATTCTGCAGAAAAATTAACAAATTCTTCGTGGATTGGTGTTCGAGATTAAGACTAACGGAGCGAACAAATGCTCGTACCTTTAGATTTCAGGTTCTCGCAGGAAATGACATTTACGAAATACGAATCCAGTCCATTTTGACAGATTTGAATATATTATGTACGCACTTGAGCGAGCGCGTGTGTGTACGAGTGAGCTGCGCCCTACCTTTTCTCCGTATGTCACACGTTCATCGAACATCTTAGACGGCAAGAAGAGCAGCTGGGGGATGCAGCTTCATTCTCAGCCTTAAACACGCGGAGCAGATTTCTCTCGCCTGGATTCTTCTGATAGACCACGAATGTACTTCAGTCTGGAAGAGAAAACGGAGACATGAATAAAAAAAAACCCTGCCATGTCCACGACACGGACACCAATTCAGCTTAAATGTCCTCAGTTCAACTTTTACCGAGCAAATGATGAAGGGCAACTTATAGCTCTAAAGCCATAATAAAATCAACACGAAAATTCATTCCATATAGCCACTGTGCTTCGTCCCCCCTCAACTTTCAAATAAATCAATTGCTTGAAGAATTACCCTTACGTATATATATATATATATATATATATATATATATATATATATATATATATATATATATATATATATATATATATATATATATATATATGAGGGAGCGCGACCCTCTTAATTCTTGTATCACCCGTTTTCTTCTTTGTTTTTGTTACTTTGCGTACACATCTTGAAGGGTATTATTAGCAAGTTTAAATCCACTTAAATTATACAAAAAAAAGCACAGCGTGGACCCTGTGCGAAAGAGCCACTACACCCTGAAAGAATACTGTAAACTTCGCGCAGTGGAAGAACCACCACCTTACCCAGGCCTTGTCAGGGCGAGTCAATCCAGTGAACCGAGTCTTCCCTCGTCGGCATAGGGCCTTGATGACGTACCGCTCTTCCAGATACCAGGTGTACCAGTATACACACGGTAACATCCCTGCTGCGGGGTAAATGGACAGCTGAGCAGAGGCTTGTAAAGAGAGCGGCGAAAAAAAGGGCCGTGAAAATAGATCCCCCCCCCACAATGACTTCAAACAGAGGGGACACAGCGTGGAAGCCAATGCCCTCCGGTGACTTGGCGCCACATCATGTGTACATTGTAACGGATCCAGCGTGATACGAAGTGTGCTCTAAAAAGGCCGAACGCAACACTCCCGGCGCTGTGTAAGCAAGCATTGGGAGCAAAGGCTTTGCGACAAATAATCAAAGGTGGTACAATCCAGGGTTGAGTCCTCCTAGGCAGAACCACTGCGCTCTCGAAGGACTTTCTTAGCCCTAAACTCAAAGGGCTTAGGGTATGACTGGCGCCTCTCGGTGGCCTAAACACCGTCGAGGTCAGTAGCGCATGCAGTGAGAGCCGTTGGCGACTGAGGGAGGCACCGCCTTGCGCATAATAAGCGGAAGGCACAAATCACCAGAGGTAGGCCGGTGCGGTATATCGCGTCCACCTTCCGCAATTCACAGTTGGCTGCGGATGCATAAAACTCGCATCCGGAGTCAAGCTTCGAACGAACAAAGGAACGATAAAGTAGGATGGCGGTAGTCCTATCAACGCTCCTAATGTTGAACGTTACTGAAGGAAGAATGTCCATTGCGCGGGTACAAGAAATCCTAAGGCTGCGAATATGGGCCTTCCAAATGAATCGTCGGTCAAAAGTAAGACCAAGGAAACAGGACGAGTCCAAACACTTCCAGGCGAAACCCGTTTAGAAAAAAAAATCCGGGTCGGTACTAAGCCGCGGATGATGACAGAATTGCACTACCTCAGTCTTGGGTACGGAACCTCGAAACCTGTGCGCTTCGGCATAGCGAGAGACGCGGTTCAATACCTGTTGGAGTCGACGCTCCAGAGTTGGCATCTGGGCAGCACCAAAAGAGCTCGAAAGTTCGTCCACGTAGAGCATAGCGAGAACACTTTCCGCCAGCACCGTGATACTGTTGATGCTCAGGGTAAAGAGTGTGGCACTGAAAACACCTTCCTGCGGGACGTGCTCTTCATGCCCGAAGAAGACCCTCTCTAACTGTACGAGCAATCGACGATGCGGTAGAAATTCAGAGACGAAATTCTAGAGAAGTCCCAATGCCCTCGTCGTGTGGAGAGTCTCCATGATACCACATCGCCATGCGGTATCATAGGCATTCTCCAGATCGAAAAACACCGCTTTCTAGAGAATCATGATACCATTGCATTTTAATGTACCATATTCATTGTAATGTATTCTAATATCCTATATAGTGTTGTACTTATTTATGACAACAATTGTCGTCATTGCTGGCCTTTGAACCTAAATATAGATTAAGGCAAATAGTGTTGTACTTATTTACTTTCAACTTCGCCCCATGTTTGATCCACCTAAAGAACACGGGAAACCTCACGCTGTATGAGATTCCTAAAAGGGTTAACGAGGGTGCAGCAGCAAAGTCCAGCCGTAACACTTGTATGTTGATGCAGTGTGCGAAAGAAGAAGTAAGCGGTGATTTTCTTGTCTCAAAATTGGGAACCTCAGCTTTAGTCTGTTTTGTGTGTGTGTTTTAGCGTCTATCTGGCGACTACCAATGTGGGCAGAAGTCGTCGTAATCATCTTAAAGCCTAATGCTAGGCTAAATAAACAAAACAAGAGGCAAAACAAGGTCACCAGACCTAAGTCACGTTCTCTCATGACCGTATGATCTTACGACCTTCAAAACTTTCAATAATTCATGGACTAACTTTGGGTGGACCTTGACAATTATACTATTCGTAAAAGAATGTAAAACAACATAAGTGTTTAAAATTTCGTTAGAGTCGGTCGAAACGTTACGATGTTATTGCCCCCCAAAACAAAAAGTAAAACGGTTGCCATCTGACCGACCGGCCTACGAACCGACATAGTAACTTATGAGTGGCGTGAACGCGACTAAAAAGCAAGAAGAAGAAGAACGCATTCGACCCACACCTTAGTCCAATAAAATAAGAGGTAAAAGTGCAAATGCTTCACGATTTTGCCCGTCATCCTTGCGCCGGGGGGACATGCCACTCTTCTCTGCATCATACAAATTTTAGTATAGGTACCGCCGAAGCTGGTACTCGTCTACATGGACTCGATCGAGAGGTAATGGAAGCGAATGTTGGGGGAAATCCTGCCATTACAGCTAGGAAACTCAGATAGCATTTCGATGATAGCCGTGCGACATTCCGACGCGAATTGAAAAGGAGTCTAAAAGTTTCAATTTTCTACGATACCTACAGGTCGCGTGAGTCCCATTTGGGACTCACGCGACCTGTAGGTATCGTAGAAAATTGTCGTATCGATTTCAGTGAGGCCTTCCATACATGATTACAACCAGCGATTAGAAAGAGATCTACCACAATTTTAAGCACCGTCAAAAGTGGGCAGTGACTTAGTCGTTGTGGTAATCCTGCCCAGCAGACGAGAGGGTGACCCTGCATCCAGGCAAGGTCATGTTAAGTGTATGGTAGGGTATGCAAAAAAGATATTTTATTATGGAGTGTCAAACGATAATCAAACAGGTGAGGTTTCTTGCAAAAATTTCACTGTTGGGGAAAATAACTTTGGCCCCCAAAACCAATTCCTTAGCGATTTTTTCCCCTCGAACTTTTAAGTGCAATAACAACCAGGGCATAACGCGCAAAAAGTTTGTAAGGACAAATTCGTAAAGAAAGGGAGTAATTTCGAGATAGTGGAAGATATATACATAGCCGCAAATCCCCTTGTAGGCATTGGGGTAGGAAGGGCTTAATGCAGGTGTTGAGGCCGAGAGTGGAAACAAGACTCAGATGTCACCAGACAAGATAAAGAAATGAGGGAGGGTGGGGGGGAGAGTAGGAGAAAAAGTGGGGAGAATGCCCCCCCCCCCGAACCGGAGTCAAGAAGGGAGAAAAGACGTAACCCACATGCACGGATCAGGCAGGAATAGACGAAACCTGTCGGTGAGCAGTCTGCTAAATCAGAAGAGGCTTGCAAAGAAAGTGAGGGAAGTTGGTAATAAAGTAAAATGAAAATATCTAGAAGGAATAAAACCCAGGTAAGCTCAATCTAGTTTGAGATTGACCGAGGCATTGTGGTGGATTGGGCGTTCTAGATACCAGGTGTAACATTCCGGACGGAGAGGTCGTTTTCGCCGTCCATAGCGAACAGTAATGGAGTTAGTCGTGACGATAATGGCCGTCCCCATAGTAGACGAGTAACCAAAGACCTCTTAAGCAGTGTTTCCCAAACTGGGGATAATTACCCCTATGGGTACAATTATGATATTTCAGATGGGATAAAACAAATATTCCTGGTGAAATTGTGATAGAATGAAACAATGAACGAAATATATTTCTCATTTCACCCTTCGGTTCTGCCACCATTTTGAAGGTTCTGCAGTCAAATACTTCGTAACAAAGCTCATGCGCATTACTAGTAAAGCAAAATCGACTTTATTGTCTCGGTAAAAAGAGAAAGAGAGAGATGCAAGTTGGATGATGTTTCCGGTCGGCCGGTAGAGGCGCCACCTTCGCGACAAAGACCTGGCGAGAAGGCCAAGGAGTCGCGAGAATCATATGATGCTTGCACTATTGTACATTCCGTCGGTCATCAGCCGCAAAAAAAAAGCCTATTTATCATCTCTGCGCAAAGAGTCAAGATTGAAACTGGACTTTCAAGAACAGAATCCAGCGACATTCTAGACAAAAAAAACTCGTTCAGAATATCCCATTTCTTCCCATTGTATTTCACAACACTGGAAAAATGCACATTAACCATCACACTCGGTCAGTGTTTACTAGTTATGTTTGTCTGTAATTATATTGTAATTTCTGTATCTAATTATATGATATGAACTGAATAAAAATAAAAAACTAGGAGCAACATTGTTCAAAAGTTTGTAAAACAATGTTTTAGAAGACCTAGGCTGGAGGGAATTAGTTCAACCACCAAAGTCTCACGACAAGGTTCCTTCTAATTAGGATTTGTTTACGAGTTTATAATTTGGAAGAAATTCACTAAGATCAAAGAGAGGCAGATAGAATAAGGCTAAGAGGCGACAAGAAAATCTGTAGTCTGCAAAAGCCTGATCAATAGCCTATCCAGGCAGCTCCTGTTTCTATGACCGAGTTCAGGCCCACCTAGCATCCTCATCCATAAATCTAGCCTTGGGAGGACGCATCTCCTGGAACCGGATAGGTCTCACTAGCCACTTATTTCCTTCCTCTCTTTACCACCCCCCACTCGCTACTATCTACACTAGCCTACTACTTAACCTAAAGGGGCTATCCTTACGATCCCTAGAACTCTCGCTGGGCCTAGTACCGATATAGCATAGGAAAAGGAGTCTGCCAAAAGACTAATTAAATAGCCTGTACCAGGCAGCTCCTGTTCCCATCACACAGTTCAGTCCCCACCTAGCATCCTCATCCATAAATCTATGTAATCTAGTCTTAAAACTCTAAAGAGAGGAAGCTTATATCACATTACTAGTGAGCCTATTCCATTCATCTTTACCACTCGATTTGTAAACAAACTTCTCCTAATCTCTTTCTTAAACCTAAACGTGCCTAGCTTAAACCCATTGCTACGTGCCTTATCTTGTTGACTAGAAATAAGAACCTTATCTATGTCTCCCCTATTATAACCATTTACCCACTTGGAGACATCAATCAAGTCACCTCGGACAACTTCTCACTATAAGGCAAACTCATCAACGCATTATCTTAAGCAAGCCATTATCCATCCTCTAGGATGACCTAAATTGCACCACGTAGTTAAGATGAACCCTAACTAATGCCAAGTACAGTTTCCAATAAACTCAAATACCCTGTTAGCTCTATCCCTAGCACTTAAGCACTGCTTTCTAGGCCAGAGGTCAGAACTTACAAGGACATTCTGTCTATTTCACATTTTGACCTTCCTAAAACTCTCTAATTCAATTTATAATTATTCAACGGATTACACCTACGTATACTAAGTACACTACACTTGCTTATGTTAAATTCCATTTGCCACTTCTCTGCCCATTGAGATAGTATGGTCAATTCATCTTGTAATACCTAACTTAGTATCATCGGCAAACTTGCTTAGGTCGCTACTTATACCTAAGTCAAGATCATTGAGAATAGCAAGAATAACAAAGCCCCAACACTGACCCTTGAGGAACCCCACTAGTAACATTCCCTCACTCAGATTTAATCCCATCTAAACTAACTCTTTGCCGTCTGTCACTGAGCCATGACTGAAGCCACCTAACAATATTTCTATGTTGAAACCCTTAGTAAAATCCAAGTAACCAATATCTAATTCTCATATCTATCAGCAGCATCATACACTTTTATGTAAAATGAAAGTAAATTAGTCAAACACGATTTACCCCTAGTAAAGCCGTGTTTGAGAATCATTAATCAACTTATGTTCATCTCAGTGATCCCAAATAGATTCTGCTACTATAGATTCCATCATTTTTCCACACCACTCGTGTCAAACTCACTGGCTGTTTATTAGACATAATTGCTTTATCCCCCTTTCTTAAATATAGCTATCGCATTAGCTTTATCCCATGATGTTGGTACAATGCGTCTCGACCCATTTTCTAAATATGTATGCTAAATAAAGACTTACATCTTTACATTCATTCAAAATCCTAGGAAAAATCTCATCAGGCCCACTACTGCTTTACAAGATTTTTTTTTTCTTTTTTTTTAGAATATCTTCCCGGTAATTAAAATGCCCTCTAATTTCTCCTTCTCATTACACCCTCAGGTATTATTAGATTATCTTCATCTGTAAATACCGACAGAAAATACTTATTTAACATCCTAACCATTGTCACTCTCACACTCTCCTTCTGTAGTTTAAAGTGGGCCTATTTTATTTCTAGTCTTGGTTCTGTATACCTTTGGGAACTTCCTTTGCCTTATTTGCCACTTTAATTTCATAATTTATCTTCGCTACGCTAATTACCTTTTTAATCATGGCCCGCGCCTCTATAAGTTACTATTTCGGTCCGTAGGTCGGACGGTCGGGTGGTAAGCATTTTACTTTTCAATTGAGCTTTTTGTAGCAATAACATCGTAACTCTTGGGCCGATTCTAATGAAATTTGAAACCCTTATAGTGTTTTTACATTCTCTTACTAGTGTTATAATTGTCAATGCCCTCCCAAGGTTAGCCCTGGAATTAGTTAGCAATAACATCGTAACTATTCGACCGATTCTAACGAAATTTGAAACCCTTATGATATTTTACATTTTCATTCGAATGATATAATTGCTAAGGTCCTACCAGGGTTAGTCCAGGAATTATTGAAAGTTGTGAAGGTCGTAAGAATAAGTGAGATCACGCGACTTAAGTCTGTTGACCTCGTTAATTTCTCGAGTTAGCTCATTGTGCATTTTACATTTTCGAAACATGAAATCTACCTTGGGAAAAAAACAAGAAAAATGGTGACAAGATTAAATACATCAATACAACGATTTTTATTTTCAAAAATACATTAAAATCAAACGGAACTTTGGTTCCAACCTGATACAAACTAACACATCCAATCCCCTCACCCTCCACCCCGAGTCTAAGCAATAAATAGCCTAATAGCCTTGGCGACTGGTGGCGTCGTCGCACATAAATTAGGTCTGTTGTCGCAATATCACTTTAATAAATTCCATGATGTATGATAAATAGCCAATTAGTAATCTTTATTTCGATATATCAGGGAGAGGAAGGGGGTAAAGGCTAAATAATAGTACGCGAAGCCAAAATCCCTTAATAAACTTTATAACCTAAACCAAAGTTAATTGGTTGCCATTTAACATTTTTTGAAGCGGATAGAAAATCTAGCTTGTGAGAAAAAATAGATCGCGGGTGCGGAACCCCGCGGGCATCGGGCCGCATTCAATCAGGGAAGCGGAACCTGCGGGCATTGGGCGGCATTCGGCCTTCCTGGCCATTAGCTGCGGCCTTCTAAATGAATTCAAATTTTGTAGACCAAATCATTTCATTACTTTCATACAAAAAGTACCCGCAAGTCACTAAAAGGTTAATTAACTTTAGATTTTCTCCTTTTTTTTCATTTTTCAGCTAATACATAGTAATAGGAGTTATATACAAAAATAATGTGCATTTGCATGTATATTTAATGAAAATTTTAGGAATGCTACCTACCCCTAACTAAATGCGGCCTTCAAACCAAGAATAGTTCCACACCCCTGCTAAATAGCAATCATACATCCCAAAATAGCGAACAATAAGATCTGCCAATTGATCCTGAGTTATTAAATCCATCAAGAATATTGCGTGGCGAACGGAGAATTCACTCCTGCCATCACTAGATCAAGAAGTTTAAAATACGAATTGGGCGCTTTTTCGTTGACTTGGAAACATAGCACAAATTGGAGAGCTGGTTTGAAAAGTCCACGGAAACGAGAACCCATGTTTCGATTGGGTATTTCAAACCATTATGTACTGGAGTTGGGAGTTCCGGGATTTGGGTCTCAAATTAGCTTAACTATATTTTTTAGACGGTAAAAGACCTAACTATATTCTTTTAGAAGATAAAAGACCTAACTATTTTTTTAGAAGGTAAAAGACAACTATATTTTTTTAGAATGTAAAAGACAACTCTATTTTTTTAGAATGTTAAAAAGCTAACTATATATTTTTAGAAGGTAAAAGACCTAACTATATTTGTTTAGAAAGTAAAAGAGCTAACTATATATTTTTAGAAGGTAAAAGACTTAACTATATTTTTTTAGAAAGTAAAAGACCGAACTATATTTTTTAAATGTAAAAAGACACTAATAAAGATAATGGAGTAGTGTGTATGCCTACCTCAATATGGGGTATGGGTGTGGCGATTTGCTATATGGTTTATGAAGTGTGTGGAGCTCCGTACCCACACTGGAGTAAGTTACAGTGTACCCCACCAATTAGCGGGCAGCTCATGACGCCGTTCAAAGTTTGGTGTCCGCGCTCGCTGGGATAGAACCCGTGCCTAGACGCTATAAGTCCAACGCCAGAGCCAATGGCGAGATCTCTTTTCTCGAGTCTTTTTTGTTTTTCTAGCCTTTAAACATCTGTGGATAGACCCGATACCAGCTAATGGATGGCGTTAAGCGCCCCCAGAAGATAATGGGAAGGTAATCCCATGTGGAAAAAATTGAGGCAGTGTAACATAGAAATATAATAATCCCATGAGGGTATTTCATTATCCTCCAACTTGTTTATGGAGGATAATGATCTCCAATCCAGGCCACAGGTAATTAATAAGGATGAGGTTGATTTCTTTAAAGGACCAAAATGTCCCCGTTAGTCACAACATATTCCTTCATTTTCCTCTTAATATGGAGAGGTGAGAACATATAGAATAAACAAGGTCAACAGGCATAAGTCGCGTGGTCTCAATTATTCTGACTAATGACCATATAACCTTACGACCTTCAATATTTCCAATAATTACCCGACTAACCTTGGCGAGTATCTTGACAATTATAGCATTCGAGAATGTAAAACAACAAAAGGGTTTCAACTTTCATTAGAATCCGCCGAATAGTTACGGTGTTATTGCCAAAAGACTCATTTAAAAGTAAAATTCGTACCATCCGACAGTCCAACCTACGGACCGACATAGTAACTTAAAAGAGAAAAAAATAAACCTGAATTGGAAATAGAGAATATTAAACCGCAAAGACGTTCGAACAAAAGAACAGACACCCCACCCCCACCCCCACCGACAATACGAACGTGGAAGCATCGCTGTTCGAGGTTCCTGGTACGTTCGTACTTCTGAAGCCACGTACTCTTATTGCGCCATTGTTCCCTCTCTGAGATTCGGAAATGGCTCCTGCGTCAATGACTTTAACCATGACAAAACTTCTCGACCCCCCCCCCTTCCCTTCCCTTCCTCTTGTAAGAGGGGGGCAGGGGTCGAGAAGTCGAGAAGTTTAGGTCGACTCACCACCGACTGAGACCTTGAATCAGACGTACTCGAAGTCGGCTTCTTCCCGATCGTGCCTAAGCTGCAGGAGGTGTCGTTTAAAACGTCCATTCTCGCCATTGTTTATTTTGGGTGTTTCTTCGCCCGGCTATTACCAGGTCGGTCCCATTTCAACTTACACAAAACCAAAGTGGCGACTTTCCACTTCAGAAATGTTATGAAAGACAAAATAGGTATACAGGACACGCAGGGATTTAGATACACACACAATAAAGATAGGTAAGCATATATATATATATATATATATATATATATATATATATATATATATATATATATATATATATATATATATATATATATATATATACAGGGTGGGCCATAAGTTTACATACATAGGTTAAAATAAAAGTTTTATTATGGACAACCATTTTTATTTATCTAATATGCTCTACATGGTTGCCATTGTTTTGAAAACACATTTTAATACGTGTTTGCCACTGTTGATGAACACGCATTAGCACAGTTGAAGTTTTATGCTTGTAATGGCGTTGGTGATACGTTCCTTTAGATGATTTATGTCTCGTATCTTTACTCGATACACCATGGCCTTTTAAGTGACCCCAAAGATAGAAATCATGGAGGGAGAGACCTGGGAATCTGGGAGGCCATTCCACAGGACCACGCCGACCAATCCAAGCATCCGGAACCTACTGATCCAAATACCGACGTACGTGAAGACCATAATGAGGCGGAGATCCATCTTGCTGGAAGTAAACTGGGAAGTTACCTTCCTCGTTTAGCAGTGATGGGAAAATTTCCTCTTGCAACAAGTTAAGATACCTTTCGGCATTAAGATTTCTACTGACAAAAATTGGTCCAAGAGAGCTAGCTAAGTGACAGACGGCAACGAGTAGTGGTGAATGGACGGGCCTCTGAATGGGCGCCCGTATCTAGCGGTGTCCCTCAAGGTTCCGTCCTGGGACCACTACTGTTTATTATCTATGTCAACGACATGGACGGAGACATAGGTGCCAAAATCTCCAAATTTGACGACGACACCAAGCTTGGTATCAATGTGGCAAAGGAAGGGAACACTGCCCGCCTCCGAGAAGACCTTCAAAGGATTGGGGAGTGGTCGGACACGTGGCAAATGCCTTTCAACGTGGGGAAATGCAAAGTAATGCATATCGGCCACCGAAACCCCAAATCTCAGTATATCCTTAACGGCACTGCTATTGAATCCACCGACACTGAGAAGGACTTCGGTCTAACAATCACTAGTGACCTCAAGTTCTCGAAACAGTGCATCGAGGCAGAGAAGAAAGCCCAAAGGATGTTAGGCTACATAAAGCGCTAGTTTGGCTACCGTAACAAGGAGATAGTACTTTGTCTGTACAACTCCCTCGTTCGGCCGCACCTGGAGTATGCCGTACAATTTTGGAGTCCTTCGTTTCGAAAGGATATCGAAAGGTTGGAACGCGTACAAGCCAGGGCAACCAAGCTGATTCCCTCTATCCGACATAAAAGTTATGAGGATAGACTAAGGGAATTAAATCTGTTCTCGCTGGAAACCCGTAGACTGCGTGGTCAGCTCATCGAAGTTTTCAAAATACTTCGAGGGTTCGACAATGCTGACTACCGGGATATTTTCACTCTGAGTGAGAACAGAACGCGCAATCACGGCTTCAAACTTGAACTAAAGCGTTACAACTGCAATCTTTGTGGAAATTTTTTCACTTACAGTATCTGCGCTAAGTGGAACGCACTTCCAGTGGAAGTTGTCAATAGTGAATCTGTTGACCAGTTCAAGTCAAGACTAGACAGTCTTGAAAAGTGGCCGTTTAGGGACGCAAAACAATTGAGCAGCCATGTGCCCGCTCGATTGCTAGTCCAAAGGTACTTTCTTTTTCCTTGTAACTCCTTGTAATTCTGTCACCCCATATCCCGGCCCACACGATCACTTTACCGGCACCTTGCATCTTCGTCGGACGTATATTTTGCCGATTAACCTCTCCATTGACGTAAAAATATGCTTCGTCAGTAAACAAGATCTTAGTTGAAAAGTTTGCATCCTCGTTCAGTTTGGTTAATGCCCATTCACAGAATTCCATTCGTCTATTCAGGTCGTCTTCACTCAAATGTTGTGCCATATGCAATTTGTATGGATGCCATTTGTTTGCTTTCAAAATGCGCCTGATACTCGATCTGCTGATACCACTTTCTGAAGACAACCGTCGTGTACTTTTTCTGGGACTCCGTGTAAGCGCTGTAAGTATCGTAGCTGTTGTGTCTTCATCGGTGGATGTACGTCTTGGACCACTTCACGGTTGATCTGCAACATTTCCAGTTTTCTGAAACTTGTTAATAAGTTTTACCAGAGTGTCGTGTGTGATGTGCGTTCCATGTTTTCTGTTAAAGTTCATTGCAACCCTGCGACTCCTTCTTGACCCAGCCTCAGTATGATTTAAATTCGTTGCTCTTTCGTCAAACGCATATTTTAGGGTATCTGAAGCATAAAAAAATATAAATTTTCCTATGTATGGAAACTTACGGCCAACCCTGTATATATATATATATATATATATATATATATATATATATATATATATATATATATATATGCGGTTAAAAGGCTATTTTTGGCAAACCAGTCTTCCTCAAAGCCTTCGGAAGGAGCTCTTCACACATACACGAAAAGGTAGCACTTAAAATAGGCGTTCTCTCGGCTATCTGAGAGAACGCCTATTTTAAGTGCTACCTTTTCGTGTATGTGAGAAGAGCTCCTTCCGAAGGCTTTGAGGAAGACTGGTTTGCCAAAAATAGCCTTTTAACCGCATAATTAATTGCGTTACTGCAATATTTTTTCTTAAAATATATATATATATATATATATATATATATATATATATATATACAGAATTTACATAACAGATAGATATGTAAACTTCACACAGGTACACATCTAAATAGACACTAAAAGGTATAAAGTGCACACCATAGGGCATTGTAAGTTTGCAGCCTCCTATTAGACATACTATAACACAAACCTCACAACATAGACAGCATAATACATTTTTTAAAATGCAGAAACAAAATGTACACATAATCCCGTACACACAAATAGTACAGAGACAATATATCATGAACCCATCTGGAGATTCAATTCGTAGCAAATATCAAACACACATACACACCACTACAGGTAAATACACACGATTCTTTTTTTAGATTTATTGATTGGATGGAGTTTCCCTTAACACATATCACCTTACCTCCCCCCCCCATCTTTATTAGCAACTGAGGGGGGGGGGAGTTCTATCGATTCGATAGACAAGTACTTTCAGTCTGAAGTCTTTTAGGACTTAATTTTGGCCCCTTGTTAATTAATTGCCGTCCGTTTATGACCCCGATGCTCCGTTGGTGTTTCGGGTTGGTCGCTCTTGTGCCTTTGGTTACGGGGTGAATCACCCCCCGCCCCCCGATCATTTTGGCTTGGCGTGTTTCTGAACCCCACTGTGGGGGTGACGAGGGGGTTGATGGGACGTATCTGGAAAGGACCGACCCACTCGCCAAGACAAGAACGCTTCAAGGAATCAAATGGTCAACTCTGCCCTTCTCCCGCTTTCTGGAAAACTCCTCTCGTCGCCTCCGTTCGGCTAAGGCCAAGTTTCAGTAGTCTCAGTTTAATGTTTGTTATGGTTGTATGAAAGTGCGCCTAAAGACAAAGTGAGTGCCTGATCTAGTAGTACAATTTAAGCGAGAAAGTGAGTATTCATATTTCTTTTGCCGTTGTTCTTTATTCAAATATTCGAAATTCAAACGTTGAAACTTCTTGTTCTTTCCTGCACAAGGTACCATACCTAAAAGTGGTTGAGGATACCACTCAGATCTTCAAGGTTTTGAAGTCTTTTTAAACCAATCGACACACAAACACACACACTCCATCTCACCCCTTCACAGGCACACAATCTTTCTCTCTTTCTCTCCCCCTCTCCTTCACACGACTCCTCTCTCTCTCTCACCATATCCCTCACACGCACTCCTCTCTTTCTCTCTTTCTCTCTCTCTCTCTCTCCCATACATACCCACTCACATACTCTCACACACACGCACATTCTCTCTAACAAACTCCTTTCTTTCAGAAACACATTTGCACTCACACACACAAACACTCTTCTCTCTCTCTCTCTCTCTCTCTCTCTCTCTATATATATATATATATATATATATATATATATATATATATATATATATATATATTTCTCTCTCTCTTACCACTCACTCACATACACTCTCACGCACACATTCTCACAAGTTCTCCACTCTCAGAAACTAACATTTACACTCTCCCATAACTCCTCTCCCTCTTTCTTCCATACATGCCCACTTACATACTCTCACACACACGCACATTCTATCTAACAAACTCCTACCTTTCAGAAACACATTTACACTCACACACACAAGCACTATTCTATTTCTCTCTTACCACTCACTCACATACTCTCTTACGCACACATTCTCACAAGTTCCCCACTCTCAGAAACTAACATTTACACTCTCCCTCTCTCCACCCTCTCTCTCTCTCTCTCTCTCATCCGTTCGCCACAAACCCCGTGAAAGCAACACTAACACGCGCTCAACACGAGCCCTTTCGCACACAGAGAGGAGAAAAAGAGAAAATTTCGCAATTTTAATACATAAACTTTGCTCTTTGCCCAAATAAATCGAGGAGAGGGGAAATGAGGGAGCGAAGAGAAACCTGATAACGTTAGGTCATTACCAGCTTCGAACCCCTCCCCACCAGACACAACCTATCCATCCCCCCCATTCTACTCCTCCGACTCCCTCCTTTCCGGGGATTGCTGGAATGGCCGCCGGAATCCAATCTAATTACTTTCTCGTAAGGATAAAATAAAAGGCAGTGTGCGTGCCCAATTGCGTGTGTGTAAATTCGTACGATCACGGCAGCTTATGTGTATACCTCTAGGTCTGTGTGTAAGCCGAGTGGAGGGAGAGGTTTCAGTGAATATGCATACGTATATCTAGATAGATAGATAATACATACACACACTAGCATCAACCAGTTGGGACCATGCCACAACCAAATCTCCCATCTCTCCCCCACCGCCATTTCATAAAAAAAGACCGCTCTCCCGTTCCCCTTTAGGACTCGGTAGTGCGGTGTTGCTCCCCCCCCCCCCTCCGTATGCAGATCAATAGCAGCGAGAGCGACCACATTTCCAGAAGGGGAAACTTGGCAGAGGAGCACAGCACAAAATACACAGGCGCAAACACCACACGGCATCATTCGCCGACTGTTTCCTTTCTATTATCTACGTCGATGGAAGGTATCTTCGCACGCCCACAACCGCCTTGCCGACGATCAAAGTGGGTAATCAAACATGGCTCGCATTCACCTCACCCAGGGTGGAAGCTCGAATGGGCACAGAAGTGACCATTCAGTATTGGACTTGTCAATGGAGGTTCGGGGAATGCCTAACACCGTTCATCTTATCCGTCAACCATCAACTACTTTAAATGAACACGAGCTCAATGGATGAAAGAATAGCAAACCAACCAAATAATAAAGTTGCTCCATCGACATTTTTTTTAGGTAATTAAGAAAAGGACACTTGATGGTTTTCATTCAGTGAAGAAACGAAGGAAAAGAGAAGAAACGAAGGCGTATCCTACAACCCCGCAAAGGTATATTTTTCTAGAAATTAAAGTTCGAAACGAACGAAGACGTATTCACGCAAAAATTAAACAAAGAGATCTTAAAAGAAAGTAGTGAATTTAGATGAAGTGAGAATAGTGGAAGGCATATACCCGCAGGTTCGCAGGCATTAGGGGCAGGAGGGCGCACAACGGACCAGAGGGGCGTGCCGTTTTATACGCGAGCTCCGCGAGAGAAAAAAATCATACAAGAGCCACACACTCACTGCAAAGGCAAAAAAAAACCCCTCAGTTTAAACCCCATTATATGGGATTGGATCCATAGAGACTTAAAAATGTTCTGAAAGCTAAAATTCGGAGATAGGAACAACCAAAAAGGAGACAGAGACGGATTGCGGCAAGTTACGTCAAACTCCCGAATGAGCGCAGAGCTCGTGGACGGTGACCCGCCTTCTTAAATAAATAGAACACATCAGAGCGGGGATGGGGGCAAATAAGAGAGCATCGATGTACCTCAAGGGATCATAATTGCACCACCTTCATTCCATTTAATAAAAGTCAGAATTTGCACACTTCATAAATGAACACATGTGAATACACAAGTAGGCAAACACGCACATACACGAGAGAAAAAATTCACTCTCTTCTTAACTCAAACCACCACCACACACAAAAACACTTTGGGCCTTTCCTCATCCGCAACTACTAGAGCAGCTAAGAAACTCAAGTCGCTCTCTAGGCAACGGAAACTAAAAATACCCTTAGCCACCCCCAATCACGTAATTAATCTTAACGTCGAATCAGAAAGGTGAAATCACGCCTGGCTAGTTTAAAGTTTCCAGTCTCACGTTTGCTGTATTTTTAGGATGAAAGCAGTGAATGGAAGCCTCAACATACAATCTCATCTTTCTTAATTTCCAAAGAACCTAATTCTCCGTTACCTGGTCCTGGTGTGGTGGCGTTTGCGTCGTGGAACCAGCACCTGGAAGAATGAACAAGGGGCAAAACTGCTGCGAGAACCCTTCCACACGAGGCACTAAACCCTGGGAAAGGCTTAGGTCGTCAGGGCAAGTACCACATGCCTCGCCACGACACGTAGCGGGTTTTCAAAACCGAGAAATGACTCTCTGGTGGCTATTTCTCGGATTCTCCATTTAACTGGAAACATTGAGAGCAACCTTGGACCCAGTTCCAAATACACATATTCAAACATATCAGCTCTTGCAAAGCTGGACAAATCCTCACGTGCACAACCCTCGCCCCCCCCCCAAAAAAAAAAACTACTCAAACACTTGACCCTGCTCACGCCACTCAATTCCCTCCCCCAAAACCCGACATCCAACCCCTATCCGCTTCTTCCCCCATCCCACTACGATCGTCATCATCAAAACCATCTACCCGAAGTCCGCCAACTCTTCCACTGTCCCATTCTCTCTAACGCATACCTCCAACATGCAAACTTCTTGAAACAACACAACATACACATTGCCATCCTACAAGAACGCACATCACAAAAGACATTCCTTTCCAAATCTTACCACTATGATGTAGGACCGAGCTGACGGCATTGGGGGTATACTCATCGCGCTAGTGAACAAACTATAAACTTCATAGATACCAGTACACCAAATAGCTCCCTCATATTCCCGAAAGACACCACTGCAGAACTCCAATCAAAGTGCCCACGCGTATTTTTTGTCTCCCTGCGACCGCCTGTACGGGCATAAGTCGCCGTAATCAAACTAGCCTATTAATGAGGCTATGTAAAAAAAAAAAATATCAAAAAAGGTATGCTACGGGGTTGGAGGCAGATCCGCCTACCTACAGTGCATGAGCATGCAACTATAGTCGTGTACAGTGGAGGAGGCCAACCTCCACCCAACTTTACAATCATGGGTGCATGAATAGGTCCCGATAATGCGCACTGGCAACAAATCTCACGCAACAATAATATATGCTTGCATCCTTCTCCCCAAAATACCTATTTTTCCATCTAACTTCTCCCCCCGCTCCACCCACTTCATCCTGGGTGGTGACTTCAACGCCAGGGCACCGACCTGTTATGTCAATAACTCGGAACCTGGCAGAGGGCGTGACATCGAGTCACAGACAGAAACCTAACCCTGCTAAACAAACCTCACTTTCATCCTCACATCCCCAATCAAACTCTCTACCACACTTCATTCCCAGACATGCCGTTCTGCTCCTTCAACCTCACCCTCGCAACATCCCTCTGATCATCTACCCATCATTATCACAACAAAAGAGAATTAAACCAGTTGGCCATAGATAAAACTACAAAAGAGCTAATTGGAAATCATTCACAATCGACACAGAACAACACTTCAAAATACTAAACAACTTTGGGAGCAGAGACGTGTCGACAAAAATATAATCAAAGTGGCACTCTACAGGGTGGAGATCAGAAGTGCCACCGGTCCGACAGCTACATCGGGCTGTCGAGAGAAGTTTACTGACTCTAAACCGAAAGAGCTTATGATATAACTGGCGTTATAGGCGGTATAGGTACCGCCGTGATCAGCAACGAGTGCCATGAGAGCCGTTTGCACCTGAGAGAGACGCCTGTGGACAGCGCATAGCAAGCGGCATCTCCCTGGCTCTCAATAGGAGGCGTGCGGAAGGCATCGATCGCCAATGGGAGACCAGTGTGGTGGATCGAGTCCACTATCCGCAATTCACGCTCGACTACGAATGCGTAATACTTGAAGGAAGACCTCGGAGATAGAATTTTCCAGACGGAGCAAAGCTTCTTACCTGGAGTGGGAACTGCGGAAGCTGTGCTGTCCAGGAAAAAGGCGAAACTAACATTTACTAATTCCCCAATCAATTTGCACACATAGGAGGTGAGAGAAATTGGGCGGATAGCCGCCCGTGTATAGTGATCAAACTAGCCATTCGCCAAGCGAGCAAACTAGCCATTCGCCAAGAGTTTGGGAGAATACTCCGAGTCGAAATTTGGTTTGAACAAATCTAACAAAAATGCAATTACTCTCTCACCTAGATGTCGAGGAATGGCATACATGACCTATTCCGGACCGGGGTCGGTGTCCTCGCACAAAGCGAGAGCGGATTCAAAGTCTATTAAGACTCCGACACGCACGTAGAGTCCGAGATTGAGGTCCCTTTGTCCTCGATATCGGGGGCGATAACTTGCAGAGAATCCTTTTAAGTCGTTAAAACACATATGCAAGAGGAGTCTTCTCGTTAAGTGAAGACACGTATGCCCGCCAAGAAGAGCGTCAGGCGTTATTGAAAACCGTCCAAAACCTAGCTCAAGCTCAACGAAATTCACCCACTTATAAATCGTTCGGAAAGCATTTATAACGCATGTAACCATATTGTTCTTCTCTGTGGGCCGTCTCACACTTGGCTGACCACCAAAGAGGCGAACGGCGTGAAAAACGGTCAGACCTTCCTGGAATGGTAGTTAGGCTCACGGCAATTAGGTTGCTGGAAAAGAACTCGATGGACTCATCCACCTACCTAAACTCATCGACAAGGACAGAGAAATCAGTTATTGCCTGAAATGCAGCCCACTGCGCTCGCACGAAGCACCACCGAGGCGCTTTCTTAGGGGGTAGCGGCTCATAAAATTATATTTGAATGGGAAAATGGTTACTACCAATAAAGTCAATGACCACCTCCCACCCTAAATCAGGCTGTGCATCTTGAGAACAGTGACAGATCAAGTCAAGACAATGAAGCGGTTCTCGGTCACGATGCGTAAATTTATCCACATGCAGGTCATTTATCTCCCGGTCAGCAAAGACCTGACCCTTAGATTAATCATATAGTCACCCAAAAGGGGGTGTTTACCGTTATATTCACAAGGAATAAGTTCCTAGACGTGGTGGAACTTTCCCCGTGTCGATTTAGGGTGACGGCGGAATCTACGCAGATATAAGTGTACCCGTCATTCGATTTAGCTGCACGACCACTGCCTGAAAGTAGGTATTTATAGCAAATAGAAGAACGGAGACATCCTGCCAGGGGGAAATCGTGCATCTTCCTGCCTGGCCCTATCCCGTGGTAGTGTGTTCGTAAACTATTATACCCATAGAAGCTAGGCAGGAACGGGGAACGGGAGATGAGCGCCCGAAGCTGCTCGGAGTTTGCTCGCAATCCACGGCAGTTTCATTGAAGGAAATTACGCCCGAGGCCTAACTTTGAAGAGATGCAAGAGCTCCCATCGAATTGAAGATCATCACGGGAATCGCCGTAAACATCGTGGGGCCAGAACTTTAGGATAAAAGCAATTAAAAAAATAAACAAACAAAAAGCAAGAATACATGCCGAACATTCTGGTGGACAACGTAGTGATCGTAAAAAGGGGCAGGCGAGCGCTACACGAAATGGCGGGGCGTCCCGCGAGTGTATCCGATTCGGAGACGAAAGATAGGAGAGGGAGGAAACACCCTATGCTTCGATCGTTCATTCGTCGGAATTTTTAGCTTTGCATCTAATTCCCCTTTGCCATATTGCCGTTGCTCACTTTATTGTTTTACCAATTAATAACTCCCCCTTGCCACTGATGGAAGTCTGTGACGTCATAACTAAAGAGAATCGATTGTCAAGGCGATAGAACCTCTCGCTACCAAACTGCGACCATAGACAACCAACACAATGGAGAAACAAACCTCTCACATCTCACCTAACCATGATATCCATCACAAGGTCCTCCTTTGAAAATCAAATATACCCTTGCTTAGTATCCCTCCCCCGTGGGCACAGTAGCCTACGACCCTACACTTTGGCCTACTGATGATCCACATGTGTTCAAGACAACCCACTTCTATCCCTCCCTCCACGACTCCAACCAATTTCCTCAACTCAGCGAGATAAAAGATTACTACTTTGTAGTGTGGAAAGAACGAGAGACACAACAAAGTGAATAGAATGAACATGACTCGTGAAAAAATACCACCAGGAATGTCAGCCCCACCCTTCCACCACATACACGTCTCCCCCTTGAGGAATAAATAGATGGCGTAAAGTGGGAGCCAGAAGGAGCAGCTCGAGTCGCCGCAATGTTTAGATGTGTCGCTCTTTCCCTTCGCAATGACACTGGCGTGGAACACCGCCTCCCGAAGTTCGCTATTTCGCGTCTGGGCTCATTATGAAGTTTCGTGGGCAGTGGAAAGTGTCCTTCCTGACCCGGTACCGCCTAGAACAGTCCCTATCACACTCACTCTTCCATTCATGATTCGTATTTGCAGCTTAAGCATTTCCTAGTAGAGCGAAGGTGCGCTCTTTGGATTACACCAATCATCCGCCGGAAGGAAATAAAATCCTCAATCTCCAATTTCGCGAACATCGTAGCAAATTAGCTTCGGTCCCGGCGTTGATTAACCCGGGCAAATCACTTTGTTCCAATTAAGACGACGACCCCCCCCCCATACACACACACACACACACACACACCAAGACGCACACCCTCAAACCCAAATAGCTACGCACATGAGTCAGTTCACAAAATTATATTACACAGACCAATTAACTATTATCAATATGTAAATACAGCGCAAAAAAAGAAAAATAACATGCCAATTAAATATTGTCCTAAGCATACACATGTAACATCAACACTCAAAGAACCTCGCACACACATACACATACAAACCAATTAAATATTGTTCTAAGCATACACATGTAACTTCAACACCCAAGGAAAATCACACACACACACACACACACAAACCAATTAAATATTGTCCTAAGCATACACATGTAACTTCAACACCAAGAAAAACTCGCACGCACACACACACACACACACACTCACAAACCAATTAAATCTTCTTCTTCTTTTTACGGTGGAAAGGTCCGTTCCCTCCTGACTTTTGCGAGCATTTGGCGGCTCTTGGCGCGGTTTCCTTCCCTCCCTGATTAACCGGAGCAAATAAGCGGCGCTGATCCAATTCCATCCCGCCCCGTCTTGGACGCCTCCCAATTCTGAGGCAGAGGGAGGCACCCAGACCGGGACAACCAAATTTCTTAAAAGAGAGAGGATAGTAAAGAGGGGGTGGGCAGGAAGGGACTAGTGCCAACGGAGAAGCTCCCCTCCCACCGCGTTGCCAAGGGTACAAGTTAAGAAAAACCTAATTCACTATAGGTCTCTGGGTCGAATCTAGGTGAAACACCTCGCGATACCTTTCTAACCACTAAAAAACACGATCAGTGAAATATAAAGACCAAATGATTTATAAATGGAACTAAAAGTATTTAAAGACAACAAATTGGACCAAATGGCCATTACCAACATCGTACTTACCCATATCGTGTGATCCAACTTGAATTTAAACTGACCAAGAGTGCCACTGCTAACCACCTCGGTGGGTGAACCATCCCTAAACCACACTACCCTTTGACTAAAAGAAAAGGGGGAGGGGGGGAGGTCAGATATACGACTAACTTTATCATCAGATTCCTATAATGATTCCTGCGCCCTCCTATCATCCTATAAGTGATCAAATTCATGCTAGATATCCTCATCTAAATATGTAATAGTATTAGTAATAGTAGTTCGCCAACCTATCTTTATCCAGGCGGATCCCCCACTGTATAATGAAATTTGCATAAAGGTCAGCATGACAATCGCTAGTGAGCCCGAGGGCACCAGGGAAAAGCTTAAATGCATGAATCATATCACTCTTAAGCAATCTGCGCCTAACAGAAAACCTTTTCAACTGACTCATCCTCTCGTTTATAACCTTGTCCTGATCTGTGAAATCAATGCACAAACCATTACACGCTGAAGTCAATGAACAAACCATTACACGCTCAATCCATCAAGTTATAACACCACAAGCGACAAACTCCCACTCTTTTACCTCTCACCGAACAAAACCTTTATGACATCAATTTATGTGAATTATTAGGCTACTGTTAAAGTTAAACTATTATAAAACTTTGGGTGTAAATGCTGTAGATTTTCCCCTTATTTTTTAAAGAAGTTATATTGAGTAACTCAAACTAACTAGAAACAAGTGATAAATCGCACAAAATTGTAAAAAAACGAGGATATATTCTTGAAATCTGGATATAAAAGAAATGAGATATATTTGACTTTGACGTGTCAAAGCGCCCATTATGACTAGAACATTAATGGCTAAATATTTGACTTTGACGTGTCAAAGCGCCCATTATGACTAGAACATTAATGGCTAAATATTTGACTTTGACGTGTCAAAGCGCCCATTATGACTAGAACATTAATGGCTAAATATTTGACTTTGACGTGTCAAAGCGCCCATTATGACTAGAACATTAATGGCTAAATATTTGACTTTGACGTGTCAAAGCGCCCATTATGACTAGAACATTAATGGCTAAATATTTGACTTTGACGTGTCAAAGCGCCCATTATGACTAGAACATTAATGGCTAAATATTTGACTTTGACGTGTCAAAGCGCCCATTATGACTAGAACATTAATGGCTAAATATTTGACTTTGACGTGTCAAAGCGCCCATTATGACTAGAACATTAATGGCTAAATATTTGAATTTGACGTGTCAAAGCGCCCATTATGACTAGAACATTAATGGCTAAATATTTGACTTTGACGTGTCAAAGCGCCCATTATGACTAGAACATTAATGGCTAAATATTTGACTTTGACGTGTCAAAGCGCCCATTATGACTAGAACATTAATGGCTAAATATTTGACTTTGACGTGTCAAAGCGCCCATTATGACTAGAACATTAATGGCTAAATATTTGACTTTGACGTGTCAAAGCGCCCATTATGACTAGAACATTAATGGCTAAATATTTGACTTTGACGTGTCAAAGCGCCCATTATGACTAGAACATTAATGGCTAAATATTTGACTTTGACGTGTCAAAGCGCCCATTATGACTAGAACATTAATGGCTAAATATTTGACTTTGACGTGTCAAAGCGCCCATTATGACTAGAACATTAATGGCTAAATATTTGACTTTGACGTGTCAAAGCGCCCATTATGACTAGAACATTAATGGCTAAATATTTGACTTTGACGTGTCAAAGCGCCCATTATGACTAGAACATTAATGGCTAAATATTTGAATTTGACGTGTCAAAGCGCCCATTATGACTAGAACATTAATGGCTAAATATTTGACTTTGACGTGTCAAAGCGCCCATTATGACTTTTTTGCCGTGCTTACCACTAGCCTCCAATTTTCCTAACCGTTTGTTCAATGAAACCTAAAAGGAGGTTGTCAGTAAAGATAGAAATATACTATTTTACACCACCATCTCAATTATATGATTTTTAAACTTTTGATGGTGCCATTGACATGCCATTTTCAAGCCATTGTCACTAGTTGTGTTTGTCCTCCGGTAATTCTTTTTTTTTTAAACTCTTGTAGGTACATTTTGGTTTAAACCAATATTACTACTGTTTTTTCCATCACGAATTTACATAATCACGTTTGCATGTATCGAGATTTTATTGTGGAAAACCTGGAGGGTCTTTTACTCAAGGCCAACTTTAACGCATGGGCATGTTGGGCAGTTGCCCGGATGCCCCAAAGCAATGAGGCTCCATGCTAATCTATGTATGTTGTGATACTGCATACTCAGCATGTGTTTTATACTAAAGATAACAATATTAATGCTGATTTTTATAACAAGAGGACAAGGACTTAAAACAATAAAACTTTAAAAACTGACTTAAACCTTTCAAAAGAATTTAAAATTCGCATTTAAAATAATTACATATTTTAAGTTAAATATTTGAAAAAAAATGAAATTTTACAGCATTATACCCATGACATTAAACTGAAATCAGGCTCTGCATATTTTTACTGACTCCGACTCCGACTCCGACTCCAAAGTTCTATTCAAAATCAGTCTTATTAAGCTTTTCTGCTCGATAGCTCTCAACGATGTCCTTTTGACCGTAGGTTTTCAGAATGACTCGAATCCTACAGGCCAAAATGAGAGCCAACTGCAATACCCACCTTGTAATCGTCATCGGGAGACAAAAGACTTCAACCATAACCGTATTCTCCCAAAGGGGGGGGGTCAAAGCCCCCCTCCCCCCCGTCACCCTTTTCACGTTCCATTTGCAAAAAGGATATTTCGAGGTAGAAAGTTCGCAAATAGGATGACGAGTGGAGAAGTTACGACGCCAAACTGGTCATAGGTCAAGTGGGTTTTTGAAGACTCCTTCGGTAATACCACGGGAGAGTTACGCTCGCTCCTAGCCCCTAGCTCCGCACCGTCGTTTTCTCTTCGAGGTACCGGGTTTTGCAAAAGTTATGTTACACTTGGTTTTTTATGCTTCGAGAGGTTGAAGTGTCTGATAGAAAAGTTCCGTTAGTCAGACTTAAAGTATTACTCTTCCAGTACGTATCATTAAAACGTCTTTCGATTGTGTACAGGTGTGGTGAGATGGAAGTGAAAAGAATCGACACTCCTTGCCACAACAAGTCAGACATCGCCAAGCGGCTCAACGTCATTCGGATGACAGTCCACTGAGTCGTTCGTGAAGAGGGTCAAGAACGGGGAAGACTTCACAGAGCTATCTCGTTCAGCCAAACCTCAAGTTGTCAACCGTCTGGTTGTAGAAAAGCCTTCGAAAGTCAACCGAATGACTGTGGACGTCCACCGAATGACCGTCCACAGAGTTGCGGAGAGATTCAAGAGCGGGAAAGACCTCAAAGATGGACCTAGTTCAGGCAGACCTCAACTTGTCAATCGTTTGGCTGCGAGAAAAGCCTTCTAAGTTCCCCGAAGCTCAAAATGACTGCGCTCGCGAAGGAGAAGAACATCCCAGTGGCCATAGTGCCCCGGGTCGTCGAGGAGGAGGTCGGCAATAGCTTGAGTTAAGTGGAAAAGCCTCCGCTCACTGATGGCAATCGAATTCTCATTTTTTCTGATGAAAAGAACCTTCACGGTCGATCAACAAGCCGAAAGCCCACATAGTAAGCTTCGGTCAGGACGTCTCAGAGGTCCGCTCCGTGTCCACTACCATATACTCGGCATCCGTGATGATGCTCGGCATCTTTGCTTCGAATGGCGAGAAGATGCCGCCGGTGTGGTCGCGGCCCATAACAGGGACATCTTAGCCACAAAGGTCCTGCCCTGGGTGAGAAAGATCACGGAAGAGGCGGAGTACGTCTTTCAGCAGGACGGTGACCCGACCCACACAGTGCAAGAGTGGTTGGGGTCGAACATAAAACTTCTGGTCTAAGGACCTTTGGGCGCCACAGTCGCCCAAGCTCAATCTCATCGACTACAACGTGTAGTCACATGCCGAGGGCGCAGTCTGCAAGGTCCGTCACAGCAACGTCGACGAGCTAAAGTCCTCCGTCAATCGCGTGTGAGCCAGCACGAGGAAGGACCTCGTCCGCAACGTGCGCGCGGCATTCAGGTCTCGCCTGGGGCGCATGTTCGCCGCCGAGGGCGGCCACATTGATTAATATTACAATTGAAACATTTTTTTTTATGTTAAAACAATAAAATCGTGTCTAACTACATCAATATTATCATCGTGTCCTTTGTTGAGAGCGTCATAACGACTCTAACAGGACTTTTGCAATCCCTGGTATATGCCTTCAATACATTTCGACTTCCGCGAACTTCACGAATTCCCTTGTAAACATCCTTTCAAAAGCTGTTTAACGTTGTACTCGATGGTTCTCCCGTTTTAACGATATAAGCAGCACCTGTAAATTACACATAATACGCACCGTGCATACCGACACGCACGCCCATGGAGGAGTGCCTCGAATCGATGACGGTGCAAGGCTGGCATATTGATTGCCGCTGTATTGCGTGATTTGGTCGGGTCCCACCCACCCCCTCTACCCATACATCACCCCCAGCGACCGAATTACAACTGCAGGAATGCAAGCCATGGGGTGTGGGTGTAGGAGCTCGTCCTTCATATCCGCATAATGCCTTCCCCCCCCCATAAAAACCCAAATAAACAAAGCCATTCCTTTAATTCCCCTCACGCGGCTTCTTTAGCACGCCTCTCTCCCCTATTCCTAAAAAAATCCCCTCTTACCCCCCCCCCAAGAAAAATCCCCATCTTACCCCCCCCCCCCCACACACACACAAAAACCCTCACACCTACACCCAGAGGCTCTCAACATATCTCGGGTTTTGTCAGATCACCCTCAAAAGAGGGCGAAACCCTCGCTTTCACGAGGGGGAGTTTTGAAAGGTTTTCAGTTTGAAAACAACGTATGAAAGATAATAAACAACCTTTGATGTGAATAGGTGTGGATAAACGAAACAAAAGGAGAAATAGCAAAACCCAAAGTGCTGTTGGCGTACGAGGGTTAAAAAAAAAAGAACGAGGAGCTCATAGAACCACTGCCAGGGAGAAATTGCCTCTATTCGCTATACTGTGTAAACAAAATGGGCGAACCTGGGTTTCAAGACACGAGCTTCTTTCAATTTTATTAACACTCAATCCTTACCCATATTTTTCTTAGCCCCTACTTTACGTATACTCCCGTTCCTATCAGTTTTCGCTGCCATCTTTCCCTCTTTTCCCTTTTCCCTCTTCCCCATTGAGCGCTTTTCCATTTACCTCTTAGCCCGGCTTTCAAAGCTCGTAAACTGGCGACGCTGAAGAGAAAAATCTGTTACTATGGTGATATTCTAAGAAGGGCGAAAACAACGCGGTGTTTCCAAGAGAATAAAAGAAAGAGCAAAGCTACGATAACGGGAATTGAACCATCGCTTCACCCCTCAATCCCTTATCCGACTAAGCTTTTTTACGCGATTTATGACCCACATAAAAACAGTATGGGGTCTTTTATCTTCCTTTCCCTAGTCACGTGGGGGGTGGGGATCTATCAAATTACCCGAGAATAGTAATTTTAAGATTACTTCTAGAATTGCTTACGGTCACGATCGAAGCGGCAAAGATATTGCGCAGTCTCGGGCTTACGATCGGACACAGGCAAAATGTATATGTGACATAAAAAAATTGACATTTTTATTTAATTTGAACTACCTTTTATTTAATTGAAATATTAATAAATAACATCTATATGATTTCCACCTTTATGATGCAAAGTTCGATGCGCTTTGCGAGAGTCGCATGAACCCGATGCATTAATTCCAAATTCACGTCCATTTGAGCACCTTCAATTATGATGCGCTGTTTCCTCAGGTGCCTCGTCTCTTTACTTTTCATTGAGGTCACTTTCTCCTTTAGAAGAGGTGGAGGTGGGTAAAGGTCTGGTAAATGAGACCATTGTCATCCCATTAAGTGAAGAAACGTAATGTCTTCAAGAGATTAGTTTACCAGTTCTAAGGCATAAACTACCGCTTTTACAAAGTTCAAGCTAGAGTGCTCTTTCCTTCGCCATTGAGTGACAGAGGACTACCGACTTTAGCACCAAGCGAGGGGTGATTGATGATGGGTTAACCACATTAACCACTTCCGAGAAACGGGACACCCTTGGTTCTCTCTAAAGAAAAACGGAGCCAAGCCATGACGATGACGGAGCATCTGCCCCTACGAGACAACGTTGTTTCGTCAGTAGCAGGGATGAACGAAAAATGTTTGAAGCCAGCGGGATCGAAGACCCACACCAATCTTTTCATGATAGGCCTGAGGGCCTCGAAGCTTCGCTTGTCTGCCTTTTCTTGTTCTTCGGTAGGAATAGGTTTTTTTTATCCCTCCCCCCCCCCTCCCGCGTTCATTCGAGGGAGCACAGAGGCGTGATGGACCGACTTCGGTATTGGCCTTAATAAAACTCTGGTCCCAGCCTCGCTCAGAGCACCCTCGGAAGATGAAATCTCTTCATTATTTTCTTGTTTTTGCGAGTGGCCCTTTGTTATAAGTAGTCCTTTTCTAAGGGTTAGATCTGGCTTGGGGTTGTACCCGCCGAACTTTGATACACTCCAGGAAGGAGGTACCTTAGTCCCTAGGAGATTTGGGCTCTGTTTCAACTCGGTTGGGGAGGCTCCATAAAGACACCCCACCGCCAGGTGTCAGGAGCCGCATCCGACACCTGATCTATGAGTCCGCTGAAGGCTGCCCCGGATGGAGATCTCCATTAGCTCCCCACTTTTCTGGAGCATGGGGAGGGCGTCCTATTTTGATTAGTTTTACTTTTATTAGGAGGAGGGGGGGCATGAGGAGTAAAGTGGGGGTCACCTGTGTACTAGTGGGTGAGCCGGTCGGGGGCGACTCCCCAAAAATAGGCGGTAGAGGAGAATCTCCATTACCCACTGGCATTGGAGAGGGGGGGGGAAGTTCCTCCCCGTCATGAGAAATTAGGAATGTCTTCCTGTCAAAGTAAAAAAAAGGTGGGAGGGGCGTATCCCACTAAAATAGGAACTGGAAAGGGGGCTGTCTCCCCACTAGAAAGGGGGATGCCTACGGGCGACTATCCAGAATAAGAGAAAGGGAAAGCTTCTATACCCACAGCCATAAAATGGGAACACCCTCTTCGTCAGGGGAATTTTGGAGGGCTTCCTGGGATAGGGGAGGGGAGAACCCCCCATAGGGGTGAAAAAGGAGGGGGGCCCCGAAGGGAAAGCAGAAGATGGCGGGGTAGGAAACTCGACTACAATATAAATCATTTATTTCTTTTCATAGAAAATAGAACCAACGGAATTTCGATCAGAATCGCTAAACTGAAGAAGTTAGGGTACGTTAAAATGTGAGTAAAATACAAAGTAGTGCAGCGTGGGGTGGATAGGAGCGGGGGGAGACAAGACCCACAAGAAACGGCCCCCACGAAGATGATAATAACTTTCGTAGTCGTATGTAAGAAGGAAGGACGAACAAGAAAATGAAGAAAATAGAGGAATAAAGACAGAAAAGGGAGAGAAAAACCAAGGGAAGAGGTAGAGAGGGAAAGAGAAGGACGAGGAAAATTAAAAGTAAAAGAAAAGGAAAGAAAAGGAGAAATGGGAAGAAGGACGAGGAAAATTAAAAATAAAAGAACAGGAAAGGAAAAGAGAAAAGAAGAAAAGGGAATGCGCGGTCTCAACCCCAGACTGGCGAAGAAGAAGAAAGGAAGGAAGAACATGAAAATGAAGGTATAGGAAAGAGAACTAAAAAAAGTAGAGAAAGAACAACGAAAGAAGTAAAAAGGGAAAGAGAAGGAGGAGGGAAATTAAATATAAAAGAACAGGAAAGGAAAAGAAAAGGGAAAGACGAGGACAATTTTAAAAAAGGAAATAAAAAGAGAAGGACTAGGAAAATTAAAAATAAAAGCACTGGAAAGGAAAAGAAAAAGGAAGGACGAGGAAAATTAAAAATAAAAGAACATGTAAGGAAAAGAAAAGGAAGGACGAGGAAAATTAAAAATAAAGGAAAGAGAAGGACGAGGAAAATTAAAAATGAAAGAAGAGGAAAGGAAAAGAAAAAGGAAGGACGAGGAAAATTAAAAATAAAAGAACAGGAAAGGGAAAGAGAAAGGAAGAAAAGGGACTGCGCGGTCTCCACCCCATTGAGGGGGAAGGGGAGGGGGTGTTTTTCGAATGCGACCACGAGGATGAAGGAACAAAGGAGGTCCCGAAAGGAGCAATAATAGAAAGCCCGCAAAGTAGGGCGGGCGGACGATCTTGTGTCAAAGCAAAGGGCGACACTTGGCAAGGGCGGCGGCTCTGTCTAAAACCCCCCGACACTGGATTTTACAATATCCGCTCGAAGCAGCAATAAATCCGGGACGCCTGAAACGGATTTCTCCTTTAAATCAAAGCGAAAATTGGTCTGTTTAAATCCGGGTGAGAATCCCTCTCGTGGCAACAGAATTGCCACTCGCTCATTTGCATTGACCTCAATCATCGCGATTATTATTATTGCTAAATCAAGAAGGGGGCATTGGCGCAAATTTAGCGGTGCGGAGGTTTATAATAGAGTGAAGTGTGGCGAAGCGAAATTGTGTGGGAGGGATAAATAATCCCAGAGGAGCTGAAAGAGGTTTGTAGCGATTCACGAAAAATAAAGGGCAAAATTATACAAATGAATTACGTAGATGGCGTAATTTTTATTTATAACGCGTGGCATTACGAGAGTCGCCGAATAATAATAAAAACAAAAGAGGGAATGAGAAATATAAAGTAAAAGGAGAGATAAACGTTAACAAATCTATTATTCCAAAAGGGAGATACTTAAAATTAGGTATAGAAACCCAATAACAAATGCATCAATTAGGATTAATCCACAAGATGAGTATGATTTTTTTTTTTACCGCATCTTGCGACTACCTACTAAGGCAAAAGTCGCCGTAATCACGCTACAACCTAATACTGGACTAGATTAAAAAACAAGTAAAATAACAAGATAAAAAAAAACAGGAACAAAGGCTAAGAAACGAGCTATAAACAACAAATAAAAAAATATTCACTCGGAAAGAAAAGTTGCAAGGAAAAATCGCCACGGAGCAAAAGGGGAGAAGAAACCAAGACAAGTTCGAACTCATTAAAAAAAAAGCAGAAATACTCATTAAATACAAACTCATTTTAACGGGATGTAAAATTAAATAAATGCCAATGCATTTAAATAAACATCACTGAAAAAAAAACCCCGCAAAGTGACGAAATCCTCCGAATAAGGCAAACACGGGGTTTTTTTTTCAGCGATTTAAATCCGAAAAAAAAGGTTAACAAACAAATTTCGGTTGGATTCAAAATTTCAAGTTTAAAAGCCTCCCCCCCCCTTTTACCCAATTCATTTTAAGCGAGGGGGGGAAGAGGAGCGCAGATTTAAAAGGATCTATGCGTGCCCTTTCAACCTTGCGCGCGCACACAATGTTCAACTCATAGGGTAAGGGAAGAATGATTCCGAGAACTTTTATCTATAATCACGTTACCAAGGCATTTATATGCCAACTAATAAATCCCCCCCCTTCTCCCCTGCATGAGTTTATTAATTAATGTCTTATTAAAAACGAAAGCGTTCTACTTATCCTATCGGCCCGAAGATAATTTACTTGTGTTTTATGATATTCACTCACACACACACACACACAAAGGATAAGGGGGAAATCCATCCCTAAGGAACAACGATGCAGAGAACAGAAGCTGCCAGCGCGCACAATAATGCACGTAGAAAAGCTCATGTGCGTAAATATTTAGCAAGAGGGGGGGGGTCAACCACGTCACCCTCCCCCCCCATATCCTAAGATGAGTACAAACACACGCACGAACATTCATCTTGGACAACGACGGTCCCGTAACAGCCCAGACTACACTTGCATCTCTGGCCATCGGCGATCTTCAGGCGTGCCGTGGCGAAGCCAAACGCTCATTGTAAAAGTACCCTTCTGGCACGTCGCCAGACGAGCGTATTCTAACGTCTGGCCTGCCACGAAACCTCCGGCTGCATCTCACTCCCCCATTCCCTACCCCCACTACTATGACTGCCCTCCCCTTTCCTCATATCGACACATTTAAACTCAACACTAAAATTCCAACCAAACATCAAACACCCACTAACCAAGACAAGAGCCCCTTTCAGAAATGTTTAAACATAAAAAAAAATATTAAAGCCATAATCCAGCCCCCACTACCCGATCCCCTTCAGTGATGGGGAGAGGGGAGAGTAGCCACTTAAGTCACGACATGCCAAGCGGCTGGATTCAACCGTCAACAATCTGGGATAGTGTGTATCAAATTGACGCTAGGTGGAGGGAGGGGGGACGGAGGGAGGGGGGATTAACGTTCGCTTGGCCCTTTTAAAAATCAGGTTTTCGGGAAATCGAACGGCTAGGGGAAGAGGTGACGAAAGAGGTTCAAATTAAAATGAAAATTAATTATTCGTAGATTTAAAAGGACGGGTTTCGTTATTATAGCCTCATGAGATAATACAAGATTAGTGACGGTTCTATAGGATTCGTTTTCATAGGTACAGGTTTTAACAGTTTTTAAAGGCTTATTTCAGTGGGTTCCTACAGTTTAACGTGGGATCCGAACCCATGGGTTGTTTCAATTAAAATATGGCAACTGTCCCAAGGTTAACTGGAATAGGATACAAATCCATCCGGTGTTTTCACTCGGCTCAACCGAGGCAAGGTTCTATGGTTATATAGGGTGACCAGTAAATATGTATCTGGTTTTGAAGCGCCATCTATCATTAGTCTTAACCAGGCCAGAGGTAGTTTAGAATCAGCTTAGTTTACGACCTTTTTAGCAGTTGGAATTATGTATTAGTAATCATCCGAGAGAGCATCTACAGTGTTTCAATTAACTGTTAAAAACGATTCCTTATTACTGAACAAAAAAGCAGATCCATTACTAAGATAATAAAGTTCTTCGCGAGATTTATATGGACGAAAATAAGACTTAACAATCCCAAAACCTCTTAGAAAATGGTACCAACCTGGAGCGGTTCACGACAACTCTGGAGGTAAGAGAAAAAAAAAATATGGAGTAAAACATCGAATTAGTGAGAACAATGACCAAATGACTTAGCACGTAATGGGTCAGAATAGTGGCTGGTGAGACTAATTTGGAGAGGAAGAAAAATGAAAGCTTGAAACTCTTAGTGCGCGAACTTGAATGTTTCCCGCCATTCTCAACAAGTGTTGTCGCCAAAAATTCGAATTCTGTCGACGAAGCCAAAGAAAATACAGTCAAAATAACTCAATTTTGAAACAATTGAACGAAGAATGCCACAGTTATTTGTATGGTATAATGAACAAACAAAATTATCGAAAGTGGTCAGCTAATAGACCCATTAAGCAGTTTTGAAAAACATTGCAGTCTCCCAAGATAACTCGTATAAGAACAATATTTATGAAGGTATTTAAAGATTCTGAAACAAGGCAAGACGAAATGAGGTGAAAGAAAAATATTTCTGAAGGTATTTAAAGATTCTGAAACAAGGCAAGACGAAATGAGGTGAAAGAAAAATATTTCTGAAGGTATTTAAAGATTCTGAAACAAGGCAAGACGAAATGAGGTGAAAGAAAAATATTTCTGAAGGTATTTAAAGATTCTGAAACAAGGCAAGGCGAAATGAGGTGAAAGAAATGTGTGTTTACAAATGAAACGTTACCGAATTTAATTTTTTTATCAGACTTAACACGCAGCCTGTTTCAATGATATGGCTGTAGGATTGGTTTTATGGAATATTTATATAGCCTCGATCAGTGTTTCCCTGGCATGCCAGATCACCAGGCTTGTCCGCTGTTCAAGTCCTTCTAGGGGTGGTTTTGTCAAAAGGAGACTTCCGAAACGTACCATCTTCGATTGTCGCCGGGCTGAAGAATAATGTTCGGGAAACCATCGCTTCTATCGTCGATATTTTGAAAAATGACATTGAAAACCTCGATTTTGGTATCAATAAGTGTGTTGATTGCATCATCTCGAAAAGGTAATTTACTTATATAAAACTTCAGAGTTTCCTCTCTCGAATCATTTTCATTTCAGCCTTCACCCGTATCTCTCTTCTACGAAGTGGCCTCCAGATTCTCTGGGTGAGTTTACAGGACACTAAGAGAGGAGATACTATCGGTAGCCTCTCTTGATTATAATATCCTGCCTTTTTTCGTGAGGAAGGTAGACCAAATTCCTCTACGTTTACGTTTGACGCCATAAAATTTAGTTTCTAGACCGTCTTAATTTTTTAGTCGCGCGCTAACTGTCAGTCCGTTCGGTCGGGTGGTAACCGTTTTACTTTGCAAAGAGTTTATTGGCAATAACATCATAGCTATTCGGCCGATTCTAACGAAATTTGAAACCTTTATGTTGTTTTAAATTCCCTTTCGAATGATAAAATTGCTAAGGTCCTCCCAAGGTTAGCCTGGGAATTTATTTTGTTTTGGCAATAACATCATAACTATTCGGCAGATTCTAACGGAATTTGAAACTCTTATTTTGTTTTATATTCTCTTTCGAATGATATAATTGCCAAGGTCTCCGCAAGGTTAGTTCGTGAATTACTGAAAGAAACCTAACTATGGGTCGGATTGCCCACTTTTTTAAAGTTCTGAAGTTCGTATTAAGGTCATGTCAAAATAATTGAGAACACGCGACCTAGGTCTGTTGACCTTGTTTAGAGTGTATTTTCAACAATACTTGAGCAAAAAAATTATATCCAAAGATTTGGAGGCAAAATTTTCGAACAGTCATTGGGTAAATTTAGAAAATATTGATGGACTTTCTTGAAAATATTTAAAAAGATTTTCTCAAATTGTCCTTATTTAATTAACGGCCTCAACCAATTTAGATAATTCCATCTTGTGGTAAGTTTGGGGAAACTCTTCCCAACAATCTTCAAAAAATGAAATTTGCTTTGTACAAGTGCTAAAAAAGGATAAACTGACAGGATTTAGTTTATAACTAAAACAATGTAGGAAAATGACTTCTGGTGAAATCTCAGACTTTACTTGGCACACCATTAAGTTCGCTTACCATTACAATCCCATCATAGGTTGAGGCGACGAACTTTCTTTCGTGCAACCATTCAGCTACTTTGGAAATATCTTCAGCACTTCTGTTTTTACTAAGAGTAAATCCTTGTAAATGCCCACCCCCCTCCCCACTTCTAATTATTATTATTATTATCTGACGGAATACAAACCCTTACTGGTAGAGCAGAATGCTATAAACCTTAAGGCACCAGCAGAGAAGACAGTACCATAAGAGAAAAAACTAGAGGAAAAGAGGAGACAGGAGAAAGACACACACACACAACTTAACGCCTCAGCAGGAAGGAATGAGCACCAGTTTTAAACTTTTGAAGTTCATAAGATTCGACGACAGGACTAGGGAGCTCATTCCATAACCTGGTAGTTGCTGGAATGAAGCATCTAGAATACTGAGGTATGTTGCATCTCCCAACCGTGAAAGGTTGGCTATTTGCATTAGTGACATTTCTAGTTAACCAAGCTGGGCGAAAAGGATCAGGAAGTTCATTGTACAAAGGATGGTTAGAATTATGATGTATCTTATACAACATACACAGTGAACTCACAGAGCGGCGGTGCTATAAGTCAACCTCAAGATCAGGAATTAAAAATTTTAAGCTCTCAGATTCGTCCAGTAGCTTAAGATGGGATGTTGCGGCAGAGGACCAAACAGGAGAACAATACACAGGACAAGCAAGTATGAACGAGTTGAAACACTTTCTCATAACACGAATGTCTTCAAAATTTCTAGAAGATTTCTTAAGTAAACCAATCTTCTAGGCAACAAAAGAATAAAATAGAGCACACATGTTGTTCAAAGGTAAACTTGCTGTCAAACAGTACACCTTAAATTTTAAAAGATACACAAGTGTTCAATACATTGTTTATTATAAGATCAGGATGATTTGGGTACAGAGTTCTAGATCTACTAACATATCATACTTTGCGTCTTGTTTGCATTCAGCTTCATACCCCATAAATTGCACAAATCATTTATCTTTGTTAGGTCTCTATTCAGAGATCAAAAGCCTTTGAACAGGTAAAGGAATGACTGCTATCAAAGTAGCATTATCAACATAAGCAAGCCTTTAATTTTACAGCCCAACCCGAACGACGGTAAATAGAGAAAAACACGCTACATATGTTTTATACAATAGCAACATGATTTCGGTTTAAAAGCTTCTTCCACACTTGATTTTTTTTTACTCTGATTTTAGGGACAATAGCAACGAAGCCGTCTCGCGCAGATAGTAAGATGTGTGTAGAGAAGGTCCAGACGAAGCGAAAATAGAGGAGGAGGTATAGCCGCTGATCCTCCTGCAGGGAATGTGACTGTGAGGAAGCACCGATCCTACAGGTTTGTTGTAGCAGGAGCATTTATACCCATATTTCAACACACCTAAGTCGCCTGCCCTAAATTATTTAGGTTTATGACCATATGACTTTACAACCTTCAGAACTCTAAATAATTGCCTGGACTAAAATAGGGAGAACCTTGGCAATTATATCATTCGAAAGAGAATATAAAACGACAAAAGGGGTTTCAAATTTCATTAGAATTGGCCGAATAGTTATGATGTTATTGCCAAAGAATTCATTGAAAATTAAAATTGTTACCATCCGACCGTCGACCTACTGACTGACATAACTTATAGAGTCGCCTGCACGCGACTAAAAAAATATTAATCTCATCAATTATATTCCCTATAGTGTTTGAATCCTTGAAAAGTGTGGCAATTTTTGAATGGTTCTTCTGTTTTCCATCAAATTCAGTTAAAAAGTAGACCAACTCAATATAACTACCTTGTGACCGCAGAGCTCTTGGTAGCTGAGTGGATACGGTGTTGGACCGCTAAAGTCACGGTGAAAGGGTTCGATCCCGGCAGGAGCGGACACAAACGTCAGCGTACTGAGAGATCTGGCTACCGATTGGTGGACGCGCTCTGCTCAGCCCTGTACTAAGGGGGGTAGATTTTCCACGCTTCTCATCACACACACATAGCCGCCAATGACAACACCGCTTTCATTCCTCTCCCATCTTCGCAGCACAACATACACACTCCCCCCCCCAAAGAAATTCTGCCGATGGGTATCTATATCCACATACCTTTGAGGCGGAACATGTCTCTCTGTCCTGGGGTGACGAAGGTTTTACCTGAACGCTGTTTGGTGTTCTGGCACCTTCCCCATTGAGGACCGGCCCCCTCGATGGCTCACCAGCGATCGTCATACTGACCTTTATGTCTATTTCATTATAGGGTCGAGATTCGCCTGGTAAAGGCAGATTAGCGAACTACTACTAATACTACCTCGTGACCGCGAAAAACAAGTTCTTTGTATTCCTGACGTTATTTTTAGAACCTCTTGTTTTTTTATATAGAACTTGATTATGTTTACAAATAGAAAGTTCTTTTTTTTATTTCACCAAAGGAGTAAATCTATTCCCCTTTTTCTTAAGATCGGGCACTTTGGGGACTTGTGATTTGGTGTATAGATAAAAGTGAAATCATTGTAGCCTCTTTTCACTTTACTTCACACTGGATTTTCCTTTGAAAATACCATACACGACCCGCAATGGTTTATTTGGTTGAAAGGCTGCAACCACATAACCAACGGACAGTCATAAAGTTCAAAGTTAAACGTTCTAATAAACCTTTTGTTTACGTTATTTAAATTTATTTTTGGCTTCGGACTTCCATTGTCTACTAAAAGCTTCCTCTCATTAAAAGTAAAGAGTTTGGGTTTTTTTTTAATTCCAGTTCATTTATGATTATACCAGGCAATGGCTTCGCCACTCCCCCCGCCCCTACGGGGGGAGCTTGCGCTTCGATCCTAAGATTAAAATTTAAAATCTAAAAAAAAAGCAGCCATGGTTAAATTTTTATAAATTTTCTGAACTTCGCCAATTATAATAATTTTAAAAAGGCAAAATAAACGAAAATGAGTGCCCTTCGGGCCTCATAGAGTTATAGAAGAAGATATATAAAAATAAATTTTCTGAACTTCACCATTTGTAATTTTGGGGTTTTAAAAAATTCACAAAATTTCGATACTTATATTTATTTGTGAACTTCACCATTTTGTTTTTTGATATTATAAAAGAATTATTAGAAATAACTTTGATAAAAAACATAAGTCATAACCAAACTAAGATGAAATTATTATTCAAATACTCCAAAAAATCCACTTCTTAAATTATAGAGTTAGTGAGGATGATTAACTTGGTGAGTCATTGAATAAAGAGCATAATATTCTAATTCATGAGCACCAAAAAATACTGTTACGTACACGATCAGCAAGAAATTGGAACTCATCAAACACGAATGTAAGCTTTAAGTAACGCCGAAAGGTTAATGAGAACTACCTTCCAGCAACGGCAAAATTCAAAGCATAAGGTATTTCTCAATTCGTGGAATTTCTGTAACCAACTACACGAATTCGCAAGTGATTTTTGCATTCAGATGGTAAATGCATTTGCGTAAAATTTTGCTTTCGTATAGTTTTGGAGCGTAAAGTTATAGAAGTAATGCAAGTCAGATTTATGACAATACAATTTTTATTTCATGTTAAAAATGCTAAAATTTAAGTAATACATTTTCTCAGCGCCGTTTACGAGCTGGATACAAAACGGCGAGTTCGCAGAATTCATCATGAATATCTCTGCGCAAGCGCAGATATTCTAGATCTATTGATTTGGATGTCGAATCATTTATGGGAATGACATTATTTACAGGATTCGTGAATGGGATACAAATTGATTTTCTAACTCAGAATTAATATAATATTAAATTGAGTTTTCATCGATATATTAAGCATTCAATGCATGCCTGACATTCATTAAGTAACAACCACTGCTCTTACAGCACTAACAACCTCTTTCTCTTCCGTACCCTAATAAACACCCGATTTATCCCCATGGAGCCAATCATATTAATATATGCAGATTCTACCATAGCCACATTATACAGCCAACCAAAGTATTCTCGACATCTACGTTTATGCTACTCATTGCTGACAATTAACCTGCCATTCTTGTCCTTGATGTCCGCACAACTATTTTTCCACTGGTTCATCACTCTTCTTATTTACTCCCAGAACAGCTTCCTATTCCCATCGGAATCCTCATTCATCGTCTTGTTCCCATTGGAATCCTAACTCATCTTCCTGTTCCCATCGGAATCCTCATTCATCTTCTTGTTCCCATCGGGGTCCTCATTCATCTTCCTGTTTCCATCGCGATCCTCATTCATCTTCTTGTTCCAATTGGAATACTCAATCATCTTACTGTTCCCATTGGAATCCCCATCCATTTTCCTGTTCCCATCGAAATCCTCATTCATCTTCCTGTTCCCATCACGATCCTCATTCATCTTCCTGTTCCCATCACGATCCTCATTCATCTTCTTGTTCCCATTGCGACCCTCATTCATCTTCTTGTTCCCATCGAGATCCTCTCATCTTCCTGTTCCCATCGCAATCCCCATTCAATTTCCTGTTCACATCAGAATCCTCATTCATCTCCCTGTTCCCATCGGAATCCTCATTCATCTTCCATCTAAATGGTTCATTCGCTGCTATCCATATACTGTTTAATCACACATTTAACTTTTCTTTTCATCTCCTTGTATATATTCAACCACACATCCCTGACAACCTCATTTGTACTATTCAGCATTTGCATGTATGCCCTCATTTTTGCTTTCCACTCCACGCTTTACATCGTCATTCCACCATTCAGCATTTTACTTCCTGTTTTCAGTTATGGCACAGTTACTGACAGCCCTTTCACTACCTACTACCATTTCCTTAAATTTGTTACACATTTGCTTTCTTTATATTCACACTTATTTAAGAACATAAGAAAAGAAGGAGACTGCAAAAGACCATTCATGGCCTACACTTGGCAGCTCCTGTTCCAGTCAACACACAAAAGATTTCTTACCAGAGAAAAGTCATCAACATTGTCACCCTTTACAGGAGTTCGTCAGATCTAATCTACAATATAAATAAAATGCATCCAGAGGATTATGTCCATTCATGCAACCGCAAAATATAATCTCCCCACTCATTAGAAAAATATATACATATGTACATAAAAAAGTCAGTCCCATCTAGCAGCTTCATCCATATATTTATCTAATCTATTCTTAAAACTACCCAGAGAGGAGGCTTCTATCACATGTCTAGTGAGCCTATTCCATTCATCTACCACACGATTTGTAAACCAATTCCTCCCAATCTCCTTCCTAAACCTATACTTATCAAGCTTAAACCCATTGCTACGTGTCCTGTCCTGTTCACTAAGTATAAGAACCTTACTCAGATCCCCTTTATTATATCCTTTTACCTAATTTGAGACTTCGATCAATTCCCCTCTGACTCTTCTCCTTTCCAATGTATATAGATTTAGTTTCCTGAGCCTTTCACCATAAGGTAAGTTCCTTAGCCCACCAATCATCTTTGTCATCCTTCTCTGCACAGACTCAAGCAAATCAATATCCTTCCTATAATATGGTGACCAAAATTGTACTGCATAGTCTAGATGAGGCCTAACTAGCGCCAGATACAGTTTTAGAATGACTTCAGCACTCTTATTGCTTACACTCCTCCTAATGAATCCCAATATCCTATTAGCTTTATTCTTAGCATTTAGGCATTGCTTTCTAGGACGAAGGTCTGAACTTACCAAAATACCCAAGTCCCTCTCACAATCGGTCCTCCCTAAAATTCTCCCATTTAATTTATAACTATTCAATGGATTATTTCTACCTATACTAAGTACACTACATTTGTCTATGTTAAACTTCATTTGCCATTCATTCTAGGTTACTCAAAGGTGTAGATAGTATTGCGGTAGCTCTTGAGAAGTTATATACTAGACAACTAGAGTTTGGAGAAATATCTAATGATTGGAAATTAGTGAATGTAGTGCCAATTTTTAAAAAGGGAAGTAAAGAGGACCCAAATAACTTTAGGCCGGTAAGCTTAACTTCTATTGTTTGTAAAATTCTTGAGAAGATAGTTAAGAAGGGGATTTCTGACCATCTATAAGTGTGGTAGGTTAATAAATGATGCTCAGCATGGGTTTAGGAGAGGTAGATCGTGTTTAATAAATTTACTGATTTTATGGATTATGTTACTAAACAATTATTTACTCTTCTACTGTCAAGCTTTCTCATACACTCCACTTTCTGATTCAATGATATTTCACTTTTGAATTTCACTTCTTTTCCACTTTCCAGGGATCAAACAATTTAACCTTACACAGCACAATCATGCGATCAGATACTTCCACACTCATAACTCTTACAGCCTCCACCTTGAATACCTCCCCCACCATATTCTCTCTTACTAGACTCAGATCAATCATACTCTTAAGTTCTCTCTGTCTGTTTTGCCAACTCATGTGTATTCATGTACAACCTGTGCTGAAAGAATGTGTTTACTAAACACAAGTTTTCCTCAGCACAGAACCTTAACACACACATTCCAATTTTCACTCACGCCGGGTGTATCAAAAGCTCCTGTTAGCCCACTTTCATTCTCTCCATTCATATCTCCTTACAACCATTCCCAATTCCGCCCACCACTCGCTCGAAGTCATTACAAAACTTCTTTTGTTCAGCGTCACTTCTATCATCACAACCTCACTACAACCACAGAGTTTCACCCTTTCATATCTTAAGGTCATCCAGATAATTCTTGAGCTCACATATTCATACTCAAACATTGCATCATGACACCCCACCCAAAAGCAATGCCACACCCTCTTTACACCTACACCCTGATCTACACTTGATCGCCCTACATCCCACGCAAATTATTCATTTCCTTTCTTGTTTGCCTCACATAAGGCAAGCATCTATAATCTCCCTGTTTAAAGACATTGATTACTATTCCCTTCTTTACCGCATCACATATACCTACATACTCATCGCACACTCCACACATCCACTCGATTCACACAGTGACTCGGATTTACCGACCAGACTCGAGTGGGGTGTGGGGGGCGACAGGTCCGTCCATTACCGCAATTTGCGTCGCGATCGTAAGCTAAAGTCTTCGGATGCGCGACTTGCAAGGCCATTAAGAGGGCGGGGAGGGGGGTGAATTCACCCAAATAATTTAAATGATTGTCATCGATATATCCAGCAGGCAAGACTGCGGAGTTTTTACACTCTAGCCACCCTGTAGTGCAAGAGTGTTGAAGAGTGGTCAGTCATTCCCAAGTGGGTATGACACAACCACCCCACCTGGATGCAATCATTGAGTTTATACCACCCTACTTGGATGTATTCCACGTGTGGTTAAGTTGCGATATAACTCCCACTTCCTAGCTGTTGCATTGACCACTAGCACAAGGTGTTATAAAACTCTCACAACATGCAACAGCCTCCCTCCACACTAACCAGGTCCTTCAAGACAGCCTCTCAGAAAACGCAGCCCCACTTAAATGTGGTAACGTTGGCGGGTCCTACTGCACAGGCTTTAGGATCAAAGCTTTCTCCCTAAATCTTCCCAATACTCGGAAGGAGCAGAGATGTCATCTGCTCCAGGAGAACTATAAACAACCTAAGACGCGGTGTCTGCCTTCCTTTTTAAATCGACCATTACAAAGGTCCGTACACGGTTATAAAGACTATGCAGAAACCGCGTCATGTTTGGATTCATCTGTAAATTCTTATTCCGAACCTCATCTAAAAGCTCGCAAAGTCTTCAGTCCAGAATATTCTTTTAGGATGAACTCGAAAACATCTTCAAAATTGATACAAACAAATTCACACCATTTTGTCGAAGATGGAGTCATCCGTGTTGAAACAATTGTTTTATTATTGAAAGAGTAGGGATTGTTAGTCAACGAGGGTTGATCGGAAGCTCTTGAATTATAGCAGGTCCAATTGAACCAAGTGGAACTGTTGAAGAATAGCAGGTTCAATTGAACAAAGTGGATATGTTGAAGAATACCGGTCCAATTAAACGAGTGTGAGCTGTTGAAGAATAACAGGTCCAATTGAACCGAGTGGAGCTCTTGAAAATTAACGGTCCAATCGAACTGGGGTGAGCTATTGAAGAATAGCGGTCCAGTTGAACCATGGGTAGCTCTTGAAGAATAGCGGTCCAGTTGAACCATGGTAGCTCTTGAAGAATAGCTGTCCAATTAAACCCGGGTGAGGTGTTGAAGAATAGCAGGTCCAATTGAACCAAGTGAAGCTGTTGAAGAACAGCGTTACAAATGAACCAGGGACCACTATTCTCCAAAGGGGGCAAAACTGCATCGCTTATCGTTGAACTAGTAGATGCCTCTAAAACGAAAATTGCTTTCCATCTTGAGATGGATGATTCATGTGCGAAAGGCATCAGGTTGATTGAACAAAGAGTGGGTAAATAGGCCTAGGGTGTGAATGAGGTCATCAGCGATTGTTCTGAAGTGGCATGGACACGTAAGTAGAATGGATGAAAATAGAATGGCAGAATGTGAAAAGAGGTGGAAAACCCGTGTAAAAGGTGTGTTTATTATGCGAATGAGGGTTTGGGAGAGAAAGATGGTGGACTGAGGAGGAAGTGGAATAGTGTGTATGAGAGTACGTGGAGGGGGGTTTGCGAAGGGTCTTGAACGCAGGGATGAAGCATGGGCGAGAGGTTAACAGTACATGGCATCCCATGACTAGGAAAGCCTTGGGGTGCACATCATGATGGGGGGTGCTTAATAAAGCATAAGGAGTGGGGTAACGGGGGGCAATGGCGTTGAAGCGCATCGACCCCACTTTGGTAGCAATAAGTTAAAGTGAACACCAAACGCCGTTTAAGTGCTTCTCAAGTGGCAATATAACTGAAAATGAACAGAATGAGAGCAGCAAACTACCTTCATCAGTTATTTTTAAACGCTTAACAAGCCCTTTCAACCATTTTCGGGTCTATACAAGCGTGCAGCTCGACGGGAGACCTGGGGTGAGCCAAAGCGCTGTGGCGACTCAAGATTTATTTTTGTTTTTAATTCGCCCTTCTGGCAACTGCATTCAAGGGCATAAGTCACCGTAATTAAAATTCTAGCTTAGTATTTAGCTATTCCAAAATTCGCAAAAAAAAAAATAAATAAAGAACGAAAAAAACAAACAAAAGAAACAAGAAGGAAGCGCGCTCCGGCGTCGAGGGAAGCTCGCTAAAGATTTCAAACCTGGAAGAGTTTTTTCAGACATGGGCCTCGCGAATACATGAGCCAGACGTTGGGGATAAGCCGGTTACAGAATTAAGAGCCATAAAAGAACGGAAGATTCGAGAATATTTTTTAAAAAATAGCAAGGTGAGGAAGCCAGAGACGAAGGAGAGATCAAAGTAATAGGATATGGATCGAGGATTAGTTTAATCCATAATCAAACAAAATGATTCACCATTTATGATTGTTGTGAGCTGCTAGAATAATAAAAGATCGATACTTGGCGGAGAGGATAAGTAACATCAAAGCAAAAAAATAACTCGGATCAATTTAAACATTTTAATTCTCTCGTCTAGTGAAGAATTTTTTTTTTCACAGTTCTTCTCGGGCGGCAAGTAAGAAGCCACGTTAAAATGATTTAAAAAGGGGAAGCAATAAGCAAAGGAGTAACTTAAACTAATAACCTTTCAGAAAAATGGGATATAAAGTTGAAAGTATGCCTATGGGCTAATAACGGCACCAATGTAGGTTACATGACCTTGGACACGATTAGTAAGAGTTTTTCTTTGATGTGAGTAACAGAATACACGGTTTCTTCTGATAATGCCAGCTGAAAAGGAAAAATAGTACGTCATACTCGAGCCCCTCTGCGCCGGGAGGGCCGCGAGTATCAGATGCGGTCCAACAAATTTCAGGTTGAAAATTCTACAGCGATGCGAAAAGTCATTCACTAGCGTAGTGGTTCCCAATGTTTTTTTTATCTTTACCCACCTTTTATATATGATCCTCAGCAATGGCCCCTCTCCCCCCAATCCACATATCGTGACTACAGTGACTGTAGTCCTACATTTATTTAGGTCCATTATGAAAAAAAAAATCCGGCAATACTTGTATGTTTGTTCATTCCACCTCATATTTTTATTCTCTTAAATATTGAGTTATGGAAACTTGCAATTTATTTTTTTGCCTTGGGGGTTTTTATGTGTACATAGTCTCAGCTTATGGCCCCCTCAAATTCTGCTGTATAGCCCCACAGTGGGCCATGACACCCAGTTTGGGAACCAATGCTCTAGCCTATTTTGATACGTAGATTACGAAATGGCTTTAGTTTTGGGGGGAAATTTTGAAATAAATTTAATGGAAATAATGAAAATCGGTTGTTAATCCATGTTTTTAACTTCAGATTTTTTACCTAAAGTTTCTAAATTTAATTCAATTATAATCAAATATACCAAGGAGACTTGTAGGAATCCTTCATATTTTTTTGTTACATACCGGACTCGTTAACAAAAGTGGCCATCAAGATTAACAATTGGCACCACATATATGTTGTACGAGATTTTTCAATGCATTATCCAAATGGTGTAAAGGCAAATTGCCGAATTTAAAATTTTGAGTGCCGATGGGTTGGCGTGATTTTTTTTAATAGTGCCTATTTGGCCACTGCCACAACAAATTAACAGAAACCAAAGAAAATAGAAAAGAAAAAACAGCTGACTAGAAAAAATAAAACAGCAAAAGAGGGAAGCAAGATCAAGTGGCGGAATGAGTCTCGCCCAATCCAGGGCACGAGACTGCACCAAAAAAATACTATAAAATGAGAGTGGGCCAACCTCCTCCAGGAACTCGACAAGTCTACAATCGGGAGAACACGAATCTGTCCCGAGTACAAGGAACAGGGGATGGCGAACCCGTTGGTCCATGTACCAGGACAAGTAACGTGCGTGAATATCACCCAGACGGGGGTACTCAACAAGAATTTGCCGAACATTCCGGGAGACAGCGCACTCGTCGCAATAAAGTGCAGGCGATCGCTCCATGAAATGTCGGTGCGTCCTGCGAGTGTGCCGAAGACGAAAAAAAACTCCGAACTGAAGCCGTCGCTGTTTTAGGAGGTAGGTCCATGGGAAAAGTCGCAGCACAACAACACGCGATTTTAAGTTCTCCTTGGCCATCTCACATCTTCTTTGTCAGGCATCGCTGATTCCTGCCCTATAGTCGGTGAGGGGAAGAGCGAAACGCGGGTCTGGTCGCCAGTTCTCGCGAACTCTTTGGCGCCCTCATTCCCCATGCCCATGAACCCAGCAGAAGATAATCTCGAAATCATCCGCCCGGTTCGCAGCAACCGTGGTGTCACTGATATCACGAACCATTAGGTGTGGAGATTCCAATGCCCCGAGAGCACTCAAGATCACTTTGTGAGTCGCCAAAGATCACAATCCGGTCTCCGAACCAGACACGAAGCGTTATCTCTCGTACCGGGCGGTGTATTGCAACCAGCTCAGCTGTGAAGGTAGATGAGTGTCTAACAAATAGTCAAAGGTACTACCGTCCAGGGTGGTGTCCTGGGCAGAACCAGAGGTCCCACCGGCCCGAGAGCTATAGAGCTCTCGAAAGTTTCCTAGCCCCTAAACCCAAAGGGCTTAGGCTATGGCCTGTGTCTCCCGGAGGCATAGGCACCGTCGAGATCGGCCGCAGATGCATTGAGAGCCGTTGGAGACTGAGGGAGGCACCGGGCTCGCGCGTACAGGCGAGTGATGCACTGCACGCGGCGCAGAACGAGTGGCATCTCCCCGGCATCGATAAATAGGATCTTAATGGGGGATGTACGGAAGGGACCGGTCCCCAGACGGAGATCGGTATCGTGGGTCTAGTTCACCTTCGCCAATACACGCTATGCCTCGGATGTGTAAAGGTCGCATCTGTAGTCAAGCTTTCAACGAACAGAGGACCAGTAGAAAAGTAAGGCAGTAGCCGTTTTAGCACCACAAGTGCTGAACATCACGAAAATAATATCCGCAGTCCATAAGTCTGCGGATATGGGTCAACGAGGTGAGGAGCCGGTAGAAAACAAGACTGAGGAAACTGCGAATTTACTACATCCAGGCGAACCCTGTTTAGGAACAAGTCGCGCCGGGGTAAACTCTTGGATGGCAGCAGTCCAGATGTTCACTACATTAGTCTTTGTCAATGAAGTTCGACCCCTGTGCTCTTTAGCATAGCGAGAGACGCGGTTCAATGCCTGTTGGAGTCGACGCTCCAGAGTTGGCATCTGGGCCGCGCCAAAAGAGATCGAAAGGTCGTCCACGTAGACTGTAGCAAGAGAATCTTCCGGCACCACCGAGGTGATGCCGTTAATGGTCAAGGCCCAACGTATAACACCAAGGACACTACTTTGTTGACCACCCTCTTCCTGCCCTATTGAGCGAGAGAGCGCCCCACCCATCCCCCATAGTTAGAATAAACGATCTGGCAAATATATGAATGTTGGAAGGAGTCCCCTCGCCATGATGTGGGAAGTTTCTATGATACTATATCACATGCCGCGTATCATAGATCTTCTCCAGATCGAAAAACATCATGGCGAAATACTGACCACGAAGTTTTGCAGATAGAATTTTCAAACTGGAGCAGAGCATCCGGCGTGGAACTTGCGAAACCCCTCACTTTGCTTAAGACACGTGTCACCCGCTGTCCAGTAAAGAGGCCAGTCTAATATTTACCAATTTCTCCCCAACTTGTACAAGCAGGAAGGTGGGGAAATTGGTGGACACCGGCCTGAGTAGAGTGATCTCTCCCAAGTTTTCGAAAATCGAGCATAGTAGCCATTTACCAGGAATTTGATACCATTGGTCCAAATCCTGCAGAACAAGTGTGGCAGAAAGGCCATGCATGACTCACCCAGATATCGAAGCATGGCATACGGGATATCAACTGGACCATGAAGCAAGAACGGAACAAAATTTCCTTTGCTTTAAACATTTTTGAAGAGTTCTCCAGCGACCTCATGATGTCGAATGAATTTCTAGCGGAACAGAATCCAAGCTAGAGAATGTGAAGAAAACGGTCGCGAAGGTCTATGCCAAGGAGGCGGGGTCCGAGATTGCTGTCCCGTTTTCCGGGAGTATGGGAGGGGCGTCAGTAGTAATTGTCATGTCTTTAGTAAACCCGGATGGTAAATTTATAGGAAGAGTAATTTATTCTTATATGAAAAATATTACAGTTAATAAAGAAACGTTGAAATAAATGGCGGTATAATTGTTTCCAGAGGTTTCAATAATTTTGTATATTTAATTAGTAGTTGGAAACATAATTCCAACGAATATATAAAAAAGAAACAATACAAATTTAAAAAAACTTAAAAATAGTTAAGTGATGGATTTTTTTTCACTATAGTAAAATGGTAGTGCTTGTAAATCCTTAAAAATTACCGTACCCGTAGCGCGTAATCTACATATTACAAGCCTAGTAATTAGCGTACCCGTAGCGCGTAATCTACATATTACAAGCCTAGTAATTAGTGTACCCGTAGCGCGTAATCTACATATTACAAGCCTAGTAATTAGCGTACCCGTAGCGCGTAATCTACATATTACAAGCCTAGTAATTAGCGTACCCGTAGCGCGTAATCTACATATTACAAGCCTAGTAATTAGCATACCCGTAGCGCGTAATCTACATATTACAAGCCTAGTAATTAGCGTACCCGTAGCGCGTAATCTACATATTACAAGCCTAGTAATTAGCGTACCCGTAGCGCGTAATCTACATATTACAAGCCTAGTAATTAGCGTACCCGTAGCGCGTAATCTACATATTACAAGCCTAGTAATTAGCGTACCCGAAATCTACATATTACAAGCCTAGTAATTAGCGTACCCGTAGCACGTAATCTACATATTACAAGCCTAGTAATTAGCGTACCCGTAGCGCGTAATCTACATATTACAAGCCTAGTAATTAGCGTACCCGTAGCGCGTAATCTACATGTTACAAGCCTAGTCCATAGACTTAATATCTCTAAACTTTGGCTCTATTAAATAGATTTGGCAATTTTTCGAGAGTCGAATTCGATTGGTGACAGCAATTTGTTCAAAACTTGTTGGGGGCAATGCCGCTTCTCCGCATTTATAATGAATTAGGCCTAAGGGATTCTATTTGTAATTTATTACTTTAAATGGAAAGCAATCATGAGTGAAAGGGGGGAAAAAAAAGATAAATACCGTAAATTTAATAAGTGGAATTATAGGTACTTTTTCAAGGTCGAAAGGATTAAGCACCGTGTGTCATATGCGCGGAATTCGTTGCCCTTTTTAAACAGTACAACTTGAACCGCCATTATGAAACGAAACGCGCCAATACGTATGACAAATTTTCAGATAAACAAAAGAAATATACTAATATGGAAAAGCAAAAAGTAAATTTTACGTGTATTTAAAAAACAGATATTCAACTAACAAAGTTACATGATTAGTTATAATATTGCCAAACGTAACAAGCCATTTTCTGATGGCAAACTTATTAAGCAACGCTTAGTGGACAGTTCAGCCTTAATTTGTCCAGAAAAAAAAGATCAGTCTGAAAAATTGTCTCTCTCGTCGTACTGTTAAGTAAGGCGAATCACAGAAATCTCAGAGAATTTTAAAAGGATAACGAAAAAAATGAAGCAAATAATTTTGAATTCTTCTCTTTGGCACTTGATGAAAGTTTTGTGACATCAAAGACACTGCGCAGCTTTTGATTTCTATTAGAAGAATTACAAGTGATTTCGAATTGACGGAAGAATTAGCAGCTTTGAAACCTATGAAAGGAACAACCACACAAGATTTATTGGAAGAAGGAGAGAAATATTTTGGAAACTTGAAATTTGGATTGAAAAAAAACAAACTTCTAAGCATTACTACTGAAAGGTGGCCAAGTCTTACATTACAGGTAAAAATAAAGGCTTATTGCGAAGAATTCAAGATAAAGTATGAAATAAATCCAGGTCAAATCGTTAAATTGTCCATTGTATTTTTCACCATTCTCTTTGGGAAAATAATCGCCAACTGGATCATGTTATTAAGCCATTCCTAGAAATAGTAAACTTTATCAGATCAAGAGGATTGAAGAACCTGAATCAGAACTTACTGATGTTATTTTTCATACTATATAAGATAGCTTAGTTTAGGCAAGGTTTTGAAAAGAGTATGGAAGCAAAGAATGGAGTGATCTATTTTTAGAGATGAAACAAAAAATTTAAATACCCGAAGTTAAAAGATAAAAATTGAATAGCAGACTTAGGTTTGGGCGTTGATATTGTATCTTATCTATGTGATTTCAATCTGAATTTTGCAGGAAAAGGAAAATTGCTTAAGGAAATACTTTTCGAAGCAAAAGGATTTACAAAGGCAACTTTTTTCATTTTAAAACATTGCAAATGGTTGAAGTTCATATTGAAAATTTGGGAAAATATAGTTCCCATTTGGGGAATTGACCCATTGAATTTTCAAGAAGATTTAATGAATTTTCATCGTTAGAAAATGATTTTCATTTTTATATTTTCATTTTTATATTAATAAAGCTTCCTCTGATCTTCAGCTTGAATTGACCGAGCTTCCATGTAATTTGCATCATTCAAATGATTTCAAGAATTCTAATATCATTAAATTTGATGCCCCTCTCAATGATCAATCATTCCTTAATGTAAAGCAGTTAGCTAAAAAAATTACTCGTTCATTTTGGGTCGACGTACATTTGCGAGCAAACTTTTTCCATCATGAAGAATGCAAACTCCAAATTAAGAAGCTCACTGACGAATTTAAATCTTGAATCTCTTTTAAGAATTTATACTTCCGAAAAAGATCCAAATTTAAAATCTTTAGAAGCCCTCAAGCAAAGACCCCCCCCCCCACACTCCTCTTACTAAAGAATAAAATTAGTGTTCTCTAAATCATAATTAGACGCTCTAACTAATTAAATAAAGCTAAGAAACCTAATATGTACTTATGTGAATCTCGATTCAGTTCCCTCTTGTCTATCAAGACAAAATCTGGGAATGCACTGAATTCTGAGGTAGACCTGCGGATCGCAGTAAGCAATAGTGTTGTAAAAATCTAATTACTCAATTTATATTTTCATTTGCTGCGAGAATTACATTTTTTCACCCATAGTATTGTCTGTGGTCCAATTTGTTCATCTAAAGTATTGTTTGTGGTCCAATTTGTTCACCTACAGTATTGCCTGTGGTCCAATTTGCTCACCTAGAGTATTTTCTGTGGTCCAATTTGTTCACCTACAGTATTGTATGTGGTCCAATTTGTCACCTACAGTATTGTATGTAGTCCAATTTGTTGCCCTACAGCATTGTCTGTGGTCCAATTTGTTCACCTACAGTATTGCCTGTGGTCCAATTTGTTCACCTACAATATTGTCTGTGGTCCAATTTGTTCACCTACAGTATTGTATGTGATGCAATTTGTTCACCTACACTATTGTATGTGGTCCAATTTGTTCACCTACAGTATTTTGTGGGCCAATTTGTTCACCTACAGTATTGCATGTGGTCCAATTTGCTCACCTAGAGTATTGTCTGTGGTCCTATTTGTTCATTTACAGTATTGTCTGTGGTCCAATTTGTTCACCTACAGTATTGTATGTGGTCCAATTTGTTCACCTACAGTATTGTCTGTGGTCCAATTTGTTCACCTACAGTATTGTCTGTGGTCCAATTTGTTCACCTATAGTACTGTATGTGGTACAATTTGTTTGCCTCAGCTACAGTATTGTATGTGGTCCAATTTGTTCACCTACAGTATTTTATGGGCCAATTTGTTCACCTACAGTATTACATGTGGTCCAATTTGCTCACCTACAGTATTGTATGTGGTCCAATTTGTTCACCTACAGTATTGTATGTGGTCTAATTTGTTCATCCAGAGTATGTGATTCAATTTGTTGCTCATGAGTCATTGAAGTTTATTGTCTACAATTAGGTGATTTTACTGTAATTTTTTTCTGAATAAATTAGAATCTACTGCAATTGCTCAATTTATATTCACATTTCATACAATGCGAAGGTTTATTTTTTTTAGTTTAATTTATTCACTAACACTTGAGTAGCATGTAGTTAAAAAATCCCATCTTCAAAATTGATACTTTTATTGGGGAAGCAAACATCAAGCAAAGGAAGGGTTGGGAACCGCTGTTCTCATCTGCGCATGATCTGTCGTCTCCGTGAAAATTGAGCAGAGTTTTCGCAAAGGAAGAAATATGACGGTAGGGTATAAACTATACGCTCCCTTAAAGATAGGGGGATTTAAAAAAAACGCCGCTTCCTACGTTAAGCCACAGTGTGAATGGATACTGTTCGGATGGTGTCAAAACTCGAATCGGATCGACCTTGCAGCAACTGGTGTATGTGGAACCGACCTGTGGATGGGTATGTTGGGTTTGCGGTTGAATTGTGTATGTGACCCTGTGGCTTTTCGTCGTCCAAAGGATGCTATGGAACGCGACTCTCGGGATGAAACTGATATGAGATAATCTGTTGTAAAATGAGCTCAGAAATTAACCCAAGAATTCTCGTTGAGTCTCATCTAAGGTTCGATTCCAACGCCCATCTCGGGTCTGGAGGCAGACCGAAGCACTGTCGAGAGCATCAAATAGCTAAATCACACTGCCCTAAGGCATAAAACAGCTAAATTATACTGCCTAGCGCATAACACAGCTAAATCACACTTCCTAGCGCATAAAACAGCTAAATTATACTGCCTAGCGCATAACACAGCTAAATCACACTTCCTAGCGCATAAAACAGCTAAATCACACTGCCCCAAGACATAAAACAGCTAAATCACACTGCTCCAAGACATAAAACAGCTAAATCACACTGCCCCAAGGCATAAAACAGCTAGATCACACTGCCCCAAGGCATAAAACAGCTAAATCACACTGCCTAGCGCATAAAACAGCTAAACCACACTGCCCCAAGACATAAAACAGCTAAATCACACTGCCCCAAGGCATAAAACAGCTAAATCACATTGCCTAGGGCATAAAACAGGTAACTCACACTGCCTAGGGCATAAAAGAAGTAAATTACACTGCCTAGCGCATAAACAGCTAAATCACACTGCCCCAAGGCATAAAACAGCTAAATCACACTGCCTAGCGCCACCTCTACACAATAGACTATATCGAGGCCCGGAAAATGGAGACAAAATCTATATAAATAATCTTCAAAGAGGATTTGCCTCAAAATCATTTTAGAAAAAAAAGTGATTTAAAAAAGGATCCATCATAATAATGAGATTACCGGGTATATCCGTAAGAAGATCGTCCTTTCAATTCCATGCAATGGAAAGGTGTGATCCAATGAGTTACCCGTGACCCATCGAACTCCTCCGGTGGTTACCTTGACCAAAGCTGAAAGTAGAACTGATCCCAAAGAGTATCGGCGAATTTTGTTCCACCCCAAACACAGGCGCCCATGAAATGTTCCCCAACGTAATAGAGTTCAACTGGGAACTGATGCCGTACTTTAACAACCTCTAACCGAGTGGGTAAGGCGTTGCATCTCCTCTCCTTGGTACCGGTTTATTTATTATTTTAGAACGTTTAGCGCTCTCTTCCACCCTTCGGTGGGTCTAAGCAGGCGCGGAAAAGATAGTCGGAGATTAAAAAGAGGGGCAAAAGACGAGTCGAGAGAAAGCACCACTTTCTATTGGGGTGGGGAGGGCGGGATACAATGCCTTCAGGTTCTAGTTGTAGCGGGGTCATCGCCCCCCCCCCACGTTATGCCATTCCCACCCATACGGGTTAGATTCCCAGTGAGAGTAGCGGAAGACACAAAAAAGAAATCTGCGTCCGTTGGGAGCTTGCCTCCAAGAGCGGAGCGACGATTCTAGCCGAACCAGTGACGTGAAGCGGGTGACTGTCTCTTGGGCCACGATGTTTTCATGTTCCGTGATTGGTAGAAAAAAAAACAATACTACCCCCTTTTCCTGCACTCCTCTCTCAAAGAGGACCGACTCCTTATATTCCCTCGGGGATGTCATCGATTTGTCGTCCAGATCTTTATGTGGATTTCATTTTCGGGGAGGGGTCTACAATTGAAATAAACGGATAGCGCAATTAACTAAATAAATAAGTATTGGTCAAAACGACTGCCATCTTTTTTTCCTTTTTTTTTGGGGGGGGGGTGCTAATCACATTAGGCTTGAGAACACCGGGCAGGCCATTCCAAATCTTGGGGGCAAATAACGGAGCAACGCCGAAACGCAGGGCTCTCAGGTGCCGGATTTTCGTTCTTTCGAATCCAAAGGGCAATAGTAACGAGGGTGTATCACGCAGTAGTAAAGTTGGAGGTGAGAAAAATGATTTGAAAATATAAGTATAGGCGCTGATCCTGCAGGCGTTGGGGCCGGGAGGGTAAAAGCCACCAGGTCACCTGACATTCCACTGCGGGTGTGTAAAATGCTAGATTACGGAAAGGTGGGTGTGGGGCGGGGGGGGGGCAGTAGAAGGAGACGGGGGCGGGAAAAGCGCAGACAAAAACCTACCATCCCAAGAGGAAAGGGTAACCCAGGCCCCGCCCCCTCCCGGCACAGATCAGCAATGAATGGATGAAAACTGAGCGACGATTAGGCTTCGAAATTAGTCACCGGCCAAGAAATACCTAGTAAGAATAAAGCCACAGGTATCCTCAATATAGTTTGGGACATGGGCCGGGAGGGCGTGCCGCTCCTCTAGCTAGCAGATGCACCACTGTACCGAGAACTCCTTTCTCGGTACCTTAAAAATAAAAAGGTGCTTCTTTATTAGGTCAACTTAGAGATGGTTTACCTCACTAGTGGTTAGAGAGGTTGTTTGTTTCCATGGCTTGTGTTAGGAAAATATTTTCGACCGATAGACTTTCCCCCCTCCTTCTCGCCTTCGTCTGCCTACTACACTTGGTCAAACTTCAGAAGATCTACGCCGTATTTTTAGTGTTATACAAGTACTCACGGTCTTTTCAGGCATTCCAGTCGGCAGATATGGTTTCAGTTTGGCGCGGAAGGTAAATATTTTTTTAAGATATTATACCTTGAACGTCTTCTATGTGTGAAAAACTCAAGGATTTTCACACACTGGCAACCCTTAGTTCGACCTTATTTCAAAAATTGGCAACCCTGGAGACAAGTAGTTAAAAGATCGCGATTCTTGCGAGCTCGGTTTAACTTAATACGCCTTTTGCAACAAGGGTGGTAAAGAAGCGCGGCTCGATTATAATAGCGAAAGGCGGAGATGTTTAGCGTATGTCGTGAAGTGGTATTTATTAGGTAATTTAAGACAACGATAGTGCCGCGGCGCCGCCGACATTTAGCAATCGCCTTTTTTATTCAAATCTGGTGTTAAACTTTCGAATTAGGAATATTATGAGTTTTTTAGAGTTGGGAGGGGGGCAACCACGCACAATTAAGTGGGGAGTATGGGGGTGAATCCCCCATTTCAAAGTAACTAATAAATGTTACTTTTTGGCCAAAATAGCCTAAAGTAGGCGGCGCTAGCATCTTTATTATTTCGATAAACGCGCAGAGCCGATCGCAATAAGTATAGCCCAGAAATAGTGCCTCCTAAACTGAACTATTAGTAAACACGTAAAAACAGTACTAATGGTCTTTGTCGGCCTTTTAGTCATCCTTTACGGCTTCGTTTTCGCGTGGAGAGGTTATTTTTAAGATAGTATCGTTGCAAATAGAGCCGTACTCAGAGTGCTAGTATCTTAAAAATAAGTACTTTCCACGCCTAACCGAAGCCGTAAATGGTGATTAGAATGCCTAAACCACCTTTAGTACTGTTTTTACTACAAAAAAACGGCGTAGGTCTTCTGAACTTTTACCCTACACTTTATCCGACTATTTTCACGTGTCTGGGTATCCCGTCTCTGTTTAATGATCTGCGGCCTTTGTGGTATTAAAATGCAATAATTGGGTGGTCAGAGGAGAGCGTCAGCACTGGGAAGATTTTTAATGAGGTTGCGCTTTCAGTCAGCTCTCTATTTTGGGTTGGGGTGGGTTGGAAGCACATTTTAGAAGCGTGGGATCAGGAGGGGTGTTCGCTCGATCTTATTCACCTGCTCTGGTCGAATTGGGCGCAGTCCTGGAGGTTAGGAATTTTCACAAAAACAGACAGGAAAGGGATCGAAGCGTCCATTTTCTTAGCATCTCTTCTCACTTTTCAAATTAACTTATCTTAAGTACAATATTTGTAAAGTGTTTTCAAATTAACGGTAAGTTCATTTCGGCTCTTTATGGGAATAAGATAAGTGATTAGCTTCATTATTTTGTAGTGGTGTAATCTTGTACTCTGAAATAAATTACGTTGCAGGAAATTTTGGTTCCCTTGCCCGTACAAGCAAATCTCTCTCGGAGTGCATGTTGCAGCCCCTTTTCAAATTCATTCTTATTAACAAACTTATAACACTGTATTTTAAAATATGCAATTGATCTTTCAGGCATCTCTGGGAAGGCATCTAACTTTTCCAAAAATATCCATCGGAGTTTGTTGCCAACACCTTAAGCGTTTAAATTAACCAATGAAGACTATCCCTACCTAACATCAGAGAGGTCGATACCATAAACTTATAATTTTATTTAAACTTTTGAAAATTAGGTTAGTAAAGATAAGCTATTTATAAGGTGACCTTTACTTGATCCGAGATCTGTTTAGTATTAAAGATAGAGAAAGTGACAAAGACTGGAATAGATATAGCAGCAAATTCATAGGCCGGGAGAGGATCAATGGGGAGATAACAATCGAATGCTCATAAAATGCCACAATTTTCTTTGAATTTAAACTATTCTACCAGGTAGGCTAACGAACCAGACAGGGCTCGACAAACTAGGCTCTCTTGCTGACATAATCCGAAGCCTACCTGTGAGTCAAGGGGTGACGCGTAACCTGGATTAAAAGCTGAGCTATGGAAACTGTTTTCTTCGTGGAAGGGGAACTCGTTGAGGAGAATTGCGCGTTTTCCATTTCGTTAGCTCGCCAAGTAGTAGCTTTAATCTACGATCCTTCCACAATTAAATCGTTCACTTTCTTGAAAAAAAGTGAACGCATTAATTTAAAAAAACATCCCTGCCAGAAAGTTATGAAAATTATTCAAAGAAAGTGAACGTGTTAATTTAAAAAACATCCCTGCCAGAACGTTATGAAAAGTATTCAAAGAAAGTGAACGTGTTAATTTAAAAAACATCCCTGCCAGAACGTTATGAAAATTATTCAAAGAAAGTGAACGTGTTAATTTAAAAAACATCCCTGCCAGAACGTTATGAAAAGTATTCAAAGAAAGTGAACGTGTTAATTTAAAAACATCCCTGCCAGAACGTTATGAAAATTATTCAAAGAAAGTGAACGTGTTAATTTAAAAAACATCCCTGCCAGAACGTTATGAAAATTATTCAAAGAAAGTGAACGTGTTAATTTAAAAAACATCCCTGCCAGAACGTTATGAAAAGTATTCAAAGAAAGTGAACGTGTTAATTTAAAAAACATCCCTGCCAGAAAGTTATAGAAAGTATTCAAAGAAAGTGAACGTGGTCATTTAAAAAACATCCCTGCCAGAACGTTATGAAAAGTATTCAAAGAAAGTGAACGTGTTAATTTAAAAACATCCCTGCCAGAACGTTATGAAAAGTATTCAAAGAAAGTGAACGTGTTAATTTAAAAAACATCCCTGCCAGAACGTTATGAAAAGTATTCAAAGAAAGTGAACGTGTTAAATTAAAAACATCCCTGCCAGAACGTTATGAAAATTATTCAAAGAAAGTGAACGTGTTAATTTAAAAAACATCCCTGCCAGAACGTTATGAAAATTATTCAAAGAAAGTGAACGTGTTAATTTAAAAAACATCCCTGCCAGAACGTTATGAAAATTATTCAAAGAAAGTGAACGTGTTAATTTAAAAAACATCCCTGCCAGAACGCTATGAAAATTATTCAAAGAAAGTGAACGTGTTAATTTAAAAAACATCCTTGCCAGAAAGTTATAGAAAGTATTCAAAGAAAGTGAACGTGGTCATTGAAAAAACATCCCTGCCAGAATGTTATGAAAATTATTCAAAGAAAGTGAACGTGTTAATTTAAAAAACATCCCTGCCAGGACGTTATGAAAAGTATTCAAAGAAAGTGAACGTGTTAATTTAAAAACATCCCTGCCAGAACGTTATGAAAATTATTCAAAGAAAGTGAACGTGTTAATTTAAAAAACATCCCTGCCAGAACGTTATGAAAAGTATTCAAAGAAAGTGAACGTGTTAATTTAAAAAAACATCCCTGCCAGAAAGTTATAGAAAGTATTCAAAGAAAGTGAACGTGGTCATTTAAAAAACATCCCTGCCAGAACGTTATGAAAATTATTCAAAGAAAGTGAACGTGTTAATTTAAAAAACATCCCTGCCAGAACGTTATGAAAAGTATTCAAAGAAAGTGAACGTGTTAATTTAAAAAAAAATCCCTGCCAGAAAGTTATAGAAAGTATTCAAAGAAAGTGAACGTGGTCATTTAAAAAACATCCCTGCCAGAACGTTATGAAAAGTATTCAAAGAAAGTGAACGTGTTAATTTAAAAAACATCCCTGCCAGAACGTTATGAAAATTATTCAAAGAAAGTGAACGTGTTAATTTAAAAAACATCCCTGCCAGAACGTTATGAAAATTATTCAAAGAAAGTGAACGTGTTAATTTAAAAAACATCCCTGCCAGAACGTTATGAAAATTATTCAAAGAAAGTGAACGTGGTCATTTAAAAAACATCCCTGCCAGAACGTTATGAAAATTATTCAAAGAAAGTGAACGTGTTAATTTAAAAAACATCCCTGCCAGAACGTTATGAAAAGTATTCAAAGAAAGTGAACGTGTTAATTTAAAAACATCCCTGCCAGAACGTTATGAAAATTATTCAAAGAAAGTGAACGTGGTCATTTAAAAAACATCCCTGCCAGAACGTTATGAAAAGTATTCAAAGAAAGTGAACGTGTTAATTTAAAAAACATCCCTGCCAGAACGTTATGAAAAGTATTCAAAGAAAGTGAACGTGTTAATTTAAAAAACATCCCTGCCAGAACGTTATGAAAATTATTCAAAGAAAGTGAATGTGTTAATTTAAAAAACATCCCTGCCAGAACGTTATGAAAAGTATTCAAAGAAAGTGAACGTGTTAATTTAAAAACATCCCTGCCAGAACGTTATGAAAATTATTCAAAGAAAGTGAACGTGTTAATTTAAAAAACATCCCTGCCAGAACGTTATGAAAATTATTCAAAGAAAGTGAACGTGTTAATTTAAAAAACATCCCTGCCAGAACGTTATGAAAAGTATTCAAAGAAAGTGAACGTGTTAATTTAAAAACATCCCTGCCAGAACGTTATGAAAATTATTCAAAGAAAGTGAACGTGTTAATTTAAAAAACATCCCTGCCAGAACGTTATGAAAATTATTCAAAGAAAGTGAACGTGTTAATTTAAAAAAACATCCCTGCCAGAACGTTATGAAAAGTATTCAAAGAAAGTGAACGTGTTAATTTAAAAACATCCCTGCCAGAACGTTATGAAAATTATTCAAAGAAAGTGAACGTGTTAATTTAAAAAACATCCCTGCCAGAACGTTATGAAAATTATTCAAAGAAAGTGAACGTGTTAATTTAAAAAACATCCCTGCCAGAACGTTATGAAAATTATTCAAAGAAAGTGAACGTGTTAATTTAAAAAACATCCCTGCCAGAACGTTATGAAAAGTATTCAAAGAAAGTGAACGTGTTAATTTAAAAAAACATCCCTGCCAGAAAGTTATAGAAAGTATTCAAAGAAAGTGAACGTGGTCATTTAAAAAACATCCCTGCCAGAACGTTATGAAAAGTATTCAAAGAAAGTGAACGTGTTAATTTAAAAAACATCCCTGCCAGAACGTTATGAAAAGTATTCAAAGAAAGTGAACGTGTTAATTTAAAAAACATCCCTGCCAGAACGTTATGAAAAGTATTCAAAGAAAGTGAACGTGTTAATTTAAAAAACATCCCTGCCAGAACGTTATGAAAATTATTCAAAGAAAGTGAATGTGTTAATTTAAAAAACATCCCTGCCAGAACGTTATGAAAAGTATTCAAAGAAAGTGAACGTGTTAATTTAAAAACATCCCTGCCAGAACGTTATGAAAATTATTCAAAGAAAGTGAACGTGTTAATTTAAAAAACATCCCTGCCAGAACGTTATGAAAATTATTCAAAGAAAGTGAACGTGTTAATTTAAAAAACATCCCTGCCAGAACGTTATGAAAAGTATTCAAAGAAAGTGAACGTGTTAATTTAAAAACATCCCTGCCAGAACGTTATGAAAATTATTCAAAGAAAGTGAACGTGTTAATTTAAAAAACATCCCTGCCAGAACGTTATGAAAATTATTCAAAGAAAGTGAACGTGTTAATTTAAAAAACATCCCTGCCAGAACGTTATGAAAAGTATTCAAAGAAAGTGAACGTGTTAATTTAAAAACATCCCTGCCAGAACGTTATGAAAATTATTCAAAGAAAGTGAACGTGTTAATTTAAAAAACATCCCTGCCAGAACGTTATGAAAATTATTCAAAGAAAGTGAACGTGTTAATTTAAAAAACATCCCTGCCAGAACGTTATGAAAAGTATTCAAAGAAAGTGAACGTGTTAATTTAAAAAAACATCCCTGCCAGAAAGTTATAGAAAGTATTCAAAGAAAGTGAACGTGGTCATTTAAAAAACATCCCTGCCAGAACGTTATGAAAAGTATTCAAAGAAAGTGAACGTGTTAATTTAAAAAACATCCCTGCCAGAACGTTATGAAAAGTATTCAAAGAAAGTGAACGTGTTAATTTAAAAAACATCCCTGCCAGAACGTTATGAAAATTATTCAAAGAAAGTGAACGTGTTAATTTAAAAAACATCCCTGCCAGAACGTTATGAAAAGTATTCAAAGAAAGTGAACGTGTTAATTTAAAAACATCCCTGCCAGAACGTTATGAAAAGTATTCAAAGAAAGTGAACGTGTTAATTTAAAAAACATCCCTGCCAGAACGTTATGAAAAGTATTCAAAGAAAGTGAACGTGTTAATTTAAAAACATCCCTGCCAGAACGTTATGAAAATTATTCAAAGAAAGTGAACGTGTTAATTTAAAAAACATCCCTGCCAGAACGTTATGAAAATTATTCAAAGAAAGTGAACGTGTTAATTTAAAAAACATCCCTGCCAGAACTTTATGAAAATTATTCAAAGAAAGTGAACGTGTTAATTTAAAAAACATCCCTGCCAGAACGTTATGAAAAGTATTCAAAGAAAGTGAACGTGTTAATTTAAAAAAACATCCCTGCCAGAAAGTTATAGAAAGTATTCAAAGAAAGTGAACGTGGTCATTTAAAAAACATCCCTGCCAGAACGTTATGAAAATTATTCAAAGAAAGTGAACGTGTTAATTTAAAAAACATCCCTGCCAGGACGTTATGAAAAGTATTCAAAGAAAGTGAACGTGTTAATTTAAAAACATCCCTGCCAGAACGTTATGAAAATTATTCAAAGAAAGTGAACGTGTTAATTTAAAAAACATCCCTGCCAGAACGTTATGAAAAGTATTCAAAGAAAGTGAACGTGTTAATTTAAAAAAACATCCCTGCCAGAAAGTTATAGAAAGTATTCAAAGAAAGTGAACGTGGTCATTTAAAAAACATCCCTGCCAGAACGTTATGAAAATTATTCAAAGAAAGTGAACGTGTTAATTTAAAAAACATCCCTGCCAGAACGTTATGAAAAGTATTCAAAGAAAGTGAACGTGTTAATTTAAAAAAACATCCCTGCCAGAAAGTTATAGAAAGTATTCAAAGAAAGTGAACGTGGTCATTTAAAAAACATCCCTGCCAGAACGTTATGAAAAGTATTCAAAGAAAGTGAACGTGTTAATTTAAAAAACATCCCTGCCAGAACGTTATGAAAATTATTCAAAGAAAGTGAACGTGTTAATTTAAAAAACATCCTTGCCAGAAAGTTATAGAAAGTATTCAAAGAAAGTGAACGTGGTCATTGAAAAAACATCCCTGCCAGAATGTTATGAAAATTATTCAAAGAAAGTGAACGTGTTAATTTAAAAAACATCCCTGCCAGGACGTTATGAAAAGTATTCAAAGAAAGTGAACGTGTTAATTTAAAAACATCCCTGCCAGAACGTTATGAAAATTATTCAAAGAAAGTGAACGTGTTAATTTAAAAAACATCCCTGCCAGAACGTTATGAAAAGTATTCAAAGAAAGTGAACGTGTTAATTTAAAAAAACATCCCTGCCAGAAAGTTATAGAAAGTATTCAAAGAAAGTGAACGTGGTCATTTAAAAAACATCCCTGCCAGAACGTTATGAAAATTATTCAAAGAAAGTGAACGTGTTAATTTAAAAAACATCCCTGCCAGAACGTTATGAAAAGTATTCAAAGAAAGTGAACGTGTTAATTTAAAAAAAAATCCCTGCCAGAAAGTTATAGAAAGTATTCAAAGAAAGTGAACGTGGTCATTTAAAAAACATCCCTGCCAGAACGTTATGAAAAGTATTCAAAGAAAGTGAACGTGTTAATTTAAAAAACATCCCTGCCAGAACGTTATGAAAATTATTCAAAGAAAGTGAACGTGTTAATTTAAAAAACATCCCTGCCAGAACGTTATGAAAAGTATTCAAAGAAAGTGAACGTGTTAATTTAAAAACATCCCTGCCAGAACGTTATGAAAATTATTCAAAGAAAGTGAACGTGTTAATTTAAAAAACATCCCTGCCAGAACGTTATGAAAATTATTCAAAGAAAGTGAACGTGTTAATTTAAAAACATCCCTGCCAGAACGTTATGAAAATTATTCAAAGAAAGTGAACGTGTTAATTTAAAAAACATCCCTGCCAGAACGTTATGAAAAGTATTCAAAGAAAGTGAACGTGTTAATTTAAAAAACATCCCTGCCAGAATGTTATGAAAAGTATTCAAAGAAAGTGAACGTGTTAATTTAAAAAACATCCCTGCCAGAACGTTATGAAAATTATTCAAAGAAAGTGAACGTGTTAATTTAAAAAACATCCCTGCCAGAACGTTATGAAAATTATTCAAAGAAAGTGAACGTGTTAATTTAAAAAACATCCCTGCCAGAACGTTATGAAAATTATTCAAAGAAAGTGAACGTGTTAATTTAAAAAACATCCCTGCCAGAACGTTATGAAAAGTATTCAAAGAAAGTGAACGTGTTAATTTAAAAAACATCCCTGCCAGAACGTTATGAAAAGTATTCAAAGAAAGTGAACGTGTTAATTTAAAAAACATCCCTGCCAGAACGTTATGAAAATTATTCAAAGAAAGTGAACGTGTTAATTTAAAAAACATCCCTGCCAGAACGTTATGAAAAGTATTCAAAGAAAGTGAACGTGGTCATTTAAAAAACATCCCTGCCAGAACGTTATGAAAAGTATTCAAAGAAAGTGAACGTGTTAATTTAAAAAACATCCCTGCCAGAACGTTATGAAAAGTATTCAAAGAAAGTGAACGTGTTAATTTAAAAAAACATCCCTGCCAGAAAGTTATAGAAAGTATTCAAAGAAAGTGAACGTGGTCATTTAAAAAACATCCCTGCCAGAACGTTATGAAAATTATTCAAAGAAAGTGAACGTGTTAATTTAAAAAACATCCCTGCCAGAACGTTATGAAAAGTATTCAAAGAAAGTGAACGTGTTAATTTAAAAACATCCCTGCCAGAACGTTATGAAAATTATTCAAAGAAAGTGAACGTGTTAATTTAAAAAACATCCCTGCCAGAACGTTATGAAAAGTATTCAAAGAAAGTGAACGTGTTAATTTAAAAAACATCCCTGCCAGAACGTTATGAAAAGTATTCAAAGAAAGTGAACGTGTTAATTTAAAAAAACATCCCTGCCAGAAAGTTATAGAAAGTATTCAAAGAAAGTGAACGTGGTCATTTAAAAAACATCCTGCCAGAACGTTATGAAAATTATTCAAAGAAAGTGAACGTGTTAATTTAAAAAACATCCCTGCCAGAACGTTATGAAAAGTATTCAAAGAAAGTGAACGTGTTAATTTAAAAACATCCCTGCCAGAACGTTATGAAAAGTATTCAAAGAAAGTGAACGTGTTAATTTAAAAAACATCCCTGCCAGAACGTTATGAAAAGTATTCAAAGAAAGTGAACGTGTTAATTTAAAAAAACATCCCTGCCAGAAAGTTATAGAAAGTATTCAAAGAAAGTGAACGTGGTCATTTAAAAAACATCCCTGCCAGAACGTTATGAAAATTATTCAAAGAAAGTGAACGTGTTAATTTAAAAACATCCCTGCCAGAACGTTATGAAAATTATTCAAAGAAAGTGAACGTGTTAATTTAAAAAACATCCCTGCCAGAACGTTATGAAAAGTATTCAAAGAAAGTGAACGTGTTAATTTAAAAAACATCCCTGCCAGAACGTTATGAAAAGTATTCAAAGAAAGTGAACGTGTTAATTTAAAAACATCCCTGCCAGAACGTTATGAAAATTATTCAAAGAAAGTGAACGTGTTAATTTAAAAAACATCCCTGCCAGAAAGTTATAGAAAGTATTCAAAGAAAGTGAACGTGGTCATTTAAAAAAATAACCCTGCCAGAACGTTATGGAAAGTATTCAAAGAAAGTGAACGTGGTCATTTAAAAAAACATCCCTGCCAGAACGCTATGGAAAGTATTCAAAGAAAATGAACGTATTAATATAAAAACATCCCAGCCAGGACGTTATGGAAAGTATTGAAAGTGAACGTGTTAATTTAAAAAAAAATATCCGTGCCAAAATGTTATGGAAAGTGTTGGAGGAAAGTATGTAAAATTGAAAATGCCTTACGTGACTTGAGACCAAGTGCGCGCGCGACTCGCCGACAAAAATGACACACACGTAAAGAAATGAAGCCCCTATGGACAAGGATCCAACAAATGGTCTCCCACTCTTAGTATCCCCATTTCCGAAGGAGGGATTCTATCTCCTCCCTCATAAAAGTCCCCGAAGTGAGGGTTAGGTGTATGATTTTAAATAAACATCTTCAGCAGAAACCTTAAAAGAAAATACCCCCCGTCCTTTACACCCATAAAAAATTTCCCACTTTCCGGAGGATGCGATCAAATTTCACATTTCCTCAAGGCTGTAACCGAACCCCTCCATCCTCAAGCCTACTGTGGCAAGTTTCCACACTTCATCTGAGAGAGCGGAAACTTCTGGAAGGCGTGAGAATATTCCCAAGCCAGAATCTGGACAAAGCCTACTGAAATCGTATTTCCATATATAATGAATGGATTCTTTAAAGGAATCCCTTCCTGAAAACACAATCCTGCTTCTTAGATATATCAGAGTAACACCCCCCCCTCTCCCTGTCCTGAGCTTAGAGCTTACTCATCTCAGTATTTTTTTCCCTTATAATTCTGTCATCTGCCATCCACCTTTGAGAGGCCCTTGTGGCTTTGATGAACTTGTATTTTCTATCTTCCCTATCCAATCCAGAGCTTTTTCTATATCCACTTATTTCCCCTTAGTCGATTTAATCTTTACTTTTCCTCCCTTAAGGACGTAGGTGAGTCTCCCCTCTGATGGTATATTCACTCTTTTGTAATTATTTATTATTCTTTTTGTGTTGTTGTTGTTTGCTGTTTTTCTTTGTATTCGTTTTTCCTTAGTGTTCTTCTCTGTGTTTGTCTTTTTGTCTTAAACTCTAGAGTTGGCGCGATTTTGAGCATTCGAGCCTTTATTAGTGCTCAATGATATTTCAATACTTCGCGTTTTTTGTTCTGTTGTGTATGCATTTCTTATTTACTTGTAGGTTTGGTGTCTGTCTCTTAGTTGTATGTTTTGTATGTTGTGGTTTTTGTGTTCATGTGTATAAGTGTGCTATGTTCTCCTCGGAGCAGTGTCTCGTACTTGGGAAGCGGGGATTTCGACCTTCCCGCGTAATCTGGCAGGGATGTTAATCCTGCCGCCAGTTCTTCTTAGTTCTAGGATGATATCATTGGCCATTGTAGACCAGACCCTTTTTGGCCAGTTTCTGTGTAGCGACATTAATAGGCTCCAGACGTTGTCTGCGGTGCAGTACCCTCTGCCGAAGTTGCTCTCTTCGTTTGGTCTTATTGATGCAGAGGGATGCAGAGTTCTGCACCCGCTGTAGCCTCCTCATAGTGGTCTTGTTGGCCGTTTGAGTCACTACTGCAGGGTAGATGAGCTTAGCCCGGATGAACATCAGGTATAATTTCCTGATGTTCGCCGAGCTAAGATCACGGAACCTATATAGCTTGGGGATTTCTCTCCTAGCCATAATCTGCCTCTCCTTGTAGTGACTCGAGTATCCGAGGTCGGAGATCTTTAGGCCCAGGATGGTGCCTTCGGCGGAGTAGCCGTATCTCCTCCCTCTGCTTTTGAACGAGGGTTTGTTCATATACAAATTACGATCTCCTTGACCACCCCAAATAAACAGGGGATCACGGATAGGGGGCGCTTTACCTATACCGGAGATGGGGTAGTCATTCCGCCTCCCTATTTATTTAGTACGCTCATTTTGTACATCTCGCTAGCATGCATTAATTTTGCCACGGATATCGGGTCACTCATAAAACCAATTAAACATCTGCATCATACGTAGATCAGAAAAGAACATTTTCAGGACCCGCACTAGGCGAGCATTATTAGATCGACGATATATTAGAGGGTTCCTAAATATGCCATGCGAGTAAGGAACATAGGCCAGAGAAGAAAAATCCTGCATGATGTGCAACTCTGAGGATGAAGCGAAATTTTTCGTTTCAACGAGCACTTATATAATGAATTGAAAAGAAAATAAGTGTTCTTGCTTGGCCCAGTCGATTTTCTGACCTAATAATCCAATTCAAAATATTTAGGGCCTACTAAAGAAGATTAAAAACGCGGTCATCGGGAAACCACCAATCCTAGACAAATAGGCTCGGAATGCAGACGAGAACGTTAAGCCTCGAACGATGCATCCAGTAATTACGAACAATGACGACGCAACCAAATATTAAAGCTGTATTTCGGTGAATATTTCAAGACATTTTTCCCAATGTAGTTTAAACACAATGGTATTGCAACCGTACATTACCCCCATTATTCTTTAGAGTGGGATGTGGATCTTGACCCAAAATTTGGCAGAATTCCTTACGGCATTTCCCTTAAATGACTCAGTGACTCATTACTTACTCTCTTTGGAGGAAGGGCAAGGAAGGATTGGACCGACTCTAAAAACTGATTACCGAGAGCATTATTTCTTCAAAGATTCTTTACTGAAGCCGAGTCTTTGTGGGATTTTTTCCCGAGTCTTTGTGGGATTTTTTCACCGTTGAAGTTAGCAAGAGACCTCGTGTCGCGTATCTCCCTGCTTCAAATGTTTTGATCACTCAGTGCCAACCACAGGGCAAATGTACAAAGAGTAAAACTCTTCTCAAGTCATCTCCCGTTGTGTGGTCTTGCCCAGGGGAGTAACCCGTAAATTGGCAGCGTGGGAACAACGGAAGTGATAAGTTGCGGTTAGGGAAATTAAAAATGACTCGAGATGGTAGGCACGCACACTCATGGTTCAGTTACGCACTCAGACGGAGTAGGCTTACTCTCACTTAATGAAACCTATTGCACATTCCACCCACACATCCTTGCCCCCCCCCCCCTTAATTACGATAGGAAGAAAAGACATTTTTTTGCTTCGGCCAGCTTCCATTGTTTCCCTTGGGATATATATATATATATATATATATATATATATATATATATATATATATATATATATATATATATATATATATATATATATAAAAATCACCGTAATTATAAATTCCGACAAAAACACCACACAAAGAAAAGCAAGAAGGAAGCACTCTCCGGCATCATGGGGGTAGGCCCGCCTCTCCTTCGAGCGCGGCATGCGATTACTCATACGTGCATGGACTAGGCTTAGCCGAGTACAGCAAAGTTAGGCCAAACCAGCTGTGGTTAGTCCCCGGATGGCCTCTTATTTTGGGTCGTTTACACGGCGACTGCCATACGCTGTAAAAATAAATCCGTAGTTCGGATACCACCGTTAATCAGTAGATCCTCTCTGATAAATAAAAGGCCTTAAAAGAGCGCAGATTGGATGGTAAAAAATGTCTGTTTTCAATGTCCAAGCATAATTTCCATATATTAGGGCTTAGCTTTCCTACACCCATCCAGTCTATGTTTCATTATTTGTTTTTCATTGTTGTCATTAGGAGTCACAGGTCGTAAGTAAACATATTATTCTACTTTCCCTAAAAAACCATCTGTATGTATTTATAAGATACCATCTTGCCTAATAAATCTCCTGGACCAGATGGTATCTTTGCTAGAGTTTTAAAAGAAGGTGTGGAAAGTCTTGCAACTGCACTCAAAATCATATTTGATCGCTCACTCAAATATTCTGAGATTCCCGAAGACTGGAAAGAGGCCAATGTTGTACCTATTCATAAGCAGGGTTGCAAGAAGAAAGTAGAAAACTATAGACCCATAAGCCTTACATCATTACCTGGTAAGATACTAGAAAGATTAATTAGTACCCAGATTAAAAAATTCTTGGAGGTGAACAAATATATTAGTGATTCACAGCATGGTTTTCAAAATGGGAAGTCATGCCTTACCAACCTTCTAGAATTTATGAACTTTGTTACTGAGCAGTCTGACAAAGGTAACAAAGACATAGATGTATTATATATAGATTTTAGTAAAGCCTTTGACAGGGTCCCTCATGGGAAACTTTGTCATAAGTTGGAATCTTATGGCATCTCTGGAAGGGTCTTGAAGTGGATCAAACTTTGGTTAACAAAAAGAAAACAAAGAGTTGTATTAAATGGGACTAAGTCTACATGGAAACTGGTTGAGAGCGGTGTTCCCCAGGGATCTGTGATGGGACCCCTGCTTTTCATCCTATATATTAACGATATAGATACTGGGTTTGGCTGCAAAACTCAAATGTTTGCTGATGATGTTAAACTATACTTTCCAGTAGGTAATGTGGATGGAAACATAACACTCCAGAGAAGCTTAAACAGAATTGTTGCATGGGCCCACAAATGGCAGATGAAGCTAAACCATAATAAATGTAAATCACTACATATTGGTAAAAATAATAGAAACTTCTCCTATGAAATTGAAGGTCATTGGTTGCAAAAAGTAAAGGAAGAAAAGGACTTGGGAGTAATTATAACAAATGACCTAAAATGCAAAACAAATTGCATAGAATCAAAGAACAAGGCAAATCGAATGTTGGGGCTAATTAAGAGAAATGTTGCTTATAAAAGCAAGGAGGTCATTAAAAAATTGTATACCTCATATGTTCGTCCACATATAGAATATTGCATTCAGGCATGGTCACCGCACTATGAGCGTGACCTTGATATGTTGGAGGGTGTACAGCGTAGAGCAACCAAATTGATACCTAGTTTGCATAAACTCCCTTACTTTGTAAGACTGCAGAAACTGGGAATGTTCTCAGTGAGAAGGCGGATCGTAAGAGGTGATTTAATAGAGGTTTACAAAATGATAACAGGTATGGATAAAGTAAGATTATCCAACTTTTTCAATTTTGATAATGACAATAGAACTCGAGGCCACTACTTCAAATTAAAGAAAATCCACTGTAATAGCGACATTGGTAAACACTCGTTCAGGAATCGTATTGTAAATCTTTGGAACGAGTTGCCAGAAACAATTGTAGATTCAGCAACCTTGAAGTCCTTTAAATTGAAGCTGGATAAATATATGGACAGTAAAGGCCTTGTATAATAAGGACCACTTATATATGTGTGGGTATATATATGAATTTGTATAATTTATGTATAGTTAGTACTTATTTTGACGATATATACTATTTGTATTGATAATAATTATTCATATAACAAGGAAGTGCCAATTCTTTGGCTATACTTCTGATATTCCTGACTTGCTCGCATATTTAATATGACATGCATAAAAAATCAGATGTAAATTGATCTAAGTACTATTGTTCGCAGTGACATCACTTGGAAGGGCCCTGGAGGCCTCTGTGATCTCACTTTAAATCATCTTATGATCTTATGATGACCTGTTCCTGCGGTCACAACATCGTTCGCTCATAACTAATAGTCATTCACGCGTGCGCGTAAATTGCCAGGCGTACGATGTGAAACCGCTTAGTCTTGTAAGTATATTATATGATATAGATAGTGCGCAACTCTCCTGAATCTGCGTTGACACCACAAATAATAATTATAATCAGCAAGTAGAGATAATTTTGTGCTACAATATAAGAATTTTAAACAATATGCATCTGTATTTATTTGCAACGGGAGTTTTTACCCCTGGCAACAACGGATATGCTAGTCAACTATATCACCAGCGAAAGTATCCTTTCAATGTTTCCGTTTTTGAAAAGTTCATTTCAGTCCGTCAGCGAGATTTGTTATGGTGACTGCGGTTAATATTATATGAACCGCATACATACCAGGGTACATTGCAGTTTTCATTATTATGGTGATTATGTTAACGTTGCAATTTTTAGGGATTCGAGGAAAATAATACGCCATCGTTGGCGAAGAGAACGAGTAAAATATTAATTTAACTTCCAGTCCAAATTTCGGTAAATCTTCCTATAAACAATTTGAACGAGATGTTTTCCTCTTTTTTTTCTATTTTCTACTAAGTACAGCTTTAATATGTTGCATAGGAGTCTGAAAGCATGTCAAAGTAGCTCCCTAACCAAACGAATATACGAATAATCTAAAAATATAAATAAGCAGACTTTAGTAACCACCGCAATTAATGCTTTATTTGGTAAATATGAACATCAAAATGGGCTGGCTTGCCTATCGTGACGTCATCTATACCAAAAAATGACTATTTTTTTTATTTTGGTTTACACCTTTTAAGTTTTTTTTTTATACTTGTTTTCCTTTTCCAAGATTTTTTTTCATTCTTTTTCCTCTTCTAGTATTTTTTAAATACTTAAATTTTTGTAATTAATGTGCGGCTGAACGAAAAATGAAACACACCGATATCGTTAAATTTTGAACGAAACGCAACAAAAAAAATCCACCAGCTGAAGTCGCTAATGTAAAAGATTACCCAAAAATCATTAGTACATTCTGCATGTATAAATATATATACATTTTATTTAAAAACTGACAAAAGCTACCGGTAAAATCAAGAAAAAGTGTTTCGTCAAAGAGAGTGGAAGCCAAAGTAAATAAAACTGTATAAATTATTGGGTTATGGTTGTTGGTGGTCAATAAGCTTATCGAATTTGTTAATTTCAAGTCCGAAAACGAACGCTCAAGCTGCTAAAAACGACTTGGTTCTTCGTTTTTCCTGTCAGTGTTGTAAAGTAAAAAAAAAACACCAGGAATCGCGTTCCTTCACCAACACTCGTAGGATAAGTTTCACCGCACATTTTTAAATACACTATTCTCACTTTTTAAAAACTACCAAAAAATAAAGCTGTCGAACTCAGTTTCCTTTTCTACGGGACAAATATCCAATTAATTATAATTTATTCCTTGAGTGTGGTTTGAAGCGTTACCATAGAAACATGACACGGACCGTATTTAAATACTGAAACCCCATCCGCACTATCACCTAGGACGAGGAAAAGGGTGTGGGGGGGGGAGGTGTAACCACAATGACGGTCCCACCCGTGGGTTCCTCCCCCGCAAAAAAAAACCGTAAAATCCATGGGAAGAGGTTCGAACTATCCGGCTTTTCCTTCCGGGTGGCTGCTTCTCCCTCCCCCCAACCCCCACTATGGTACGGTAGCGTGAACGGGGGAATGAAAGGAGGGAGTGAATTGGGGGTAGGGGATGACATATTTGTTGGCAGAGAATTATTAAGACCGATTGACGCTCGGCAGGGCCTCCCAGCAGTCAGACGGATTAATTTTGAAGGGGCAGGGGACGGGTGGGTGGGGGGATTCTAAGACGTTGAATAGTATGGAGGAAGGATAAGGAAAGCCCAATAAGTGTTAATTATACCCCCCCCCCATCTACGCGAATTTAAAACGCAATAGCAACGAGGTCATGGTCATGTCACGCAGAAAGGTTTTTAAGGAAAATGAAGCTGAAGAAAGTTAAAATGGGGAGAAGATTTTAGCAATCTTTCTACAGTAGGGGTCAGGAAGGAAGATGTAGGCGTTGGTGGGGGATGGCGACAGGAATCCCCTTGCAGGCACGAGTGTTCAGGAAGGGCTCAAAAGGTGTTAAGCGAGGCCTACCGGCAAAGGGGCTATCGACCCGCGCACGTTCTCTGCCAAAACAGCCTCAATGGGTGCTTGGGAATGGCTCAATGGGCGTTCAGGAAAGGTTTAATGGGTGTTCAGGAAGGGATCAATGGTGTTTCAACACGGGCTAACTCTACATGGGGTTCTGATCGGCCACGTTCTCCGACCAAACGTTATGGCTAGAGGAGGGTTCACTCACGGGAGGAACCTTATTACAATGGGCCCCGAATGCAGCACACTCTCCTTCTTTTTGGTGACAACAGGATTAAATGTCTTTAGAGGTCAAGGCAGTGCGGTATTATTTGTGTGTAGCGCACCAGAGTCTCGCCAGGGTGACTCGTGTGCGAATGAGAGGGATGCTTGTTGCGGGTTGAAATCAGGTGAAATTGCGTTCAAGAGGTGATTTGGACCCAGAGATGAGATGAGCTGCTGACTTGTGTGTTTGTGGATAAGGGTGACCTGGTTACGGGGTGGTCGTTGGGGGCAGTGAAGTTATACGCATGTCTCCATGAGGAGGATTGTATGGGTGTGGCATGCAATGGCATGAATGGTTTAGGTTTCGCGTACTATGGAGGCAATGTGTTCCGCGGAGGTCAAGATGGTGATACTTTATGAGCCCGACCTCTGTCAAACTAGATTGAGACTACCTAGGCTTTATTCCTTCTCGACATTTCCACCTTGCCCTTTTTAGACACTTCCTTTACAGGTCTCTTCTCACCCAATTCTCTGAGTATGTCGATAATATCGCAGGCTAGTCGCCGACCATCTTTCGTCCCTTCATCCCTGGCCGGGACCAGGAGCGAGGAGGGCTGGTTCACCGATTGGGGGGGGTCTCACATCCCCCCCCCCTCCTTTTCTTTTCCTGGAGACTTTTGTATACTTACGTTAGGTTATGAAAGCGACTGCAAAAATGGACCTATTATGAAACCTTCATTAGCATCTTCGCGTTGCCGTTGGTGCTGTAATAGCGCTTTTTCAGTATTAGATTTCGAAAAGAGAAGAATGACAATTCTTGTGAGACAATCGTTTATTTCATTCACGCATGGTGCAAAGGGTTGACAACTACTGTTTGGAAAAACTTTCTGCGAAAAGTTTGCGCCCAGTTCATTGCCCCCAAACCTAACCTACAGGTTGTACTCCCACTACGAGCCTAACTTTAACCTCGCGATAGCCTCGAACGCCTAATTCACTGCCGGGTGCGTTCCGAAAAAGACCCCCTAATTGCACTTTAAATTCGACGGTGCGAAGTGTCTTTTGTAGTGTGCCGAAGTGAGTGGATACGAGATTAGGTAGCCAAGGCGTGGAGGCATCGGTGATTGATTCTAAGGATTACTAGAGTGCTCGGGATTGTGTTGATTTGTGTGTTCTGTCGCTTTATTGTGTTGTCGCAAATTTAGTCTTATGTAGTGCAATAAGGATGCTGTCAGGGTGTTTGTTGTAGTCGAGTTTCGAGGTTGCGAAGAAAAGGCAATGAAATCAAGCTTCGGGGACACTCGGAAACCTTTATTTTGACTTTTAAAAAAACGAACCAACGAGTGTATATAGAAATAATGATTAAAAATGTACCTCAAAAAAGTTGGCGGGGTGAAGATGTGGGCGAGGCACAGAACCTGTGTCGCCGCCAAAAGGAAATTAGTGTTCACTTGGGGGACAAAAAACAACAACAAACGAATGAACAACCGAAATAAAAAGTACAGAAAAGCCAAGGGAGACAACGATTGCAAGCACTGTGCCTGGCTATTCGTGTTAAAAACTTACACGAACAAGTTCAGACGAGTATGGGTACACGAACTAGTCAATGCAACGAGTAACGGGACACGACCAAGTTCATGAGAACAGGTGCACGAACAAGTTTATATGAGCGCAGGTGTACGAACAAGTTTATGTGAGAACGGGTGAACGAACAAGTTCATGTGATAACAGATGCACGAACAAGTTCATGTGAGAATAGGTGTACGAGCAAATGTGATAAGGAATGAAGGAACAAGTTCATGAGAACAGGTGTACGAACAAGTATGATAACAGGTGAACGAACAAGTTCATATGAGAACAGGTGCGCGAAAAAATATGAGAACAGGTGAACGAACAAGTTCATATGAGAACAAATCACGAAAATATGAGAACGGGTGAACGAACAAGTTCATTTGAGAAAAGGTCACGAACAAATATGAGAAAGGGTGAAGAACCAGTTAATTTGAGAAAAGGCGCACTAACAAATGAGAACGGGTGCGCGAGTTCATGTGAGAACATGTGTACGAACAAGTTCCTATGAGAATAGGTCACGAACCATTTCATATGAGAACAGGTGCACGGACAAGTTCATTTGAGAACACCTAGGTGCACGAACAAATATAATAACGGGCGAACGAACAGGTTCATATAGGTACAATAACAATTTCGTATGTGAACAAGTACACGAACAAGTTCATATGAATACATATACAGAGCAAGTTCATGCATAGGTACAAGAACAAGTTCATGTGATAACAGGTGCACGAACAAGTTCATATGAATACGTATCCATGAGCAAGTTTATACAAGTATAGGTGCAAGAACAAGTTCATGTGATGGCAGGTGTACGAACAAGTATGAACTTGTTCGTACAGGTAATACAAGAGGCGATGGGAGCAGCATTCACGAAAAAGACCTAAAATGGCGGATGCCGTGAATACCTATGAAGATCGAACATCGTTCAACTCTGAGTTCGGTGGTGGTGAACAAAGGGTTGGAAAATCTTTCACAGATAAACAACACCAACCCGACTCCCTTCTCCACAAACCCTGTAAGAGCGACCCAGTAAGCAGGGCCATAATATCTGTTCTCACACCTCATGACGGGAGAGCGAGAATGGCCGCGAGTCGCAGGAAAGAATTGAACGCGCCCATTTGGTCCGACTCCAGTCAATGACTCCGACTAATCATGTGAACTTGGCGCGAATCCTCACTCGTCCCAACGCTCCACCCCATCCATCTCTGTACGTATGGACGAGTCATGTACGTGTGAGGCGAAAGCGCAGGTATGTACACGTATAATGTTTTTACGGGGATTTGTCATGAACTCAATTTCGTACATAGATTTGGCAAGACTCACGGAGACTGGAACCTGTGGCCGTTTTTAACGGTAGGATAATAATATTATTGAGCCGATTACGCACATGTGTGTGTATTTGGATGCATACCGGCGCTAGAATACATTCATGTGTATATGTGTGGTAGGGGCGGGGTTCATTTGACGGTGAGTGAGAGTTATCGTGTGTGTTTTTTGGTCTCAAAATTGGTGTCAATCAGATTGGGCGGAGACAAACTCTTCCGCCGACTCACTCCCCACGACGGGCCCTTTGTCGTGAACCGGTGTAGATTTGGAAGAGACTACCCCCCCCTCCCCCTCCCGCGCCCCCTTCGGGTCACTCAAGTTTTGTATCATCCAAAGATTTCCGTTGCATTACGAACTCCTCAACTTTCCGGGAACTTTTTGGATACAGGAAAGGTAAGTTGTAACCAACGATGACATTTTAATTCGCTTGGTAAGGTGTGAGGAGGGTAAAAATGATTTTATCGATGCAGCCGACGAAGTAATCGCTAAGAGGGAAAAAATCGCGAATAAAGAAACATTAATAACGAAAGAGATCAAGGATCACAAAAGCTGTTATACCAACCACGACCGCCCAGAAGACTGGGTGAGGCCTGTAAGGGTTCAAGAACAAGTTCGTACGAAGAGCAACGCCACTCAAAAGTAAGAACATAAAATCCCGTTGCTAGGAGGGAAATTAATACCTCATAGTGAGTTCACACTCCTACCAGTAACATAACATAATTTTACGGATGACAAAAGTCGCAAGGGCTTATCAAACAAAGGCCATCCGCATCCGTCAAAAACTTCCCACAAAGTGCATCCATAGGATTGTGTCAGATAATGCATCTACTGTCTCAGATGGCAAACTTATACCAGTAATCTACCACTATGTTGGTGAAAAGATACTTTCTAACATCCAACCTGCACCACTGTTTTTTTTTTTAATTTTCAAGTGGTGACCTCTAATCCTATTACTTACCTTCCAACTCAAATAATTTGCTAAAATCCAACTTATCCACGCCTGAACAGATTTAAAAAAGCTCAACCATATCTCCCTTCACACATCTTCTCTCAAATGAGAACATATTTAGTACCCTCAGTCTATCTTCATATTCAAGGTGCTTCAGGGAAGGTATTATTTGTTGTTGCCCTGCTTTGTACCGACTCTAGCTGGTTGATATGTCTAAAATGTGGTGACCAAGCTTGTATACAGCACTCTAAACGTGGCCTAACATACGAGTTGTAGAGTTTAAGGATAACCTTTTTACTCTTGTAGCTAACATTATCTTAATGTATCCTAGCACCCTATTTGCTCTATTTTTTGCCTCAATACACTGCTTTGAAAACTTCAGTGACCTATCTACTACTACGCCTAAGTCCTTCTCATCCTCAGCTGAATTCAGTCAATGCCCATTTATTTCACAGCTAAATTCCCTATTATCCCTTCCCATGTTAAGAACTTTGCATTTTTTTAAGGTTAAAAATCATCTGCCACTTCTGAGCCCAAGCTAACAACTTATTTAAGTCACCCTGCACTTTAAAGCTACCCTCAACCTCCTTGACTACAGCTGCCAATTTAGTGTCATCAGCCCAAATTGACATTTTGCTATTTAGAGCCTCCCCAAGATCATTTATATAAACTATGAATAATAAAGGGCCTAGAACGGATCCCTGAGGTACGCCACTGATAATGTCCATTCAGTACCAGTCTCTGTTTCATGCCTTTCAGCCATTTATCCAATTCAAAACTTTGCCACATATCCCATGCATTTTTAGTGGCGTGCACGCGACTTTTATAAGTTACTATGTCGGTTCGTAGGTAGTCGGTCGAATGGTAACCATTTTACTTTTCAATGAGTTTTTTGGGCAATAACATCGTAACTATTCGGTCGATTCTAACGAAATTGGAAACCCTTTTGTTGTTTTACATTCTCTTACCAATGATATAATTGGCAAGGTCCTCCCAAGGTTAGTCCGGGAATTATCTGGCAATAACATCGTAACTCTTCGGCCGATTCTAACGAAATTCGAAACCCTTTTGTTGTTTATATTCTCTTTTGAATGATATAATTGTCAATGTCCTCCCAAGGTTAGTCCGGGAATTATCTGGCAATAACATCGTAACTCCGGCCGATTCTAACGAAATTCGAAACCCTTATGTTGTTTTGCATTCTCTTTCGAATGATATACTTGTCAATGTCCTCCCAAGGTTAGTCCGGGAATTATCTGGCAATAACATCGTAACTCCGGCCGATTCTAACGAAATTCGAAACCCTTTTGTTGTTTTGCATTCTCTTTCGAATGATATACTTGTCAATGTCCTCCCAAGGTTAGTCCGGGAATTATCTGGCAATAACATCGTAACTCCGGCCGATTCTAACGAAATTCGAAACCTTTATGTTGTTTTGCATTCTCTTTCGAATGATATAATTGGCAAGGTCCTCCCCGGAATTGTTGAAAGTTTCGAATGTCCTAAGTCAGAATTGAGAGTACGTGAATTAGTTCTGTTGACTTTGTTAATTTGTGAGATCTTGGAGTTATAACTTGACCTTATTTTAATATTGATATTAATGAATATTTTAGTTGCATGGTAGATCTTTGGACGAGCCTTGAATGTTGATAACTCTTGATTGCGATGTTATGGAGACTATCCTTTAAATGTAGTTTATTGAGGGTTGTCGGAGTTGGATTCAGTCGAATGTCCTTGGATAGGCCCTTGTGGTATTTTTCAGTAATGAATGTAAAGTTATTTATAAAAAAAAGCGGGATCATATAACCTCTTGAGCACATCCATTCAAATGAAAATAGGTGCACTCAAACTATCCATCTATTCAATGTGTCTCAAGGAAAGTAAATCCAGAATTTTAATACTCTTCTGTCTGTGATGTTGGGGGACCGTGCCTGAATACAATATTCCAGCTGAGACCTAACATACGAGTTATATAGCTAGAGAATCACTTCCTTTCTTTTATAATTAACATTTCTATTGATTAAGCTTAATACCCCATTTTGGCTCATTTGTAGCCTCTAAACACCGCTTAGAGAACCTCAATGACTGATATATTACGACTTATAAATCCCTCTCCTTCAGCGGCGTCCAACTAAATTCCCTATTCTGGCTGATGATGTCAACAACTTTGTATTTTCGGAGGTTGAATGTCATCTGATACTTGTGCGCCAATGCAACGACTATTGAAATCACTTTGAATCCAATTGCCCTGTAACATAATCTAGAAAACCAAGCAGATGTCAGGAAAGATTTATTAGGATTAAAACTGACTTGATATAAAATGCTCATTGGGTACCTCAACCCTTAATTTAATCTTTCCCTCCTATATAAGAGGCCTTATTCTATCTTGATTGATCATATTATTTTTTTATTATCACTAAAAATCTTTCTTTAATCTTTATTACCTACTATTGTATCAATTTAATTTCGAACAGCCTTTTTTACTCTCTTTGATCATCTCGTTTAATTCATTCCCTCTCTATTCCATCCTAATGGTTTTCTGTTGTTGTTCTCTATGCAACTTCTCTGGGATACATCGCTTCTGTACAATATTTGAAACCTGCTTGAAAGTATCCGACATTTAATAAGCATTATCCTCCTATTCATTTTGTTCTAATAAACTACGTAATCTATCATAATTCCCCTCGTGAAAATTTTGAAATTATTCCTAACAATACCTGTTATTACCCAGTACAAATCGAACTTTGTGTGGTCACCAAATATTGCTTATTGGTTAGCAAGATCAGTACATTGTTTCCAAGAGTTGGCTGATTCAATAAATAAATCTTTGACGAACTATATCTCTACATATTTTTTTTAGCCAATCTCTTGATGATAAATTGAAATTCCCAAGGATTAATGGGAAACTGAATAAATAAATTCCCACGAGTTGGGGATCGAAAATGACAAGGACTATTGGAAGCAAACTAACCCTTAAACCGAAAAGGTAGCGGGTGAGTACGTTTCAAGATCTAGAGGGACGAGTTTAGAAGTGTCCTTCAAAACCACGAAGTTAAAATCTCACGCCAAAGTTCTTTAACAAAAATAAATACCTTGGTGACTGAGGCCCAAAGTTTTAAATTACCTCTTCCCCTTTACACGCGTGTATTTCCACTTGTCGAAAATTCCATTTCGAAGTGCATATAACCCACCTCCATTCATGAGCCGGTCCATATCCAGAAGCACTTAGTGCTCATTTCTCCGCTACCAGATTAAACTACACAATATACTATGGAGTTCTTCTTACGACCTTATAAATTCCGGAGCGCTAAGGGTGACAAAGCTTGCTAGGCCCATCTATTTCCATTCCCTCCTTTTTTTTTAGTACATTGGGCCAAATGACAACGTAATAGTGATATTGTTTTGGAGGCGATTTTTGAACGCATTTCTATGGATGACGATTTTGGAGGGAGTTTTTTTTTATATGTTGTATATATTATTAATATTGTGTATTGTAGCTGCATTATTTTAGTTTTCGACAAGCCATGATGGTGATGCCTTTTAAGAAGTGTTTTGGACGTAAACTTGTGGATGCAATTTATGGGGTGGGTGTTGACTCCGATGACCTCCGATAAGCCCGTGCAGCTTTCGTCATCCGTTGAATTATGTTATCTCCCGATTCAAAGTTTTACTACAGTGCTGTAGCCAATTAGCACCCTAACAGAAGAGGGAATTCGCCCTAACTTAAGTCTTTTTGAGTTGCGCAGTATTTTTCATTATTTATTAACAGTTTGAAATTTGTCCGATCTTTTGAACAAGGGGATCGAAGGGGGTTAAGAACAGGCACATGTTCACAGCAGACACCTTTGGAAGTAAGAACGTCCAATTCTCACAAAGGGGTATTGCAGCATCCACGCTTCGTTTTCCAGACTGCATTGTTACATCCTTGTTAAATAATGTTGCAATACACAGTCAAGGTATTAAAGAGAAACGTGCAACAAACGATACCAATGTAGTACTTCTCAACTCAATCAATAAAGCGCTCTCTGGTGACAAGGAAAGTGTACCAGCATTTGAAAATAATCGTTTATAATGCATTCCTACATAACGCCCCTCCTTCAATCTCTTATTTATTAATGAATAAAAAAAAAGTCATTCGAAGCGATGGGGAAATGAACTCAACACAAAAATGGGCGAAATAAACGCTATCATTATCATTGCCCACATAATTTAATCTCGTGGTATTGTGTGCGCGAGGGGGAGGGGGGAGGGTTATGCGCAACGCGCGTCTACTATTCCCCTCCCCCCTTGCAGAGCGTCGGTTAGGGCAGTCACCCCATCGACTGAGAGCTTGGATGTCTCAGACTGGCCCAAGGAGCGAAGAAGAAAACCATGAATTTAACGTAGATTAAATACACTAAAGAGTGAAAGGAGATTAGAATTAAAATGTCTATTCAATCATTAAAAAAAAGGATTAGAGAGGTATTTTTAACCATTCTAAACAATGAAAGGAAAAGGATCAATATGAAAAGCAGCTTTTGATTTCAAGGTCGCCGGAAACCACGTGAGTCTCCCACTTTTCTGAGTGAAGAGATGCCAGATGCTGCCAGCGAGTAGAAAACGGGGAAATGTTCTACAACCGCTTTCCGTCTTCATACATTACTCTCGTTTTTGTTTTGTTTTTCACTAAATTGTCCATAAAACAAAGAAAATAGGCAATTGATGCGAATTATTTTTCCCTATGCAATTAGGGTAACGAAACCGAGTCATAGGGAATAGAACACAAAGCCCTAGTAACATGCCAATACGATAGCATCATTGCATCCAGATGGTTCTAAGAATATTTGGACTGATCATTTAGCTCGGCAGTGATTGTAGAACTTGCCCCAGAATTAAACGCGTGAAGTCATCTAACCTCCAAATTAGCCATTTATAATGAAACGATTCGCTACAGTCATGAAGGCCTCTCGTCTCATGGTTTGGTAGGCTTCTCCGCTAACCGATGCGTTAGTGGCTTAGAAGTATCTGTGGTAGGCTTTCTCTCACCCCCCTGAGATCCACCAACGTTTCCACAATTAGACTGCCTCCCTCCACACAAACAAATAACGCCCTCGGTGAAAGGAACATCAGCTGGACGGAAGAAAACAAACTCGAATTAAGCCAGTCATTTATTTATTTAAATAACTAAATGTGCCTACGAAATCTACACAGCCTAACTAGTCAAGAAATGAGATTACTGGGGGTACTAGGGACCTTGCAATTCCTTTTAAACCTTGGTAGGAAGGCAGGCTAACCAGAATCAAAGTAGGCATTGCCATCATAGTGAGAAACAACGCCATCCCACGCCGAGGATTAAAGAAATCGCGAGTCATCCGGATGCGTGAATTGAGACTGCTCATTCGAATCCCCGCAGGGAATACTGGAGCAAAACGAAACGAAACCACAAATATTTCGACAACCATTAAATTACACTTAGCCCGAATTCATCTCACCGATGGGGTGAGAGAACAAAGAGATTAAGCTGGGCAAGGTCTGATCGACCCTAATTAATGAGGCCGGGGAACGAATAACAATTTTAGGGATGACAAAAGCCGCCAAGACAGATCAAAGGTCGCCCGAGTCAATCAATCAACCATCTTACCCAGCTCCAGACATTCTATAAACGAAATTCCATACCATTGCATCTGGAAGCCTTTGGAAACACAAACGACAAATACAATAAACTCAGTCTTAGGAATTTAACCGTTTGTCTCCTTCACGGAGCATTAAGGCAGGGGGTCAATCTCCATGTGAAAGATTTCTAGCAATTCTTAAATCACACCCTAAACCAGGGGTCCCCATCCAGTGGCCCGCGGGCCACATGCGGATCCCCGCACAGCTCACAGATCACCAATTGGATGACGTTCTGTTGCTGTGTCAATTCCATTATCCCTGATTTTGATCAGCTTTGTGCTAAGAAATATCACCAGGTCTCTCCTTAATAAATTCTTTAAAATTTTGGGTTCTGTATATGTGGTTTTCAGTTTTTATTGGTGCGGCCCTCGGGCACTCTCGGACTTGTCGATGCGGTCCCCGGTACTCTGCAGGTTGGGGACCCCTGCCCTAAATGAACAGCATCACTTTCCACACCAATTAATTGGCATTTTTTGAATAAGAAAAATAAACTAACTAACGAGTGCATTTTTACTTCAGCAAAGAACGAATATGGGCGGATGGAGAAGCCAACTGAAGACTGTACATATGACAAGAACTGCAATGATGAACAGTGTCAACTATAAATACCCTAAGGTTACGATGGCGTATTGTAGATACCCAGGAACAAGTTCGCACAAAAAGTACAGGTACTCGAAATTACAAACATGATGACTCTACTCCACAGTAGTAATTTGCACTCATCATACGACAGTTGCGCTTTCCATCAAGATTGAGTCTTGTTTAGATACTGCACATGCGTAAATTCTGTCACAGCCTTTAGGGTTAACGTTTGCCACTGTAATTATCGCTAAATTTTTTAAGTATTTCTGTAAGATTGCCTTTTCTGTTCTTCTTCCCTGTATCCTCCAATCTGAGTGAATTTGCCCCTTTGAATTACTTTTTTATTAAAATCTTATTTAACTCAATACCAAATGACCTGCTGGCCAATACACACACCGCACCCACACCCGATAACTTGTTTATATGTGCAATGTTGACCAGTAACGGGGGCTACTGTGATTTCTCTTAAGTTTCAACTTGGGGATACTCTTCGGTCCAGGCCGATAGAGCGCCGACAGGTATATTAAAAGTATGTTGCCCGCGGCATCAGTCCTCGCCATTCGAACTATTTTTATATCCTGGGAAGAAAGGCAAGAGTGGCTTTTTTTTTTTACACCTTTAAAAACTTGATTCGCCGAATGAAAGCCGAAATTACCAGTTATCGAATAAAATCGCACTCTTCTTTCAACAGTGAACGGCGGCAGACCGCCATTGTCAACAAATGGAAGTCGAACCAGTGACGCCGAGTCACTGGTTACCGAAAGGCGCTAAATCCATTTCCGTTCCAAAGTTTTCAATCGTATCTAAATAAAAAAAATCTACATTGTTGTAAAAAGTACCCTGTTCTAATACTTTGTTACCCAGACCAAAATATACTCAAAGTATAAGGAAAAGTACCCAACCTTAAATGTACTTAAGTAAAATTAATAAAGTATCTTATTCATGAAGTACTCAAGTTGTGAAAGTAACAAGGTCTGCTGACTAAAGTCGCGTGCTCTCACTTATTTTGGTTTATGACCTTACAACCTTCAAAACTTTCAATATTTCCCCGGGTAACCTTTGGAGGACCTTGGCAATTATATAATTCGGAAGCGAATGTAAAACAACATAAAGGTTTCAAATTTCGTTAGAATCGACCGAATAGTTACAATGTTATTACAAAAAAGTAAAACGGACCGACCGACATGAGATATAGAGTCGCACGCGACTAAAAGTAAGGTATCCATCACCTCAGACATTATTCAGTATACTGTACAGTAAACCATTTTATACCCGTTGTACTGATCTTTATCTATTGGAATTCAATTAAACTGGATTTAACAACCCAGTTGTAAATATGCCTCTATTGAAAAGTAAAATTAACTCTACAAAATTATCCAATTTAACAGAATTCCAGAATATAAGAGTGGTTAACTAAACTAATTATTTGGTAAAAATGTATACAAAGGAATTAATTACTGACATATATTTTTTTTATTCAGCCTCACAAGCAAGTGGTTCAAGCCAGAGGACACGCTTATCAAATGTAATGAAGTAAAGGTAACAATAAAAATACGCACGTAGAAGTAAAAGTACTCAAATTAGTGAGTACTGTTTAGGAAGTAAAAATATATATCAAAGTTACTTGTGTGCAGTGCTTGAGTAATTGTACTTCGTTACTTCACAACTCTGCAAATGTTCCACCGCATAGAACCCGCAAGTAGGACGGACCCATTTTCCCTTATTTTCCTCGATCCCGTTCTCACAAAAGACCGACGCCCTCGATAATCGGCTTAATTTTTCTTTTATCACAAAAATAACAAATACTCGCTCGCTACGCCCAAACAGCCAAGACCGATATTGGCAAATTCCTTATGGGAAAAACTACAATTCCATTCTTTGTGACCGACCATACCGAAACGGGCCCTCTAGCAAGCATCTTCGTTACACAGATGCTGCTATGGCGTAAGAGGCTTTACGTGGTAACGCTCTAAGTATTAATGGAGTGGCCTAAGGGGACCGGATTAGATCAAAGGTGGTTTTGCTGACCCTACTTATACGAGGGGTAAAATTCCCGCTCCCGAGAATTCGAGGGATTTACTAGGTTGCCCTTCGATTTAATCACCCTTTTAGCCTGTTTATTTCTCCCTTCGGAATTTGATTTATTAATGAGACTCTTAAAGTGGGAGGATGATGGATGACAAAAAATGGTAACGGTTTTACCACTGATACGCACTTTTTGAGGCCTCTTATTTCTCAGTGGGGACCTACAATTTAACGGGGGATCCGAAGTACGTGTGTCTTCTGCGTACGGAACTCCTCATTGACCCCCCACCCCCGGACAACAATATCGGGAATCGGAATATTTATCCTTTCACACACCTAGCCTATTACAGCCAGGGCGGAGCGCCATTACTGTCGCAACCAGACATTCGATTTTTAACCCCTTCGCGGGAGTCGCGTGAAAAGCAGACAGTTGGGGAGTCGGTGGGGAGGATGGGGGGTTCTACGTCAGTGATTCTCCCCGTACAATTCAATGCCCCCCCCCCCACACAATGGAGCCCCATGTAGACGTATACCTGGAGAAGCGACACGCCCTCAGTAGGCTCAAACTAGATTAAAACTACCCGGGCTTTATTACTAGCCCCCCCCCCACCCTTTCGCTACTTTGCAGCCTAGTCGCTGACCAGCTTCCATCCACTCAACCCTGGTTGGGACTGGGGCCTCGGGGGCTACACCTTCCTTCTCAGCTCCTCAACCATTCTTCCCCTTTCTTGTGGCCCCATCTTTCTTTTCCTGACTGCGGCTGACATTTGGAGGATTGTGCCCCTCCGACCCCAACGCCTATAGGAGGACCTAGTTTCCCCTTGCTCCACCTTCACTTTACAGGTTTCCGCTTACAAAGTGTCTGAAGGGGATGCCATCGTTCGTCGTCCTCAATTTAGTAGCCCAAATGTTCCTCTAATATCCGCTCTCTTTCCAAGGGGGCGGGGAGGGAGTTTGTAACACTCTATCAAACAGGGGTGGGGGCACACAAGGCCAAACTTCCTTGATCAAGATTATTATTATTTTCTACTCTCCCCCCTGGTTCTTTGGTGGGGGGTTTTCATCGTTAGTTTTCCTCGCTTAGATTTAGAAGAATTTCGGGGGCCTACTTCTGTACCTTATCCACCCTCGCCTCTGTAAATAGGCCGCCATCCAAAGTCGATTTAGATAACTTGTTCCCCAGTTAGTGATCGCTCCCCCTCCCCCTCTCTTTTTCCCCCTGGTAGAATGATACCATTTTAGATCACCTTTATCACTATAGAGCTCTTGTTGGCCGAGTGGATACGGCGTCGGTCTCCCAAAGTCACAGTAACGGGTTCGATCCCGGCAAGAGCGGACACAAACGCCAGCGCACGTAGAGATTTGGCTACCATTTGGTGGACGCACTCCGGGGTAGATCTTGCACTTCTCATCACACGCATAGACAATTACAACACTGCTTTCTTTCCTCTCCCGTCTTCGCAGCACAACACACTTTTCCAAGGAATCTTGCCGATGGGTATCTATATCCACATACCTCTAACGCCGAACAGTTCCCTCTGCCCCGGGGCGAGGATGGTTCCTTTGGTGTTAAAACATAACACTTCCTGGCACCTCTCACTCACCTGAGATTGTCATACTGACCTTTATGTATATTTCATTATCCTGTCGGGAATCCTCCTGGATAAAGGCAGGTTGGCGAACAACAACTAGTATAAAAATGCAATAAACTCGTTTCGAAACCTCCTTCCATCCCGGCTGTTTGCGACTAGGCCGCGAGACAGCGGATGCATAACCATTTATTCCACCGAAAAGGAACAAAGACAAATTCATGGCCCACTTTCTTGATTAAAACTAATAAAGAACTATTAAAGAACGACTTTCGGGGGAAGGTTCGCGGCAAAAGGGGGTACATTAATTCACTGAATAACATCACCTCCTGGCTCTTACTTTTTGTCTTTTATATATTTTACCTTTGTGCTTTTTGTCACAATAGAGAGTCTGGATCCCTGCGAGGGAAAGGGGGGATCTGGGGCGAAATGTATTAGTCTCAAAGATGAGTCTGGTACAGGATCAGTGGAATTTGATCAAGATCATTGCATTCACGATTGGGACAATGGATTTCGCAAGACTTGTAAACTTGCAACAAAGAATCACCATTTGTTCATCTCTTTTTGACTAAAAAAGTGAATCCCTTCTGAGTAGGATTGTTACATGGGAGTAAAAATGGGTTATGTACAGTAACATTAAATGTTCCAGATAATAGATATTAGTCCTGAGACAAACCAATATACTCCAGTCGAAACGGGGGGCCTCCTCCACCGAAGATCGAGTCCCCCGTGTGTTTGATGGGATACTAGTGACATAATCTCTTTTTCAACTTTTTAACCCAAATCAGATTATCAGGAAAGAGGTTTGTTCGGTGTGCTCATTTGGAAACTCTTTTTTGGAGCCGTGGGCGAAAATTTCTAATGAAAGAAGTCGACGGGCGATAAATAAAATTTGAGTCTTGGATCTTTGTAAATGTTGTTTAAATTTATTATTGCATGGTGCGATATACTCGTACATTGATATCTAAAAAATAAAATAATACGAAACATTTGCATTGACTGCCACCACGGAAATTGGGATAGTATTATTTATCACTCAGAGAGCGATGAAAATTGGGCTGGCGGGCGACGGTTTCCTCACCCGTGGTTTTAATGCAGCACTTAAATAAAAAAAAGAGCAGCATTAATCAATAGAGGAATATTGCTCTTGTATCAAGACAATGCGCGACCTCTATCGCATGATATACCACATAAAAATTTAACAATTTCTATTGGGAACTAATGAATCATCCTCCATAGTTCACTCGATTTAGGAGTTTAGCGACGAATCACCTGAAGAGAATGAAGATGTCAACACTATAAGGTCCTAACCACGGACTAACTGAACAATTCGTCACCCAAGGAGATTCGGGTGACGAATTGTGAAGTTGAAGGATTTGGAGTGAGTAATTGTTAATTTGAAGGATTTGGGGTGAAGAATTGTTAATTTGAAGGATTTGGGATGAGGAATTGTTAATTTGAAGGATTTGGGGTGAGGAATTGTTAATTTGAAGGATTATGGGTGAGGAATTGTTAAGTTGAAGGATTCTGGGTGAGGAATTGTTAAGTTGAAGGATTCTGGGTGAGTAATTATTAATTTGAAGGATTCTGGGTGAGGAATTGTTAAGTTGAAGGATTCTGGGTGAGGAATTGTTAAGTTGAAGGAAGCATGAAGAATTTGGCGTGATATCGATATAACACTAACTCAACTGTGAGGCTTAAGGTCGGTATCCATATTCTTCATACATTTGACTAAGCGCAAATGGAGTATCATCACTTCTCTGCCTAAAATTTACCAACAAATTAGTACATTTATTTGTAACCCCATGGTTGCTATTAATGTGTACAGACACACACTCATGCCATTAATTGTACATGCTGACACTATGGCCATAATAACATACTTTCAAAGTAAAAATTGTACTTTTTTTGCAACGAGCAGATGAGTTTGTCAAAGCAACCATCTTCAGTGGCGTTGCTATAATATGTAGACAATGTGAAAAATATAAAGGAACAATTTCTATCAGAAAAGGATCGTTTTTTGAGAATTCAAATTTGAAATTAAAAGTGTGGTTGCATATCATTTATGTGTGGTACATACGACAACTGTAAAAAAAATGTTATAACTATGGTGGGAATTTCAGAAAAAAATTGTTATTGACGCTTTCAATCTTTTTCGCCAAGTGGGCCAAAAATACTTTCTGAGACAATCCAATTCAACTTGGAGGATTTCAAATTATTTTGAAAGCTGATGAATCGTGTTTTTCCCATAAAGTTAAATACCACAGAGGACGCGGTCTTATGAATCCTATTTGGGTTTTTGGACTAGTAGACACTAGTTTTAATCCAGCTATTGGCTACATGGAAGTAGTAGAAAGCAGAGATTCTGCCACACTACTTAGAATAATAAACTGTTGTACGACCTGGTTCAATTGTGCACACATATGAATGGAAATTAACGTGATCTAGGTCTTCAGCATAGAACAGTTTAACCATGGCGTTAATTTCGTAGATCGCCACACAGAAGTTCATACTCAAGTTATTGAATCATATTGGAATAAATGTAAGCACAGATTAAAACAAATGCGCGGATGTTATAGAAGCTTACTTGAGAACTATTTAAGTGGATTTATGTGGCGAAATCGAGTTGGAAGTAATGCTTTTGATTATGTGCTCATATAAGTGAACAATATTCATAAATTTATTAATGATATTTGTTTTTATGCTCATTTTTAAGTACAATAAAATCCTGAAACTTTGTTTTTCTATTCATAAGCATCGAATGTAAAGCAATTGTTTTTCACTTTGGGTGACTAATTGTTAAGTTGAAGAACTTTGGGTGACGAATTGTTAAGTTGATCCGAAACAATCTTAAAGATTTTTACAAAGAGTATTGGAAAGTTAGTAGAAAGATGGAGCTTAGTGGTAGAAACTGGTGGAAATTATATTACTTATTTCTGATTCCTATCCATAAAATAATGATAAATCTGAAAAAAATTGACATACTTATTGAATGGAATGATCTGAGATATAGAGAAAAAGGAATGCAAGATAAACAAGGTCTGCTGACCAAAAGGTCACGTGCTCTCACTTATTCTGATTTATGACCTTACGACCTTCAAAACTTTCAATAATTCCCGGACTGACCTTGGGAAGACCTTGACAATTATATCATTCGAGAGAGAATGTAAAACAACACAAGGTTTTAAAATCTCGTTAGAATCGGCCGAATAGTTACAATGTTATTAACCCCCCCCCCAAAAAAAAAGCAAAACGGGGACCGACATTGTAAGATATAGTGTCGCCCGCGACTAAAAACGATCAATTATAATTGATGCCCACATGTTAGGAGACATTTAAAGACAAACTTTCAATCAATCAATCATTTCCTGTGGCACCCACGGGGATGCATAGGGCCTCAATGAACTCACGCCACCACGCTCTATCTTGAGCTAATGCGTCAAGATCTTCCCAAACTTTCAGATCTATTTAATTATTAAATTTAGTTATACACAAAAGTACCTTTGGATAAAGTTATAACAAAGTGAAGGATCCACTTCTTGCAGGTTACGGGATGGCCTTTCTTGGAAAACTGGGCAAACTATTGGTTGACAAAGTTACCAATGCCACTGTCGAGCCATTTTCACCATTACTCATCCTTCGGGTTGATTTAATGAATCTCCTCTTTTCACCGTTGAATCTTATGCCCCACTTCACGGGTGCCAACATACTGCAAAAGAACCCCACTTAGTAGCGTGAGGACAATCATGGGAGAGTTACGCTCTCTCCTAGTCCTAGTGTCGCATTATCCTCTTTTGGCTACCTGGTGCTGCGGTGTTCACATTTCCACTCCACTCAAATGCAGTCATTACTTAAACTTTTATGTACAGGGTGGTCCGAAAGTCTTTGCCAACTTTTTCTATGTACAGGGTGGTCCGAAAGTATTTTTCACCTTTTTCTATGTACAGGGTGGTTCGAAAGTCTTTTCCACCTTTTTTTCATGTACAGGGTGGTCTGAAAGTATTTTTCACCTTTTTTTTATGCACAGGGTGGTCCGAAAGTCTTTTTCACCTTTTTTTCATGTACAGGGTGGTTCGAAAGTTTTTTTCACCTTTTTTCATGTACAGGGTGGTTCGAAAGCCTTTATCACCTTTTTTTCATGTACAGGGCGGTCCAAAAGTCTTTTTCACCTTTTTTTCTATGTACAGGGTGGTCTGAAAGTCTTTTTCACCTTTTTTCATGTACAGGGTGGTCCGAAAGTCTTTTTCCACCTTTTTTCATGTACAGGGTGGTCCGAAAGTATTTTTCACCTTTTTTCATGTACAGGGTGGTCCGAAAGTTTTTCACCTTTCTCTATGTACAGGGTGGTCTGAAAGTCTTTTTCACCTTTCTCTATGTACAGGGTGGTCCAAAAGTCTTGTCACTCACTACCGAAAAGTAATAAGAACAATATAATAATATCAAACACATGTACTGGTTTTAGTATATTCACTTTCATTGACACTGTCACACATCGAGAAGGTATGTATGAACATCATTTTCGAGGCACACACACAAAGACGCGGCGCCATGCCACTGCAACAGGAGGGGGGGAGGGGGCAAGACTTTCTGTCATCTTAAATAGAAAATTAAAACAATATTTACAGGGAGTAATTGAGTTCATCCGTTCCTAAGCTAAGCAGATCGAGCTCTTTTCGTATAAGGTTTCTCCTCCTAACTAATTACCATAGTCTGTTAAGTAGATGCATACCCCCGCCAGCTTCTGTCTACAAGCTAAATACAAGGAGCCGAGCTCCTCCTATCCACCCTGGTTGCAAAATTCAACAAACTTTGCATTTAATTTCGTTTAAAGCAAACGCACTTTGAATTTTATTAACACGCGTTTAAGAGGAATCGTGTTAATACCATAGGTGATATATGACTCAGGAATAATTTTAAATAGTTTAACTCTTATTGCGGATTGAGATATCGGCCAAAGAAATGTCAGAAATTGACCTCTCGCAAGGTTAAATTGATTGATTAACCCAGAATCCACATCCCAATTTGGATTCATAGCTAAATTTAATTCATTCTTTTTTTTGGTTCCAAGTTCAACTCTTCTACACAATTCAAGGGTGACATTTGTAGTACTCGATAAGGTAAGACTGGAATGGCGATCCAATGTAATGGCCAGAAAATTAGCTCGCTTTAGATACCTCCTTCCAGGCAGTAGCTGTGCAGCTGCACCTTGATAGGAGGTATACTGTTATTTCTGCCTACATTCCACCGTCAGCCGACTTCGACGAGGGGGACTTCCGCCGCGTCGTGGCACGGTTACCGAGGCCCTTTCTCTTGCTCGGAGATCTCAGCAGTAGACACCCGGTCTGGGGAGACTACTGTATTAATTCCCAGGGTCAAGTCCTTGACGAGCTTGAGAAGGGTGTCATAAAGGTGGATGAGTTTACGCATCACTGCCCGAGAACCGCTTCATTTTCTTACCTTGATCGATCTTTGTGTTCTCCGAATGCACAGCCTCATTTTGATTGGAGGGTGGTCGATGACCTCCATGTCAGCGATCACTTTCCTATTCAAATATCATTTTCTGCGCCGCTGGCGCCCGAGAGCCCGCCCCGGTGATGCTTGGCACGGGCGCGGTGGTCCGCATTTGAGGAAATAACTAAATGACCACTCCGTGGTCAGCTGAGTGTGAGACGGCCCTCAAGCAGAAGCGCTATGCCTACATGCGCCGCCCGAACGATTTCACTGTCGGTGAATTTCGTCGGGCTAGGTCCGGTATATTTCGAAGCACACCCGCCGCTCTTCTTGGCGGGCATACGTGTCTTCACTTAACGGGAAGACGCCTCTAGCAAAGGTGTGGAGGCGAGTCAAAAGAATTCGGGGCAAGTTCTCGCAGGACCCCCCTCCCGTTCTCCAGGAGAATAGGATGGCAATCTCGGACCCCGCGTCCGTGGCGGAATCTTTCGCGACCGCTTTCTCTAGCCGGGATGCTGCTCCGCCAGCATTCAATGCACGTCGTCATGTCGCGGAAGGCCGCCGACTGGACTTTACCTCCACAGGCGGAGAACCCTTCCACAGCAGGTTTACTGTGAGTGAGTTGCGTTCCGCTCTCGCTTCGTGCGCGGACACCGCCCATGGTCCGTACGATGTCCCGTACGCCATGCTTCGACACCTGGGTGGAAGGTCTTCTCCCAGACTCCTGGCGAATCGCTACTGTGCTCGCTTTTCGCAAACCGGGAAGAGATCACTCTACTCCGACCGGTTTCTGCCCAATCTCTCTAACCTCTTGCGTGTGCAAGTTGATGGAGAAATTGGTAAATGTTAGACTAACCTTTTTCCTGGACAGCGGGGGCCATCTGTTTTCTGCACAGTGCAGCTTCCGCAAGTTCCACTCCACGTCGGATGCTCTGCTCCGACTGGAAAATGCCGTCTGTGAGGCCTTCCTTCGTAGACAGTACTACGCCACGGTGATTGTCGATCTGTAGAAGGCCTATGATACCGCATGGCGATACGGTATCATGGAGACTCCACACGATGGGGGCGAGGGAAAGCCTCCCAATGTTTATATCTGAATTTTTGCGAGATCGTCGATTCCGCGTACGGGTGGGGGGAGCCCTCTCCGGCCCAAAGGAGCAGGAAGAGGGTGTCCCGCAGGGAAGTGTCCTCAGTGTCACACTCTTTGCCCTGAGCATCAACGGCATCACCTCGGTGCTGCCGGAAGATGTTCTCGCTACGCTCTACGTGGACGACCTTTCGATCTCTTTTGGCGCGGCCCAGATGCCAACTCTGGAGCGTCGAATCCAACAGGCATTGAACCGCGTCTCTCGCTATGCCGAAGCGCGCAGGTTTCCGTTTTCTTTGGCCAAGACTAAGGTGGTGCACTTTTGCCGCCATCCACCGCTCCACCCCAACCCAGATTTGTTTCTTAATGGGGTATGCCTGGAGGTGGTTGAGTCGCACCGTTTCCTCGGTCTTGTATTCGACCAACGCCTCACTTGGGAGGCTCATATTCGCAGCTTTAGGGTCTGTTGTACCCGCGCCATGGATATTCTCCGTTCCGTGACGTTCAGCGCTTGGGGCGCTGATAGGGCTACTGCCCTACTTTTTTATCGATCTTTTGTTCGTTCGAAGCTCGACTACGGATGCGAGTTTTATGCCTCCGTAGCCGAGCGTTTATTGCGGAAGGTGGATTCGATCCACCACACCGGTCTTCGCCTTGCGACCGGTGTCTTCCGCACTTCCCCCATTGAGAGCCTACTAGTCGATGCTGAGAAGAGGCCACTCGCTCTACAGCGTATACAGTGCATTATTTGCCTGTACGCACAAGCCCGGCGTCTCCCTCAATCGCCAACAGTTCTCACTGCATCCGCAGCTGATCTCGATGGTGCCGATGCCGCCGAGAGACGCGTCATACCCTAAGCCCTTTGGGTTTAGGGCCAGGAAACTCCTTCGGGAGCTAGATATAGCTCTAGGGCCGGTGGCGCATCTGGTTCTGCCCAGGACGCCACCCTGGGGGGTATCACATTTGGCTATTTGTCGCCACGCCTCTGCTCCCAAAGCTTGTACGGCGCCGGGAGTATCGCGTTCGACCTTTTTGGAGCACACCTCGTGTCACGCTGGAACCGTGCCAGTGAATACGGATGGCCGCAAGTCCAAAGAGGGGGTCGGCTTCCACGCCGTATCTACTCTTTTTGAAGTCAGTGGAGCTCTGCCAGGCGCTGCGTCTGTCTTCACGGCTGAGCTGGTGGCAATACTCCATTCGGTACGGGAGATTACGCGACGTGCCCGGTTCGGAGACCGGATTGTGCTCTCGGGGCATTGGAATCTCCGCATCCCCTGGTTCGCGATATCCGTGACGCCACGGTTTTGGCGAGCCGGGTGGATGTCGAGGTTATCTTCTGCTGGGTTCCTGGACATGTAGGAATTGGGGAGAATAAGCGCGCCGATGAGGGCGCCAAAGAGTCCGCGAGGACTCTGCGACCAGACCAGCGTTTCGCTCTTCTTCACACCGACTCTATAGCAGGAATACGGGCAGCTCTTCGGGCTGCTTGGCAGAGATTGGGCACACTCGCGGGACGCACCGCTCGCCAGCATCCTACTGTAAAGACTGCGTTGTCCCCAGTCTGGGCGATCTCCGCGCACGTTACCTGTCCCGGTACCGGGATGGGCAGGGTCGCTACCGCCTGTCCCTTGCCCTCGGGACGAGTTCATGCATATTGACAGGTGAAGTTATAGACTTGGGGGGGGGAGGCCAGCCTTCTCCTCTTTATTTAACTAGGTTTTTTTTTGTTGTTTTCTTTGTAGGTCGCACATTCCTGCGCCGGGAGGTGGCGGACCTCCCCCCGAAGCTGGAGCTTGCTTCCTAATTGTTGCCATTTTCCATTTTTATTGTTGTTTTTCATATTCCTATTTTAAAGTAGCCTAGTGCTAGGCTGTCGTGATCGCGGCGACCGCCAGATAGGCTCCTAAAATTAAAAAAAAATCAACCGAAAATTAGCTACGATAAAGTGTTGAAATGAACCAAGTTCATGTGCGGCATTGAAGTGTTTTTACCCATGCAATCCCCTCTCTAATCATGTGATTAATTGTAAGTGTTAAAAGTACATTTGCATTCTAGTAATTATGTTTGAAGAAACATTCTTGAACGGGTTTGCATCGCATCCGTCCCGAAATTCAACATAAACCCTAGATTCTTCGCCTTCGCTCCATGTATTATAAGTGATTCTATAAAATCACAAAATAGGAACATCCTTAATGAAGACAGGCTCCTCCCTCCTTTGTTTCCTGCTACTAATAAAGGCGAAAACACATTAAATCAGGGTTATATATGGTGTGGTTAATGTATAGCAAAACTTGATAACCGATACTGCTTCGGGTTCTGTGGGCCGGGCATCGTCCTCGTCGGGTAAATAACACTTGAGCAATCGATCTAATATGTAAAACCCATTTCAATAAATCCCCTTTATGTTTAGTATAGTTTACAGTCACAGAAAATTATCTTTGTTAGATACATTTTAAAGATGGAAAAAAATCCGAGACGTTAACCAAACCAATTTGTCTCGGAATTTTTTTTCCATCTTTGGGGGGACGTTCTCGTCGTAGGCGGCAAAGACGAAGAAGCAAATTCCTGTCAAGGAAGGCAGGATGTCACGGGTACGGGCAGGGAGTTGCCATCTGCGTAGTCATCACACACACAACGGATCACTCTTCCGCCTCCCCGAATCCGCTTAAGGGGGTTCCCAGTCCACACTCACATGACCCAGCACGGGTGACTCGCCCTCGGCTTTGACAGACTGTCATTTTAATCTTTATTTAGTTTTATTCGGACGCAGTATGCCTACAAAGGAAAATGATATGCAAAAAAAACAAATGGCGATGAACAACCTGACCCAAAAATTTATTGCGTGGGGTGGGGTGGAAACCAAACAATGCGGGGGACACTTCCTGCTGGGGTCATGAAAATGTATTTCAAAACCTCCATGAACATCTAAATGGAAACAAACCATAAACTACAGTTGTGAGGACGGCAAAAGAATTATTGCACTGGCGTTGGAATAGTGGTGAAACTGGATCTTAGAGTCGGAGAATTACCAACCCCCGCCGTTACCGGCCCTTCTCTTGCAACAGCCAAGCTCGTTTGTCGGTCTTTGCAGGCAAACATGGCAGATGTATCATTTCGAATCGACTCTCTTTCAATTCCGGTTGTAGACAACCAGCACTTCCCAGAGAAAAGAGGAAGACATGTAAATGGATTTTTAAGATGACTTACAGGGTGGTCCTAAACTCCGTGGGCAATGGGGTGAGGCTGATTGATCGTAAAATCCCCTTGAAATTCAAACCTACAGGGTGGCCATGAAGACTTTGTGACATTCAAATATAAAGAGTGGTCCTAGAGTCCTCGTGGTCGTCAAAATTGTAACGTGGGCGGGCACACACTCTTTCATAACCTACCTTAGAATTGGGTGGCACGCTGTTGTATCATTTACGGTCGAAAAATCAATTACAAAGTGTTGGCAAATACGAGAGACTGGGATAAAGAACAGCTGAGCTTTGACAACAAAACGTAAACTTTTTGAACTGCTAAGCGTTTAATTCGTATCCGTCTATCTATTATCTATCGATCTATCTAATTATATGCAAATGTGTTTTTTCCCTACGTATGAAAGTGAGAGGCGGGCTTCCCGTTTCATATAACTATACTATAGTTACCCTCCCGTGGCGACTCTTCCACGAGCTTTCACGAACCAGTGAGACATAAATACCCCTCCCTCCTATACTGCAACCTGGAGAAACGACGCCTCCCTTTTCATTACTTTTTTTCGTGCTACATCCTCGTTGCTATTGCGTTTTAAATTCGGGGGGAAAAACTCACGGAAACAAGTAGAGAGAAACGAGGGTGCTACTCTAACATGATTCCTACCAATAGGCTTTTTATTAGAGTATCATAATAAGATTTATTAAAAATTTATACGCTTTTTAAACTTGAAAATTTATTTTTAATTACTTTTAAAATAAATAAAATTATGTTCTCGTTAATTAAATAATTCTGGTAGGAGGAATCATGCTACAGTACCACCGAAACGAGGTGAGTGAATGAAAAGTCCAGGAATTCCTCGTCACAGAACCGCGAATACAAAAGCTCATTTGAGCACGCGAAATGATGACGCGCCCCTCAAAGAGCTTTGAAACACGAAAGGCGTATTTGAGCGACTAGTATTAAACTCGAGAAGTTTCGCCCATAAAAGATTAAAACATTAGGCCTTGAAAATAGGTCATTTCTGCTCCTACTTCAATAGGCTTTACAACTTTTGACCAGTGGCTTAATTCCCTTGAGCATTCTTCCGTTAGCCCTTCCTTTCTTTTCTCACCGACGGATCCTAATTGAAAAAGAGTGCCTTTGTTAGAGGACCAACTCCCGCATTCCGTGTAAGTAGGCCTAAACCATTTCACGACAACTTAAGTTACCGACAGGGTGAGTACAGGTAAAAATTTGCTCCGTGTGTAGACCACATATGACGAAAGACTGGTAACTAGAGCCTACCCTATGACCACCCGCGAATTGTCACTATGTGGCCTATTTCACCACTGGGGCGAGTCATACGAATTTTTTTTGGGGGGGAGGGGTGTACATACAACGCTGTTTTAGGAAATCGGAATTTTTATTTACATATTTTCGAAAATAAGATTGGAAAACTTTATTTGATCTCATTTTATGTGTTCCCACTTCTTCAGTCAGCAGCAGCTTTTTTTTTTTCCTTTTCCCAATGATCCAGGTAGTATAAAACACGGTTCGGGTGCAACGTTGCCAAATTATCACTTTTGAAGGCGCATCATAGAATTTAGTGTTGAAAGTGAGAGCAATCCAGCATGGAACAAACCGGGCGTGGGATCTCCCTCTATCCCTAGGTTTCATCAAAAATGCCCAAGTCTTGGGCATCTTGTGAGTATCCAGGTTGATCCCAAAGTCTTATCACCCATTGTAAATATTGTTTTCATTTTTTTATTTAAAATATTGTTTTATATTTGAGATGACCGAAAGTCTTGTCACCCCCTGTAAATATTGTTTAAAATTTCTCTTTCAGATGGCTGACACGAATTCCTACAGTTTGGAAGAGAGGCTCTTTGCCCATGATGGTGTGCATTCTAGCAAGAACATGCGTTTGATATTATTATATTATTCCTCTACTGAAAGTGAATACACTTAAACCAATACATGTGTTTAATATTATATTGTTTCTCTATTATTCTTATTACTTTTTGGTAGAGGGTGACAATGAACTGTGTAACGGTTCTCGGTGGCGAAAAATGAAAAGAAAGTTTTGTGGTCAAACCAATGTAGTCTTTGTAAATGCCAGAGCGATCTATTTATGAAGCAGGAGGGATCTTTCTTCCTGGTTGGTCTAGGATAAAATAGCATTTGAAAGAGTTGGTATGTAGACAGTAAATGGATTCCTGCCTTCAGCGTGTAGATTGTTCTGTGGTTGATAAGGCCTAATTTTTTTCAGTTGGGGTGGGGGGAGCAATCCGATACATTTTATTTTATTCCAAATGGCCATCTGGCGAGTACCACCAGGAGCACAAGTGGCCGTAATCAATGTACTTCGATACGGTCTGTGCCATCGTCCGCCAACATGCGCAAGGTAACAAACGCATGTTTTGCGGACGGTGGCGAGGGTCTCGTATATAGTGAGTGACAAGGAAGTCCCGTTTTAGGGATGTGGAGAAACTGCTTAGGTTGAGGTCGTTTTATTGGGCATTCCTCCATTATAGGTTATTTATAGGGGTACTAATCGAATGCATCACATGGTGAGGTATTGCTTTGTTAAGGTACAGTATCCACAAGTAGTCATGTCATTACGTCGACTTTCGCTCAGTGACAATTTAATATTATTTTGTAAGAGATAGAGTGCTTGAGGTATATTTTTATAGGACATTTACCATTAAATTTAATTTACTGATTTTTTTTTAAATGCATTTCAACCATTACGATCGAAACATTTTGACACAGTTTTGTTTCAAAATTCTTTAAAACGGTTGCCAAATTCCCGAAATGGGGCCTTGTCCCAATTTAGTTAACTGTAGATATTAATTTAATCTTTAATCAAGGATCTCACAAAAATATTCGCATTTTGATCGCTACTATTAATTTTCTAATCCGTGCGACGAACAATATTATTAGTTGGCAACACAACCCATCAAAGGCAACCATGCAAGGCTATTCGAGGATTTATAAAACATATAAATAATTATATCGTAGTTAAATTATTTTGTCCGAAACATTTTGATAAATGCGACCTGACTACTTGGACCAAGGGGTATATGTAGGCTGTCCAGACGTCCAGCATTTTACTGTTTTTAGATCATTTGTCCAGCAAAAATGACTACTCAATGCTGGACAATTAAAGTCCAGCATTGGGAAATGCAGGTGGACATTCTGTCAAACAATCATAATTAATTATAGACTTGACAACAATTTTGCCCTTAGCTGTGGATAAAATGCTGAAGGATTTAGAGAAAGAAGGAAATGATATAGAAAGTTTTAAAGACACTATTTTGACATTCTATAATTCATGTATAGAATATTTGAACCAATGGACTGTGCATTTTGAAGAGATGGAAAATTTCAACTGGATTCTTCTTCACAACTTAATCCTCTGGAGAGAAGTTAAAGAAGCACTTGAATTTATTCTTGCCAAGAGACCCAATTCTACAATAAATGATGATGGTCTTTTCGATGAAGTAACTTGTGTTAAGAATTTTGTCACATTAGGAAACATTAAAGAGTGGAATGATCGTGAAATTGAGGCTGACAGTAGATGGTTGGAAATATTTGCACATTTCAAAAGTCAGAATATTACATTTGAACACATTTATTAGGTAGTAGAATTCCTTTTGAGTCTACCAGGATCAAATGCACCAACAGGGAGGGTATTTTCAATGTTGAAAAACTACTGGGCAGACGAAAAAAGAAAGTTAAATATAGATACTTTAAAAGCGGCACTTTTAACTACATGCAATTATGAGATGAATTGTTTGCAATTTTCTGATTACCGAAGCTCAAAAATAAACCTCCTTGAAAAGATCCATTCAAATGCCAAGTACAATTCTAGACCAAATTAAGTAAGTGAATATTGACTTATTAATAATTAAAGTTCGTTTGCTACTAAAATTACTTAACTTTTTTTATTTAAATATATAAAATATATATATGCAGATGGTTCTGTCCAACATTGAGTTAAAAGAAATCTGGGCAGCCTAGGTATATGTGGCTGCGGGATAAGGTGTGGCTGATAGCTTTTAGGCTTATGAGGCCAGCGAATGCTTGCAATAGTGTGTCCATTTTGGTATGTTGTGCTCTTCTGAATTTTAATCCGAGAGGTAAGGTAACACGAAGGCTATGTTGGAGTTTTAAGTAATGTAGAAATGAAGGTTGTCCTCCATGTAAGACTAGGGGGGGGGGGGTGAAGGTTGTCCTCAATGTAAGACGAAAGGTGGTGAAGGTTGTCCTCCATTAAAACGTCGGGTGGTGAAGGTTGTCCTCCATTCAAGACACCAAGTTCTGCAGTAGATAGGAAAGTTGCGCCATTCATCTCTCCCATCGTAGATTCTCGAGATCCCGCTGACCGAATAATGAAATTACACATAAAGATTAGAATGTCACTCAATAGGCGCTCGGGGGGATCGACCCCCTGCCCCGACCTCATAAATCCAATGCCGTATCCACTAGGCTAGGGAGAACACCTCAGGTTCTAGTCGTGAATGTGGCTGAGCTCGGGTTGGTATCCCGTTTGTGGGTCGGGTAAGAATCGCGCTCTCATCCACGTCACTGTGGACTGAAATGTTTGTGTGTACTTTTCCACATCAACCTGTGAGGATGTTGTCAAAGCATTTATTGTAGTTGGTGTACAGTGTGGTGTCGAGTATTTTATTGGGCACGGTGTGTCTTGGTGCTGCATCGAAGGCGATATATATATATATATATATATATATATCGCCTGCTCCCATAATGATCCGATGTGATGGTATAGGTTTTTGGAGCCTTGTATGAGCTGTCATGTTGGGGAAGTAGGGTAGTAGCTGAGTGAAGTGGTTTCCTTCGTTTGAGGATGCGTATTATGCTGGTAGATTTCCAGATATGAATAGAGGTGTGGGAGCAAGAATGGTTGAAGGTTTTGGTGAGAGCCACTAAGAGCTTTTTTTTTCAGGTATATGTTGATATGTTGTCGGTGCCAGAGAGTGGTGAAGGTGATGATTAGAAGCCTAAAAGGAAGAGGTAAATAGGGAGTGTAAAAGGACGTTCGACATGCATAAATTATAATTTAAGTGTGGGTGAGAGGCCTTAGATTTTAAAGTTCGAGGAAAAAAGTGAATACATAAGAGCCTCTAATCTGAGCCCCAGGTCACAGTTGCGGCTCTTTACTAGGTGTCCTCCTCACTGTCCCCACCCCCACCCTTCATATCCTGGGTTTCCTAATGCGACTCTATATCGCTTCTGAGCCCGCTGGTGGACGCCAAATTCGCAGCTCTCATCTCCGGATGATTTGATAATACAGGTCACTGTGAGCCAGAGACACCAGGGAAAAAAGGTTGGTCGTAGGTCCGTGTACCCATATAGTGAAGTTCAGAAATAAATAGAAGTATCGAAATTTGGGGAATTTTTTTAAAACCCAAACAATTACAAATGGTGACGTTCAGAAAATTTATTTTTATATATCCTCTTCTATCTATGACTATAGTTTAGTATCGTGATATTTTGAAGGGGCGGAAATTTAGTTTATTTTTCCTTTTAAAAATGATTATAATTGGTGAAGTTCAGAAAATTTTATAGAAATTTAACCATGGCTGCTTTTATATATATATATATATATATATATATATATATATATATATATATATATATATATATATATATATATATATACCAGGCAATGGCTTCGCTGCTAAGATTAAAATTTAGATATGTAAAAAAGCAGCCATGGTTAAATTTCTATAAAATTTTCTGAACTTCCCCAATTATAATCATTTTTAAAAGGAAAAATAAACTAAATTTCCGCCCCTTCAAAATATCACGATACTAAACTATAGTCATAGATAGAAGAGGATATATAAAAATAAATTTTCTGAACTTCACCATTTGTAATTCTTTGGGTTTTAAAAATTTCCCAAAATTTTGATACTTATATTTATTTCTGAACTTCACCATTTTGTTTTTTGATATTATAAAAGAACTAGTAGAAATAACTTTAATAAAAAAACAAGTCATAACCAAACTAAGATAAAATTATTATTCAAATACTCAAAAAATCCTTCTTAAATTATAGCGTTAGTGATGATATATATATATATATATATATATATATATATATATATATATATATATATATATATATATATATATATATATATATATATATATATATATATATATATATATATATATATATCTATATATAGTATATAGGTGACATGGATTATATGTGTGATGGAGTGTGTGAAAAAGTACGCGGAGGTAGGGAGGTATGAACGAGTGTGTTTTTAGGGCGCCTCACACCGCTGGGGAAGGGTAATCCGATCTCACCACCGGCGATGGAAAAGGATGAGAGAAGCAAATGAAGAATAAGAGAAGCAAAGCACAAAAAAAAACACGAAAAGAGGATAGAATAACAAACTTCTTCGCCTTCTAGGATCTGGGTGCGGGAAAACACCCTAGATCCTACAAGGGTCACTCACTACATTTACGTAACTGCGTGTGTGCGTGCGCATGCGCGAACTGGTGTGGATAAGACATAGAACGAGCACGATTATTTATCCTTCTAACGAGGTTAACGCCCTCTCTTACTCTCGGTTGGATTTATCCAAGCATGGGAAAAGATTTAGGGGGAGGGGGCGAGACAACGGATAAAAAAAAAAATTCTACAACAAAACGTTAGCCACAAAATTCGCTCCCTTCCCTACGGGGCTTGGTCACTGATGCGACGATGCCCCCCCTCCTCTACCAGTTTCATTCGATTAGTTTATTTTTATTATTTTAGGGGAATAAATTTCGCAAAATGCCCAGCCTCGATTTAGGGTGATAATAATAATAATCATCATCATCACTAACTAAGAAGGGGATTTTTTTTTAGTATTTGAATAATAACTTCATCTTAGTTTGGTTATGACTTATGTTTTTTTATCGAAGTTATTTCTAATAATTCTTGTATAATATCAAAAAACAAAATGGTGAAGTTCAGAAATAAATAGAAGTATCGAAATTTTGTGAAATTTTTAAAACCCAAAGAATTACAAATGGTGAAGTTCAGAAAATTTATTTTTATATATCTTCTATAACTCTATTTTAGCAACGTGATATTTTGAAAGGGGGAAAATTTAGTTTATTTTTCCTTTTTAAAATTATTATAATTGGCGAAGTTCAGAAAATGTATAAAAATTTAACCATGGCTGCTTTTTTTTAGAGTGGCGAAGCCATTGCCTGGATCATATATATTTGTGTTTAAAAACAAGCGAGGGTTTTTAATTTAGATTTTTTTCTTGGACAAATTTTAAAAAGGGGGGGTGTTATTGCAATAGCATAATAAAATATCATTTTAAGGTAATTTCGAAATGGAGGCTTCGTCCCCATACCCACATTTAATTGTGGGGGTACACCCCCCAATATTTGTAAATAAACTCGTAGCAATCATAATTCGAAAGCCTATCATTAGATTCGAATTCAAAACCGATCGCCAGATGTCGTTTGGCCTCTAGATTTTATACCGTACAACTTTCCTTCAGACATATAAGCCTCGCCCCAGAATGCTATTTAAATCAATCATATTTTCTTTAAAATTGATTAATATAAAATCTTGATATCTTATTTTAATTCAGAAAAAAAGCTATTTATAACAAAGCGCCCACAAAAATCGAGAGAAAGGGGGGGGGGGCATTTTCCGAAATTTAACCCTATTTTTTACCATACTTCCCATTTGCAATTCACGGAAATAACTCATTTAATTGCAAGGTAAACGTTCATAAATAATGCGGTTTTCTACATCTAATCGACTCCCATAAAGGAATTCAAGTTCGAACTTAGTCTTTAGAACGAACGTACACTGTCCACGCTCTTTTCTTTCATACGAACTTTATTCCGCGTGTTGAAACGCCCTCCATCGCCCAGCAAGTAGATATCTACTTGTCTACCTCTCATTTTTTTCCATGAATCAACATACCTTCGTTAGATTACACATTAGTCTTTCCTCTCGCATCAGTGCCTGTGTACGTGTGTATGTGTTTCAAGCGGGATGTTTTGAAATACCTCGGAATCCTTTTAGCAGCTCAGGCTGTTATTATGCTGTCGTTATTTTGTCTTCTTTTTTTTACCAATTCTGTTCTTATTCTCCCTTTACAACATACTGTAATTCACTTATTCCCTTGTTAGTAAGTGCTAGTTTTGGTGTGTTTTTTTTTTAATTCCAGGAATTTACCAAATTTAGCTATGCTTATGAAAAAGTGAATAGGTATTCGGTTAATATTCATGCGCTAGCCGAGTCAAAATGAGTCTTGTTATATACTAAAAATAAACGGACAAAAGATGTAATACTTAAGGATGAAAGTTTTACGTCACGAAACTTAAATATATACACACCTACTAAACTGCATTGCGTCTACAACGTGTATGATCCGACTTACCGAAAAGGATGGCCGCTTTTACCCTCAAAGGCTAGGTTAGTTTACATAGGATTAACGTCTCGACGCACAGTCAACAAATATTCAGACAATTTCCTGATATATATATATATATATATAAATATATATATATATATTCACGTAGTGCCAAGTCCAAGCGACATCTAATAGGTCCGGGAGTCTATACAGAAATATGATCACACATTAATTTAAAAAGTCTATTACAGTGCACTGTTCATCGTTATATTCAGTAAAAAGGAGGGACGAGGTTGAATTCACGATAGTACGTTAATAGCCATAACGAAACTTCTCCTTTAATCACTTCTCCCAAGTCGATAGCCTCGAATCTTCCACTCGAAGTTCCTTATTCACCTAGCCTGACTAACACCATCATTTAAGCACCGGAAAGCAGCATTTTGGTGGATATTTTCTCAAAATCTATAGAACCCCTTTTTAGCGCATAGCATTTAATGTCGTTGCGTTCAGCTTAACGCAAAGAGCTACACAACAACAAAATATCATCTTCTTTCTAACTACTCTAAAATCCGCTTTTTTTTTGTAACAGCATCAAAACTCTACCTCCAAACTATTAACAGCGAGACGTGTGGGGAAAATCCTTCCACGCTCCTCTTGTCTCAACACACGTTCTAACCACACCGGAGCTGGTCTTCAACTGTTCACTTGGTGAGTGCGCGGTGTTAGCTGGCATAATGGCCCGAGCACTCGTATGGAGGTTTTAGAGTTGGGCCCAGTGAGATCTCCCTTCCCCCAATACGTCCATTTGAAAAGTTTGCAAGAGTGGGAGGATGGGGGGGGGGTTCGTTCCGACTCCGCCTGCGAGTCCTTGTCCCTCTCGATCGAGGTGATTTAACCGAGCGGAGCTGTACAAACAACAAACGGTTTTTTTGTGTGTGAGGCACAACGACATAGTTGAAACATCGTCGACCGCCGCAAACAAAACCAAACTCGTAAAACTCGAGCGAAATGGAGGCGGTTTCGAATGTTGCTACGAACGGGAAGGAAGTCCTGACCAACTGGAACACGCCCTTTACTTAGGAGAATAAACACAGTGTGGCAGCGTTTGCGCCGAGATAAGAAAGGAATCTGGTATAACCAAAATAGGCATTTTCAATCATTGAGGATGAGTGTAGATGGCTTAAAAGAGGGCATGAATAAAAAAGAAAGGGAATAATAAAAAAAATGATAAGGACTGTAGTAACAACTCCCATCAACAAAAACATACAAAGGTTGGAGGGCACATTACAAAACTAAGGGAACAAATTCGAACAGACACACTCGAGATCATAAACAATCGAGGACACAGATGGAATGACAAAGAATAAGGCGATAAGAGCCTTCAACGACCACTGCGATTCCTTTCAAAGGCACTTGCATTCGTTGCGAAACTGAGGAGAGAAGATTCAGATGTTGTGCCCTTTAGTACGTTGCTTTTGTATAGCTACTTGAACTAATCGATCGAAATAATAATAATAATCGCGTTTGAGCGTCAGAACAATCGGTAGTTAAATAAAAACAAGAGGAAGTTTGTGATTATTAAGTATTCGATAAATTCTTACTATTCCAGCATTTAAAAATAAATTTTAATCCTAAAACTAAAGTATTTTGATGTGATCAATAAAGAAAATGGAAGAAAATGTGATACTAACGACTATTATTATATTTTATTGGTGAAAAAGACAAAATAAGAGCGGAAATAAGTATTTAGACATTGATGGAAAATGTTAAATTAGTTTATTCACATAATTCTTTGGTCTAGAACAGGGGTCGCCAAACTTTTTTCACAGTGGGCCAGATAACTGAGAGAATGATGAGCGCGGGCCGCATAAGCATTTTGTTCAATACAATAGAGTGAATACACAAAAAATAAAGACAACCAACAGATTTATTTACCAATACACAAAATACACGAAAAATAAAGACAAGCGTATTTATTTACCAAAAAGTTATCAAAGAAGGCGTTGTTAGTAATAAGAGAGTATTATCACACCCAGTGCGCACATATCCGAGTCTCACAAACTAAGCAGCAAAAGGGGTTAGATAGATTTATGAAACTGGCGTTTAGCATTTAAGGGATCATCAATATTTGCTTTGTAATTGCTGCATCCAATCAAGAGAATTGCTTTCAAATGTTTATTTGTGACACAGTGCAGCGGCGGGCCGGATTCACTCACCTCGCGGGCCGTAGTTTGGAGACCCATGATCTAGAATGTTCTACAAAAATCTAGAACGATTCGATAGGTTCCATCCAACAATAGTTTATTTAGGTATGGTCTTTTGGTTTAATCTCATATATGTAACACCTAACCGCCATGCTGAAACATTGTGCAATCATGGTGAATGTGATTTGGTCTGGTGAGACCAAAATTTGAACTCTTTGGCTGGAATACAGCTCGTTGTGTTTGGCGATGTAATGGAGCCGTCTATGATCGGAAGAACACCATTTACACAGCAAACAAGGAGGGAGGAGGCAGCCTTATTGTGTGGGTCTGTTTTTCTTTTAATGGGACCTGCATTTTCTCATAAATTGATGGAACAATGAATCCGGCAAATATTGGTTAATAACTATGCGTCAACTGTGGAGAAGTTGGGGCTGCAAAGGAGTGTATTTGACATATCGGCTTCTAAATGTCCTGATTTGACAAAATGCTCTGCCCTCCTGAACGAGTGCCACCACAAGAGCATTCGTTTTTACTTGATCAAATAAGTTATGAAAATGAAAATAACTTTGGATGGTCAAACAATAAAGAGAAACAAGAAGACTCTTGCTTGAAAGAAGATTAGCTATGCTGAAACAAGGAGCAATAGCGCATCGCCAAGAGCCGTCGACTAGTAAACGACAAGAAACTTTTCAAGAAGAGTCTTCTTCGTCATCCTGCAGTGAATACGAGGATAAATCTACATGTTCATCTTCATCGTATAAACTAACAACGCCAAATGAAAAACACGGATAAAGAAAAAAAAAACAGAAATGAAACTCAAAGTATTTGCTGAAACCTGGGACCGTACAGGTGTCTCAGAGAGAAGTGAGGTCATTATTCATTGTTGTTTCTTCGTTGTTGGAGGATATTGGTTTGAAACCACAAAGTGATGCCAGTTCAGTGATTGATCGAAATAAGAACCAGAAAAAGGGCTCGTTTTGAGAATCAGCAAGATGACAAGATAATGCTACAATTACAGAGCATCTACTTTGATAAGACGAAAAGATAGAACACCGACACGCGAAGAAATTGACAATATTAAGCAGAAAAGATCCGTAGTTGAAGAGCATTTAGTTTTAGTTCAAGAACCAAAATCCAAGTACATGGGGTATTTCACTCCGGCAACAGATGCTGCCACTGTAGCAATATCCGGTATTATCAGCTTTCTAGAGACTAACGATATCAACACCGACAACATTGTGGTTATTGGCTGTGATGGCACCGCAGTGAACACGGGTAGAAAGGGTGGAGCCATTCACATGATTCAAAGAAAACTACAAAGATCAGTTAAGTCGGTCATATGTTTATTACATTGTAAAGAATTAACACTGCGACACCCCATTCAAGACTTAGACGGCAAAACAACTGGGTCATTGGATTTTATGGACAATTTAGAAAACAAGTGAACAAATGTGAAAACCTTCCAATTACAAAATTCGATGCCATTCCATCTTCAGACAGTGAGATAGATAATGCCGAGTTGAGGACTGACCAAAAATATTTGTTAGCCATCTACAGACCAATGTTGAGCGGTAGCTGCTCTTCGGCTCTAGCGGCTCGAATGCAGGTAAGATAACGCATTCCAGGTGTCTGACAAGAGGAAATAGATTTTTACGCTTCTTTGTTTCAGCCAGTGAACCATCCAGCACCTTCAAAGAAATTGTGCGATTCATTATGGCAATTTAGGCCCCAAATTGGTTCAAGATAAATAAAAAATCTTCTTTCACTGAAGGCGCAAAACATTTTGTCGAAATGATGCGTCTCTCTCAGACCATGCCTCAAAGATCTAAGACAATCCCCAACAATGTTCTCTGTAGAAATTCCTACTTTGCTCACCCAGAAAATATTTTGATCTCCATGCTACACTTTTCAAGCAAGCATCAAGCCAAATCGTCAATCAATAGGGTCACTCACCCAGTCTTCATGGCTCACCAACATAGCACCCAACAATCTTTACTAAGGACACGGCAAATTGTTTTGCGATTCAAGTACCTCAAAATTTGCCAAGGAGGCCTAAACACTGGTTCCGTTTCTGCGAGCTGGCATTTGAGACACAAAATATTACGTCCCAAAAGACAAAATTCCGTCTGGCCTTCTCCCATTAACAAGCAGACTACATCGAAGCAGCTGACTCATTATTCGAGGAGCCCCAGCAGAGAAGAAGACCTACGAGGTTCTCAAGGCTTTCGTCCTTCAGCACAATGAGCCCTTGGATCAGCAACGATGACAGAACCTCACCAGGAACATCACCCTGGTGGGGAAAAGCACACAAATCTCCTTCGGAAGTTCCGAGACGGCACGGGTGCCGACTTCCAGGCGACACAGCTAAGGCAGGTTTTCCTCAGTCGTCTCCCCATTCACATAACATAAACCCTTGAGGCACTAAAGGAAGTTCAAACCGTCGAGAGGCTTGGCAGAGACTGTCAATCGCATTTTAGCTCAGGATGCGCTAGATGGCCAGGAGATAGTCACCACTGCCGCCTATAATGGTCTTACCTACAGAGGTTCGCGCAGTTCTCTCGCTGCCCAGGACGGACCATCGCTAGAAGCAAAGATTGACAAATTTATCGATGCGGTCCATAATCTGGCCAAAGAGCTGCGGGAGATAAGCTCGTTCCGAGCTAACTTTTGACTTCCGCTATTGCTCTCGGTTCTCGTGTCGGTCTGTCTCTTCCCAGACGGAAGATACAAGGAGTGCGCCATCTATCTGGTGCTGGTATCACCAGAAATTCAAAGGTGAGGGCCATCGCTGCCTGTCACTCAGTTGCTTCCGTGTGGAGGGAAACCAATGACTATCTTCTCCTGTTTCCTCCAAGGGAGACCCTACGTCCATCAGCCCCCTTCGCTTCGGGAAGACATTCAAGAGCATCCTGCTGAAGTCTCAAACCCGACAGCAGCTACTAGTCTAACTACTGTGCCATTATCCGGACACCACAGGGAAATTTACACACCCTAACTTCCCAGTCATTTTTCGGCACATCCACGTGAAATGACAACCGAATTTCACACTAAAATACAAAAGGTAACCTCACCTCGTCAGAGTTGTCATTCCACAAGACTCCTTTCAGCCGTGCATCCTACAATACATGCTCAATACACTGCATGACTCGCATCTTTCCCAGACCTAACCTCACTCCGGTTGTGTGGACAACCGGTGAAGAACTCTACTCAATATTATATACACACAAGGACCCCTCTTTCGTCGCCGGACGCGCCGCTTGCTTACCGCCAAATTCAAATCCACGAAGGATAAATTCTCTAGAAATGCGAAAGGCGTATTTAGAAATCGCTCTCTTCCTGGTCATCTCAATTACATCTAGTTTCTAAGAAAGATGGGTCCTATGGGACAGCGTGCGACTTCCGTGGCTTAAACAGACTCACTAAGGCCGATACCTATCAAATGCCGCTCGTCTCGAAGTTTAAGGCTCAAATTGCAGGTACACACGTATTTTCCAAACCCGACCTGCTAAAAGCCTTCCATCAAGTTCGAGTGGAACTCTCGCGTATGGAGAAAACGAGGGTAACCACGCCGTTTGGTGGGTATGTTTTTCTGTACATGCCACTCGGTTAGAGGTAGTCTTTTCACAAACGTTTATGCATTTTCTTAACAAAGTTCTGGGAGGTCTTCCATTCGCTTTCGCTTTTATAGACGACATATTGGTGTACTTTCCAGACGAACAAACTCGCCTAGAACATCTCGAGTTGATATTCGACAGCATACTGGTCTATGATTTAAAGTTGACACTACACAAATGCCAAGTAGGAATAGAACACTCGAATTTCTGGGATACCTCCTAGCCAACGAGGGCATTCCATCTTTCCTGAGAGAGTTGCAGCCATGCGCAATTTCTATGTTACCGCCACATATAAATTTCTAAGGGAGTTTCTAGGCCTATTAGATTTTACAGGAATCATGTTAAAAATGCGATCACCATCTTAGCCCCGCTAAATGGCCTCCTGAAGGGTGCATACAAAGGCAGTAAATCCCCATTAAATTGGCCGCAAAAGTGCTGCTAATCTCTTTCAGGAGACCAACCTTGCTATTTCGTTAGCCCCCGAATTGAGGCACTCATTGCAGAACGCTCCATTTTGTATTTTGGCCGATGCAAGTGGTGTGTGTGTGTGTGTGTGTGTGTGTGTGTGTGTGTGTGTGTGTGTGTGTGTGTGTGTGTGTGCGTGTGTGTGTGGGGGGATTAGAACATCATTAAAAGGAAACGTGGGCCCAATTAGCTTCTTTTTTCGAAAAAAAAAGTTATTCCCAGCTCAGAAAAAAATGTCTACGCTTGGAGGAGAGCTCCTTGCAGCTTCTCCGCACTAAAAAGATTCTTTCCCATGATAATAGATTCCATGGTAACTCATTTTACTGAACACAAGAGTCTCGCTTTGGCATCCCCCCCCCCCCCCTCCCTCCGAAGGTCTTCTCACCTTCCTCTGTTTGTTCGACAGCTGGATTTCATTACATAATTTGCGGACGAACTGCAGTGTTCACACACCAAGCAGCTCAGCCCAGCTGACGCTGTCTAGGAATATACCGAACACAGATATCCTCTTTCATGGTCAGAATGACGTTTCTCACATGTGACTGTTTGACCGCAACCCTTTCTTGCTATATACTCTCGTGGTAGCCACTGAACTTCTTTCCCACGTCCTTTCAAACGGTCGACTATGCCCTGCTTGCCGCAGACCAATTCAGCTGC